>CM053603.1:180905896-180929476 GCA_028646535.1 Procyon lotor
GGCTTCCGCACAGTGGACATTCTCAGAAAATGTTAGCGGAGATGCAGAAGAGAACGGTTTTGAGCATATATGAGGTGCAGGAAAAGGGACGGGCAGGAATGACGTCAGTTACAGGTTTATGATCTGACTGCGTACAGGGCTAATGAGAACTGTTTGGAGACAGAAGAGATGCCTGGACTCCAGGTCCACGATGTGGCTGTGACCAGGGGCCTGGATTAGCCGGTGAAGCAGGAGCTCTCAGGAGCACCGGGAAGCTGGGGTCCAAGTCGAGAGTGACTTCCATTCACTCAGCATGGCAGCTACGCCTTGGGATGAGCGATCCGGGCAGGATTGGGAGGGGTCCGGCATCACTTCCCAGACCCCATCATCAAAGGAAGCAAAGAGCATCCGAGGAGCCAACTTGTTGGCACGATGTCGTCCTTTTTCTTTTCCTTCTTAAAGCAGGGAGTCTGGAGTTGGCTCATTTGTTTGGCCAGCTCACAGGCGGCATGTTTTTAGAATAAGGATCACTTCCGACAGACCCACAGATTTATAGCAAATCTCACCTGGCAACCAGTCCTCTTAATACCTATTAAAGGAAGACTTTGGAGAGTCAGTAAATGGGAAATTTTTTTAAAAAGGAAAAAAAGAAAGAAAGGCCGAGGCTCACTGTACATTGCAGAATGCAATCATCTGATCGCCTCTCTGCACCGGAAGATGCTGTTATCTACAGACCGCACCGATGGACGCGTGTGTCCTGTTTCTACCTCCTCCAGTGAGCTGCAGTTCTGGAAGAAGCCCTTTTCTGGTCATCGTTGTGCTTCTCATGGAGGACTTAATTATTTTTCTGTGTTGACTACTACTCTTCTTTTCATTTCCCTTTGGATCCAGTAATGAGCCCGAGTTCTTTCTATTTGTCTTGTTTATCCGCCATCCGGGGAACTCTCTCCCCTTTCTAGCCCTGCCATTCTTCTCCCCCTAAACAGCCTTCTTTCATCCTTCTAGGTGTCCTTCCTCCAGCCTCTTGTCCCCCCTCCAGCCCCCACTTCCTTTAAGAAACTGTCTCTTTCCATCTCCATGACAACAGGAGCACGGCATCAGTGTATCTGTGGTTGGCAAGCGTCTGTGTTTTATGCGTCCATCCCAATGAACCTGGGAGTCGCCTGTGGCAGATACAGAGGTCTTTAAAAAGGTGGTAAGAACAGGGATGTACGTGCAGATGCTCGCAGCATCATCAAGGACGTGAGTGACTAGAGCAGGCCTCTCTTCTTTAGAAAGCCACCAGCCAGGTCCTGTTTCTGCACACTTCCCTCCCCCTTCCCAGCACGGGTGAACGGACTGGGCTCGATGCCAAGATTCGCCGGCTGGCCAACTGGAGAGCGAGAGCCTCTGCTGCAGATTTCTGCATTCCAGGAACGCTGTGTTACTCAGGCATATGGAGTAACTCAGGTGAAAAGTGAATTGAACACTGTCCTTTTAAGTTCTTCCAAATTCACTTGAAATGCAACCTCTCCCCATTCCCCTTTTATTCCGGGGGCTGTGGACCATCTCTCTTATCTTCGTGTGCTCCTTCCTGTTGCCCAACTTAAACAGAAGCTACTCGGTCAGCTCACACAGAGAATGGATGCATTTGGTGGAGCAGCAGGAACTGGGGTCTATCCTGCACAAGGGGAGGCCGGCAAGGGAACCGAAGATTAGAGCAGAGCATGGTGCTTGTGCTGCCACGGGATGGCATTGGGTGTCGTGGAGGGGAGAAGGGAGAGGTGCCTTTTCCCGTTGTGGCAGAAAGATTCCCAGAGAAGGAGCATTTCATCCGAGCCTCCAGGAAGATCAGGCGTTGCCGAAGAGGAACGCAGTTCCTGTGAGAGCCTCACAAGGATGCGATCGGCCTGCCCCACGGCACCCGGGCGAGATAACTAGAGACGACCCCGGAAGGAACAGCTCCGAGTGACCCTTCGGGAGATTTCTGTGCTGACTGTGTGGGTAGGGATGCGCCTTGGAGCACTGAATGGAGCCATTCAGTGCAGGTCTGAGCAATTAAGGATGAATGATAGAACCTTGAAATAGGCACAGTATTGGGAGGCCAAGATCTTTGACTTGAGGCTGGTAGTCACTGAGCTCTCGTCAGATCTGGTACCTGCGGTGGAAGTGGAGGGCAAGCATGTGCTCGGGCTTGGAAAACACGTGTAGGATTTTAGAGACAGCCTCTTGCGGTTTTATGGGATGAAACTGAGGTTAATTATTGCCTAACAGGACTTCATTTATTTAATTTCTAAAATGTGGGGAGGCTCTCATTTCATTCACCCATCCATCCATCCATCCATCCACCCATCCATTCATTCATCCAACCAACCAACATACTGAGAAGAGCTACCCTTGCTGGGCCCCCTCCTTTTCCTGAATCTCACTGTTCTTTGGCGTGCAAAAACCACTGGCTTATCCAGTGGTTTCTGCTGAAGACCCAACAAAGGAATTCATAGCACATACGCAGACCCCACCCAATGTTGTAGGTATTGGCCCTGAGAGCTGGTCTCCAGAATATCTCACATTTGATGCCAGGGCCTCTAGGGGTCTCGATGTTTCAGAGAAACAGAGTTGGCCAGAAGGGTGATGCGTGTCCCAGAGTCTGGGAGTGGAGTCCGTTGGAGAGAAATGACACAGGGAGTGGAGGTGTCCAGGTTCGGACTAGGGAAAGAGCAGGGAGACAGTGGGAAGGGGCTGCGGGAGACAGGTCCACGGGCCACCAAGAGGGGTAGCCAGGGTCCAGCCGGGAAACTGTGAGGCTTTGAGAGACAGGTCTCAGCTGTGTATCTAGACATTTCACAAGCAATGGGGATGCAGAGGGAAAGGGGTTTGGGTTAGGATGCTAGGAGGGAGTGTGCACCCATCTGTGAGCATAAGGCTTGGACCCCAACTATTTAGCAGCAGCTGAGTAATCTCAAAGGGCTTGGCTCCTCCGGAGGGACCCACCCCGGAGTAGCTCCCCCATAGGTACTGGGAGCGCCTGGGGATGGTTGGGTGGCCACAGAGATGCGGGGGCCACGCCAGATCCATTAAGCAAGAGAAGAGGCAGTATTTTCAAAGCTATTAGAGTCTTTGTAACTTCTGCCCACATAAGGTCTGTCCAGAAGGACCGCAGAAGATCCGCAGCTCAGAAGGAACTGGTGGATGAAAGGAAGGCTCTGACTTCACTCCTGGGAAGAGTCCGTCGGTGCTTTAGCTCTCTGCTGAAAGAGCCAAGTAACAGGAAGCTCTTTGTGACGTATTCCAGCTGCACAAGGCTGCTTCCCAGGTGTCACCGTGTTCAGGAAAGCATGGCTGACAAACTCTGGTCCTGGGGCCAAAGCTATTTAGCCATTTCTTCTATATGGCCCTTAGCTAAGAATGCACCTATATATTTTTTACAGGTTTAAATGGCTGCAAAATTCAAGAGAGGAAGAATATTTTGTGACACATGAAGATTACACGCGCTTCCTACGTCAGCGTGCCTGAGTCCGTCTTCCTGGCCGTCTGCCTCTGTGCCACAGTGGGCAGAGCGAGGAGTTAAGACAGAGACTCTGTAGCTCACAGGGCTGGAGGTCTTTCTCTCTGGCCCTTGACAAAAACAGTTTGCAGACCCTGGCAAGACACAGTGCTGTGGACTGAATCAGGGTGCAGGGTGTGGGGTCATGGGTTGGGCTGGGATTGGAGGTGGGGTGAGGATGGGGTGAGCAATGGTGGGGAGAGGCACCTCCATGAAAGGAAGGTTGGAGAGAGGCCAGGGCTTGATGGAGTCAGTCCCCTTTCCTTGCTGGGATGGCAAAGTCCTAACCCATGTTCTATCAGAAGAAGGTGAGCAATGTCTGCATCAATAGCAGACTTCTAGTCATGGATTCAATATCTACCATGGACACTTTATGTCATGGTTGAAGCAGAGAGGGACATTGCTTCCATTGAGCTACTGACCTTTGTCTCTAATCTGTGCTTGGGTACTGAAAAGCATTAGCTCCAACTGAAGGAATTTCAGGCATGAACACTCATACATGGATAATGGAGGAGAAGAGCATTGAGAAAGTGTCCAGTAGGATCGTGTCCCCCGGCAGGAACATGCTATCGTGGATGTGAGATCCCCCAGGGGAATGCACCTGACACGTGCCCAAATGCAGAGATAGCCCCAGGTCCTGAACGGAGCCCCCGGGAGGGACACTGCCCATTCTCTGCCTCATCCCTAACTTTCTTGGGCACTCTGACTTCCAGAAGTCAATAAGAATACGCCTCCTGAATTCTTCTGTTATTTAGAAAAAAACAGGGCTTATTCCCAACTTTAGCTTGTAACTTTCAGAAAAAACAGAAATGACAATATATCTTTAAAAGGCGGCACCTTTTCATTTCCTATATTTCTATGACTCCTCAAAGCCCCTAGCACTTTTATTTTACATATCAAGTTAAAATTTTCAAAAGGATGTGCTACGGGGAGGAATCCATCACAAGAGTTGCAAGAACCTAAAACTCGTTCTCAAAGATTTTAATACAAAGAGGGGGTGGCTTCTGTAAATACGGTGGGAGGTTACCTTGAGATAGAGTTAGTTGGGTACATCTTAGCCCATTGGGTTAAATGTTTTCGTACGGGCGAAGTGAACCTGAAAGCATACAATTATGCTTTTCTGTTCTGTTTCATGTTACCATGAAAAGGGAATGTGGAAACCAGATGTAGAAAAGTCTCCTGCAGCAACTGGCTCGCAGCTGTCCTGGCCAGAGTTCTTCCCGAAACAGACCACAGGGAACTTGGTCCAGCCTGGTTTTACGTGATAAAGGGCACATCAGATTTCTTCCTTTGCCTTAGCAGACACGTCTGTGACATAACATGTGTCCTCTGACGTCTGTGGAATTCTTAGGTTGGGCATGTTCTCATTTATTTGCTTGATTTTTCCTTCTAACATCTGTGCTCATGTACTAGCGTCTCTACCTTATTTGATTTCTCTGATAAGATGAGAAATGTGTTATCTGCAACGTGGCTTAATGAGTGCTCTCTAGGAAAACGAGGCATATAAAATAGCGCATATTCATTTACTCACTCGCTTGATCGGTGCCAATCAGCTCATTTATTAACACTTAGCTCCATATTCACTCTCACTTGAACTTCTGATTTATTCTGTGAGAAGTAGAGTCTGTATTTTCTGAGAACCAGTAAAACTATACCTGAGACGGTCTTATGAATATTTTTCTTAAAATCACTACCCGCCCAGCAATTATCACATTATTTAAGACAGATGTGGTCAGGCAAATTTCAAAAGATTTACATTTACTGGGGTATATTGTTGGCGAAAAAGGCTGTGCTATCCAGAGCCACTAGGGGGCGAGCGTCCAGGCTCCAAATCAAGGCTGTCCTTAGAGGACTCATCCTTCAGAGTCTCAAGTGCCCTTGTGTCCTTCATCCTCCCTGTTATCAACTGAGTAGGGAAGACAATACTCATCAGCGTGTTCATTTGTTTATGAAAAAATGAAAAGAACGCTCTGAATGGAACTAGTGTAAAGGTTTCGGGTTTCAGCAAAGGCAAAGTAACTTGCTTGAGGTCATTTTTAATAGGTGTAGAAATGGGAGCAATAATTAATTTTCCTGAAGTCTAATCCAGTACTTTTTATATTATTATATTATATTATTATATTATATTCTTATTATATGCAATTTATTTGTAGATACATTTAACTTATGTCAATCCTACTCTATGCATAATGAAGTGTTGTCCAGTGATATTTTCGTATATAGTCTTCATTTTTTACTGAAAGTATTATATATTTATATATATAGATAGATCTATATCTATCTATCTAGTATATAAGCTATATCTATATATATCTCCCTGTAAGATTTCGTAGCTAAAACTATGCACAGTGTATTTAATAGACATGTAATTTTCAATATTATCCAACCGTGAGCAATTTTTAGCCAGATGTCCCAACTTTAGGACCTAGTTCACTTACAAAATGTGATGTTGATGGGTCAGACGAAGAAAGACCTATGACTGGTCATCAGTTCATGTCCAGAATGCTCTTTTAGTTAGGACCTCGTGATTCTTACGCACCATTCACATTTGCATCCTTGACAATATGTTCTCTGTCAAGGCAAAAATACCATCCATGCCTCCTGACTCACTGTCCCCTAGCGGTTTACAATCTAAGAGCTCTGAAACCAAACACAGAAGTACCTGCCCTCGGATGCCTTGCCTTGTCGGGTTCATGCAGGCTCCGTGTGAAGCGTTCAGAACAAACCATCTGAAAGGACGGCCCGCTGATGAATGGAGATGCCCTTGGTCCTAGTGCTTAGTCCAAGCCCAATTTGTGGCCTATCAGGGTCAATTAGCTAGAGTGGTACACTGGGACGGGCCTCCCTATACTGAGTCTGAGCCAACCTCTCCAGCATGCCCGGTTTCAGACCCGGACCCACACTCCTGGCGGCTGAGCAGCCTTTGGAAATGTGGCCAGCACTTTTTTTTTTGCTGCACTTGGGGGATGGGAACCAGGAGAATCACCTGCTTAGGTTGAGAGGCTATCCAGGACCCTTTGGGCAGCCTGGCTTGAGGCTCTTCTCCGGGATGGAGAAGTAGGGTTGCTGGTGAAGGCCAATCCCATGGCTAAACCAGGAGGGCTAATCCAAGGGATAAGTGGAGAGAGATGCTAAATATATGCCAAGTGAGGCAAATAGGCAACGAATGCTTTTACTAAAGGGATTTGTATATTTTATACATGCACAAAAAAGTTAGATGTGAATATAGTCCAAGGGTTTCCAAAAGAAAAGGTAGCCCCTATTGATATGAATACTTTAACATGAATGTATACAATGGGAATGATTCATGGAGTCATTTAACAAATATTTAAATATACTTCTACTGGGGATATAAGTGGACAAACAAAAACAAAACAAACAAAATAAAATACGCCCTCTACCCTCACAGAGCCAGTCAACTGTCAGAAGTTGAGAGAGAATAATCACAGGGTATGTGGACGACCAAGAGGTTTTGAAATCAGTTTGGATTTTCCTTCTCTTGTTAGAGGGGAAGGAGGCTGACTTGTTCATATGAGAAGGGCTGACAGTTCCTCAAATATTTGTAAGACATGTTGGCCATTGGGATTTTTAATAAAGCTACTGTAAATCCAACGCTAGAACAAATTGATTAAGAAATGTAAATTTTGTAATTTTTCATAGCCTGAGGATTAAAGCGAGAGTCGAGGAATGAAGTAAAATTAATTTCAAGGCAACCCTTCCGAATGTCAGTGGATGTTGGAAAAAGGGGTGTTGACTTACTCCTCCAGGTCCGCTAAGGCTCAGTTTACATTTGGAAAGAAAGAGGGATAAGGTAGAAATTACATTTTTCCTATTTTCTCTGATATTAAAGTCGAGTAAAATTTAAAACATGAAGTTGAGAGGAACAGGACAAGAAACTAATATTTGTTGAACCCTCCTATGCACAAGCCACCATCTTGGCACTTCGTGTACCTTAGCTTATCGGTTGCTTAGAAACCAGTCGGAAAATGTCAGTGAGGGTCCTCGACCTGACAGTCCCAAGCCCTCGGATTTTGGGCAAATCCCTTTAATGTCAGGAGTTCGTAGGAAACCCAGTATACCCAGTGCACAGATCTAATGGTATAACGCATGCAAAGTTGAGCACAATGCCTGGCTGAGAGCGAACGCTCAGAAAGACTGCTTTCCCAGGGACCCCAGCCAAGAAATCCTATTCTAGAAGACAGTCCTTTTCCAACGTGGAGTGCCACTTCCTGGGCAGAGGGATTTAGATGCAGGAGTCCAGTGGAGCCTGCAGTTTATTAAATCATTATGATGAAGGTCACTGGAAATAAGGCAGTTCTGTTCTTAAATGACAAGCTAAGCCATTTTCCCATTGTAAGAGCTCATCTGGGAAACATAACATATTGCAGTGATGCCTCAATTAGCTGGAATTACTGGGGATTGTGCAGATGTGGTGTTTTAGTTAAAAGTATTCTTTGGACTGCTGAAATTTAATTAAATCCCTAAATATGCAATGTTCAGATTTTATGGAAATCAGGTAATCTCTTCCGCAACATTGTTCATTCTAAATAAAACCCAGGCAAAGGGTTTGATACCGAGGGGCAAGAAAGTGGCAGAATCATTCTCAGGACATTGTCCTGAGTCATCAGTTCGATAACCGTTTTTAGCGCTGTAATATTTAAACGATTTCATAGTTTTGGGATAGCGTATGGCTCTGAAAAGACCTCTCATTCGAAACAAAAGGAAATATTTACATCAGTAGGAAAAAAAAAATCTCTGCCTTAAATTGCATCTTCTGGAGAAATGTTTTGAGATACTTGCAATGGGTTAAGTATTTCAGATGCTTAAGATTTTGTGTTATGAACACACACAGACAGCAGGTAATCAAATTGTCCTTCATTTGCAATAAAATGGGCTTGGCTGATTCTGAGACTGACCAGGAAAGAAGGTGACAGGCACTGTCAAAGGAAACTTATTCTGTCAGCATCTCGACACTTACTTAGGGAGGTAGACTAAAACCACGATTTTCTGAAAAACCACAGAATTCTCCTTTATGTGTATGACTTTCAGGTACTTAATTAAACATATTATCAATAATCAGTAGCTTTAAATATTCTTTCTGATTTTTTAAAGATTTTATGTATTTGTTTATTTATTTGAGAGGAGGGGTAAGGAGCTGAGGGAAAGGGGCAAGCAGACTCCCAGCTGAGCTCCAAGCCCTGTAGAGCTAGATCCCATGACCCTGAGACTGCGACTTGAGCTGAAATCAAGAGTTAGGTGCTTAACTGACAGAGCCGCCCAGGCGCCCCCATATTCTTTCTGATTCCGAATAACCCCAGCAAAATCTGCAAGAGATTGCATTCGCTTGGGCAAACTCCTCTGTTTTTCTAAGGGGAGGAACAGGAGCTAGAAAACGAATCTTTATTATCATTTACTTCCTTTGTATTTATTTAGAACCACCAATGCTATCTCTCGAGTTCCTGTCGAGGCACTGCGCAGTGTTCTTATTTAACTCCAAATACTTAAAATTATTAAAAGCCCGATTTAACAGGGCACTGGTTCTTGGACGTTTTCCTGAAGGCTGACATTTGATGTAACGTGCAGAGGGCCATTTCCTCTGACACTTGTGACAAATTATTTGAACCATTACTGTCATTTATTTTTCAATAAATTATAGTAGAAGCCCATCCGCAAAGTGGTGGGTGTGTGCGCTCCATGGAGTAGGGACGGCGGTCTTGGGCACCCACCAAGCACGGTAGGCTCAGGGGAACTTCCCCGTAGCGTGAGTTAGACCCTCACGATAGTACAACCTGGGGCTCCGAGCTCCTCCTAGTTGGGTGCCTTCTCCGTGGCAGTTTCTGAAAGATGGCATGCTCGGGAGGCTGCTGTGATTTGGAACACGTGGGCTGTGGACCCCGTCATCCTCAACTCGCAGATGTCCTCATCCAGTCATTTGTTCTCTTGCTCATTCATTCATGCGCTCGTGCCAGCCACTAGGGACCAGAGGTGAACGAGGTGCTCCCTGACCTCGAGCGGCAATCTGAACACAGAAGAGGTGCAGGTAGATGGGGGGATGGGGGCCTCACAGAGCTGTCGCCAAGAGTGAGGGTCACACAGGGGCTCAGACAATTCCTTCCAGAGTCAGGCAGGACTGGATGGGGTGGGGGGACGTCACAAACGGTGTCATCAATGACAGCGAAGGAGAAGAGGGATGCTGGCAGTGGGCACGTGAATGGCCTGTTGGAACAGGGGCAAAGTGGGGGTCCCAGCCCACAGCCAGTGCTGAACGACCTCGGGAGCCCAGGGGCTCTGGGTCGACATTCGGTGGGCCATGGGGATCCTTCACCAGGCTTGAAATTTTAAAAATTTGGAACTTTTCCTTGGTGATAGACACGGCTGAAAGACGAAGGGGAGGTTGTGTGGCTTACTTTGTTCAATAGAAGGGATACGTCACAGAAGCGTTGCTTATGCTATAATTAAACAACCAGGATCGAGCTCCAGGGTTGAAGGCCAGAGTCCCTGGGACCTTTCAGAGGTCGAGAGTCTAAAATGGCTGTTTTCCATTTCCAAAGCCCCAGCACTACTGTCCCCTCCGTCTCCCCTCTCCCCTGAGTGTAGCTTTGACTTCCGTCAGTTGTCCTGTGACCCTGAATGAATTTCCAGTTCACTCGCCCCACGACCTCGGTATTTCTGTCCCATTGACAGGGGAAGGGCTCCCACTCTGGGTTAATGGTTAATGTGATTTCTCTTTCTTTACTTCCTTCTCTCTTTTCCTTTCTGCTCAGTTTCCTTACCCAAAATGCAAGTCTTTGGTTTTTACACCATAAAATCAAGGCATATTTCATGCAGGAAAATGTCCTCTACATATACTTTGGATTACAGATATAAGCATTAGGTTCACGGATGGCTGGGTGGCTCAGTGGGTTAAAGCCTCTGCCTTGGGCTCAGGTCATGAACTCAGGGTCCTGGGATCGAGCCCTCCATCGGGCTCTCTGCTCAGCGGGGAGCCTGTTGCCCCCCCCCCCCCGCACTCTCTCTGCCTGCCTCTCCGTCTACTTATGATAATAAATAAAAATCTTAAAAAAAAAAAAAAAAAGCAGTTCAGTTGAATCGGGGACGCACTTTCATTATGTAATCAGGCCAATGTGAAATGACAAGCCAGTGAACGGGGGGTCCTTACCTGGTTCAGTCTGTTAAATCTCCCGGACACCTGTCCGCGTGGACGGCTCCTCAACACCCGCCCACAGCTCCGAGAGAAACCACTGCTCCACCAACCAACCGCGCATGACCATCAGGTCCTGATCTAAGGGAAGCAGGGCTTTCTCTCCATGGCCCACATCACGTTCATTCTTTCAACATTAAGAAGACAAACTTTAGCAGCAATTTACTAACTTGGGCTCTTTTTCTCCTCTGGAGACAGAAAGGACACCGCGCCTGGAAAGTCTCGGAAGTTTCCATTTTTAGGTGCACGAGCCCTGCAGACAGACACCTTTCCCCAGCAGGACCCAGAAATCTTTGGGGGCCACAGGAATAGCTGGCCTTTCTCAGTGCAAAGTGTGAGACTGAGCCGAGCCAGGGGATGGGGCCTCACAGAGGCTTCAGCCGAGACAGAGTGAGCTGGCGTTTCGTCTGCAGAGCAGCTGGGGTGCGTGCAGGGCTGTGGCCGGCTGGGTGCCTTTTACTGTGTAGTGTGTGATGCTCGCAGCTGGCGGACGGGCTCAGGAAGAGAAACGCCAGCCCTTCCCACGCTGCCGGGCCTGCGCTGTCTGGGTGGCCCTCTCCCCCACCCGCCCCCCCGGCCTGCTGGCCACCAGAGCCGACAGCCGGCTGGGGTATAAGGCCTCGCACAAAGGGGCGGTGGCATCGGCACCAGAGATGTTCGCCACCCTGACAATGAGGAGGAGCCTTTTTGTTACAGATGCAGCTCCCTCCACAAAAGAGCTGGACCCAGAAGTTGTTGGCCCCACCCGACAGCAGGGGTGCCACGTTAGGTCTTTTTGGTCTCAGGGGCAAACCGCTTGAGGACCCCACTGAGGGTGTTGGCTTCTGGTCTGAGTGAGGATGCAGGGAAAGGGGGAGAGCAGAGGAGAGGGAACCTCAGAACCGGGAGAGCCAGTGCGACTCACACAAGTGGGGACCCAACAAGACCATTCTAGGTAGATCTACGGCCATCTCGCCTGCAGGAGCCCATCCAGGGATGACCAATTCCCAAGATAGTTTTCCCCGCCGGGTGAGTGACTTCAAGATCCCTGGGACAGTGGGACCTCACGGGCCCTCTGTGACCAGCGTGCCCCAGCACATAAACCAACGCTGCCTCCTTCACCAACACCTTGGCTATGAAAACATGGTGGCTGGGCGAAACCGGGCTGCCTGTGCGGTTGTTTGCTCCGTAGCTCAAGGCGTTTCTCCCAGACCAGCCACAGGCTCTCGGCCGACCAGTGGCCAGCCCGAATCTGCAGCCACGTGTGGGCACCACTGCCTTGGACGGCAGCTGGCTCCACAGGCCACCATGCTGAGGACGAAGGGGAGGGCATTCTCGAGGGCGCTGCTAGCTGGTGGCACCGTGGGGGGTGACAGACCTTCTGCCAGCTCTGTGGGCGATCTGCCATGCTCGCACCGGCCACTTTGGAAAAGCGCTTAGAAAAAGCCTCCCCTGGCCTGAAGTTGGACGTGCCAAGTACATCCGTGCCCCTGTCTGTGCGGCAACCAGCTCTCGGGACCCAGTCGAAGTCAAGGAACGAAAACAAGACACACCAAGTCCACTCTCTGTGCCAACAGAATTGGCTGCAAAAGTATTCAGGATGTGGATACACACACTGGATGTCAAGACAAGGGCTTTTAATCTAATGTGGCAAAACCAAAGTTTCACACAATGCCGTGCTCTTGGCATCCTAGCACGGCGCGTGCGTGGAGTGCTCACCCCACGGACACAGCACCGGGAATTCAAGGGTTTGCTCGGTTTACCTTCCAGGTGACCCTGATGCTCTGGGATGACAGGGGTTCCAGGTGAACTTCCTGAGGTGGGCCGTCAGGAGCTGTAAAGACCAAAACCCGCAGGTTAGAACCGAGTTCCAGGACAGGCTGACGTCTACACGACACACAGGCCCGGGAGACGGGCCCCCGGCAGCTCGGGGAAGCATGTTTGCAGCTTTACTGAGCCGATCAATCGGACCGGGTCGCTGGGTACTGAATTCACCCTGTGAGTCCTCGCTCCCACGAAAAATGAACCTGGGGGACCTGTCCTCGCGTTCTTCCTCGCCACACCTCTGACAACGTGATTAATCAACTCAAGTCTGAGCAAGTCCCCAGGTAAGACACAAGGGGTATGACAACATGGCTTTTATGAAACCTAATCAAAGACCCTTCTTTTCCCCTCAGAACTTGCGTTTAAGAACATGGCATTGGGCTCACTGAGTTGGCGCGGAGTTATTGGGGCAAAAAAAAAAAAAAAATCAGGATTCTTCTGTTTTTGAGTCCCTTTGGTGGCTTTGGGTTTTCACACTTTCTGCTTGAAAACTCTCGTGACCCAGGAGTGGTAGCCTCAGAAGGCAGAAGCAAAGTTAAAGAGTTGAAGCACGCAACTCACACCACCCTATTTCCAAGACTTGTAGAGACTCCGGTTATCTTCCACTTCCAGTCAGTCACTGGGTATCAGAAATGTGCTAGCACCAGGCACACAGTGTAGAACTAAGAGGCAGAACGTGTTTTAGTCCCCCGAGAGCTCACGCGTTTCCAGAACAGCAGAAGTTACGTATCGCGAGAAAGACCAGCCTACAGCATGGCGGATGCTCAAGCCTCTTCCAAGAAGTAGGAGCAACAGGGAACTCGGGACTCAGAGGGAGAGACCCCTCTGGGGTCTCTGTGGGATTGACGGTCCTGCCATCCCCGCTGAGCTGTGTGAGGGTCATTTCTGTGGACGTGGAGATGCCCCTTTGCCAAAGGAGGAGGGCACAGGGCAGATGAGAAAGCAGCAGTATGGATTGTGAACTGGTTTGAAGAATTTGGAAGTGGGTTGAAGAGTAAAGATAAAGGTCAGAGCAGGGGAGAGGCAAGGTCAAGGGAAACATGGTCTCCATGTTCAGGAGAAGTTTTGATTAATACCCGGATGGAGTTGCTAAGCTGACAGGTGTGTCGATGTATCTTTCCAAATTCTGGTTATCTCACTTAGGAGCTGTATGGTTACTTAATTCCTCTGTGCCTCAGTTTCCTTCTTTATAGAACAGGGCAATAAAATACATGTCATAGGATTGTTATGAAAATAATGTACTCAGTAAATACAAGCAATAATAATCAGTCTCATTGGGTGTTTGATACAATGGGAGGGAAAGGAGGAAATTCACATAATGAAACGCAAAGGTACGCTCAAGGAAACAGATGCAAGTGTATTATCAGGAATGGAGGTGCTGGGGTCCTGGGGCATCAGAGTGACCATCTCTGTGGTGGGAGGAGGGAGGAAACAATGGGGGAGCTTTTGGTGGACTTGCTGGTTGAGGGAAGCAGGTTCAAACCTGTTTGTGTTTTCTTAGCAAATAATGTGTGTTTCTTAGCAAATAATAAGAGACAAGGTCAGGGGCGCCTGGTGGCTCAGTTGGCTAAGCAGCTGAGCCGAAGGGCTCAGATCATGAGCTCAGGGTCCTGGGATCAAGCCCTGTGTTGGGCTCCCTGAGTCTCTCTCTCTCTCTGTCCCAACATCTCAGTGGAACCCAAATGAACCTGTCCTGGGCAGATCTGACCTTCTGTCTTCGAGCTTTCTTTTCCTTCAACCGGCCTTGCTTGCCCACACCTGGGCGGCCCCCCATAGTCTCCCCCACCTCAGCGTGGGGACCGTCACAATCACAGTAGCGCTGGACACTTGCACAGAGATACCTTTGCACCAGGCTGTCCTTCTCCAGCCGACTCTGAGCTGCATGGCCTCCCCATCTGGGTCTGGAGCAAGTCCCCGCTTTGAAGGGCAAAGCAACGTGCCAACCAAAATGCAGAGCACACCTCTCTCAAGCCGGCAGGCCCCCGGGACAGCTGGTTTGCTGGGGTTGCTGCAGGCTCTTGGGTCGGCCCCTAAGTCCCCATGTGAGAAGGTGATGCTGAAGCCAACTCCAGAGCAAGGACCAAGGGACGGGCTGCCATCATTGTTCTTATAGCTCTGGGTACCCAATTTCTGCTCCCAGGGTCATGCCCTTCAAGCAGGAGCCTTTTGATACAAGCTCCAATGAAGATCTGTGATTTCTCTCATGCTGATAATCCTGTGGTCATCAAGAAGCATGGGGTTCCTTCACAAAAATCCTTCTTGAAAAAATGATTCTGAGGTCTGACAGCTTTACAGGTGATTGATTATTTTAATGTAATCATGCCAGATCAGACTTAAAGATCTTATTGGTGAGGAATGGGAGGTAGACCTCATCTTGTTTCCTTTGGGTGTCTCTGGCTGTGGACTTCGGTGGGGCCTTCTGGGGGCAGGGGGGAGGCTATGAACGTAGGCATCCCAGCCTCAATGGGATACAGTCATGCTTAAAAACAAAGACAAGAGGATAGTGTTTGCAGAATGGCTTTGATTCTATCAGAAAATGTGAAGTCAATGGTGCAGTCATGAATTGGGGAGAATTCGTTTTTCCAGTCTAGTCCAGACCTCTCTCTCAAAAATAAAGGGAGAGAAACAATGTCAAAGGCAAACGCCAAAAGAATATAATCTATATGCACACGTTAGAGTCATGCCCAATATAATCAGGAAGTGTTTTTGTTTGTTTGGGAACTGAATTTTCTATTCTAAATTTTCTAAAGCATTATAGGAAAACTTTTTAAAATTATATACATAATATTGCATGGAGCACTGGGTGTTTTTTGCAAACAATGAATCATGGAACACGACATCAAAAACTAATGATGTACTGTATGGTGACTAACATAACACAATAAAGAAAATGAGTCTGCTTTCAGAAATTTCATGCTTTCCTTACAGCTCTTGAGATGTAATTATTCCACAGGTCCTCATCTCCTGGCAAGCAGACAATTTCTGTAAAATGTAATCTAAGACAGACTGAATTCCCAAAAGCTGAAAGTATTCAAGATCAACCATTAGGTACTCACTTATTTAACTAACTTTGAAAACTGTGTTGACATCTGACATGTAAGAATTTATTTATATGCTCTTGAACCGAGGCTATACTATATCTAGAAAGCATAGTTTCTTCTTCTGTTTTTAAACCAGAATATTTCACTTTTCTTGCGAGAGCAGAAGTCTAGGAGGTAAGAATTAATAATGAAGGTGATTTTCCAAAATAAATAATCTCTGCATTTCTGCAGAAGCCAAAATTGTTCAATCTGCAAAACAGTAATAACTGAAGATGATATGTACAGTTCTTAATGCTCTTCCCTGACAGGGGAACGTTTATGAATTGTGTTTGGCTCAAGACAGTGATGATAGACCCTTCCTGAGTGCCAGACACGCAGACCTTGGCTCTTGCTTTCCTCTCCCGGGTCCCGGGGCTGGCTCTCCTCCCCATCTCCTCGGCGTGCTCCTCTCCTGCCTCCTGCTTCCCTGCGGGGGAGGGACCATCCATCTCCATGGATGGTCCTCTCTCTCACTTCCAATCCATGAACGCAAGACTCCAGGCTCAGAACTCCCCTCTGCCCTTGAAATACCCTCTCCTGGCTTCATGCAGAGTCTTGGTGCCAAATCAATCATTTAGCCTGGCTAAATCATCTCCATGGGAATCACTCCCAAATTTCTCTCTCTTATTGGGGGATTTACCAAGGACTTACTATTTTTTTGCATGTCCAAAAGTCGGCAAGGACTAGGGTATAAGAGTGGGCTCCACTGACACATGTTTACCTCTTCTGGAGGCAGTGGGGGTAAGAAGGACGCTCTTCACTGGGCAGAGGAGACCAAAGGGTGTTTGATAAAGATCAAATTAAACAAAGAATAGTTGACCCCAACACAGGGGAAAGATGACTTCACATAATAACTATTTATCAAGTAGGTAGCTTATTAATTTAAACTCTTCATTTATTTAACATGAATTATGTGCCAAATGCTGTTCTTGGCAGTTGGGATACGGCAGTGAACCAAACAGGTAACTATTCCTGCCCTTGCGGAAGGGACCCAAAATAGATCTAAACAAAATAAATTGGTAAAGTATATGCTATGCTTTTTACTCCTGTTTTTCACTTATTTTTTATTTAAATTATATGCTGTGTTGATGGTGACGTGATGCCATTTGTACAAAGGAGAATGTCGAGGGAGGGAGGGGGCCCAGTGTGCCAGAGTGGGCAGCGGGTTGGACTTTAAATAGGGGGGTCAGGTAGGACTCACTGAGATGACATTTGACCAAACACCTGAAGAGGTGTGGGAGAAGGGGGAGGAATATTCCAAAACATCCCAGAACATTCTAGGTTAGCCAGTGAGTACACACAGGGCATGAATGAGGAGGGCAAGGTGGCCAGTGATTTGTTTCCTTTAATTTCCAAAGTCTCTAAATGGAAGCAGGAGAAAAATGACAGCTGGAAGAGACGACAGGAATCCAAAACCCAGAACCCAGATTCCCAGCACGGCAAGACCTAAGTCAGGGATCTGTGAACTTCTCACAGAAAGGGCCACGCTGTGAATGCTTAGACTTTGTAGGCCACGGGAGGGCTCTGTTACGTAGTCTTCTTTTGTTGTAAGGGGGATTTGGCCCACAGGCTGGAATTTGCTAAGCCCTTAAATGAAAGAAGGGTGGGATGATGATTAATTGAGGGGGGCCCATGGCTGGCCTCAAGGTAACCTCTATACACTTGACCCCAGCTGATGGGTGCCAAGAAGACGCTCAGGAGGAACTCAAAATTTGGATTTTGATCTGAATTTTCTCGATTTCAAAAATTGGCATCTAAATTGGAAGATCTGCACTATCGTAGGCAGACCCAAGCCAAACACCTGCTCAGGCCTGCAGTGCTGTGGGCTTCGGTTTGTGACCTGGGACAAGGCCCAGCCCATCAGGACACGGCTGGCATTCTAACACAATCCCGACAGGCCTCTCTACGACGATTCCTCCCACATGAGATTTCCATGAAAGGTCTGCCTTGTGCTGCACACACATGAAGAGGGCAACAGGAGTGGCCTGTGGCCGCTGATGTTGAGGGGAGCGCAGCATCACCCAGGACCCCGAGGTCCACGCAGAAAGGACGACGTGCCTCGGAGGCAATTGTCAGAAGGATTCCTACTTGGTGGTGAGGGAGGAGGCACTGATGTCATCTGGGGACACAAGGAACTTGGAGGGCCTTCCATACAGAGGGCACAGCACACATGCAAAGGCCTGGGGGCAGGAAGGGGCCATAGGAAGACAAGTGCAGCTTCAACGCAGAGGGAGTAGGGGAGGACCTCAACCTAACCACCTCATAGACACATTTCCAGCTGGGTACTGAGAGGTGTCCCTTGTGCCTGAGATCTGGGCCCTGTATTACCAAAAAGATGAGAGGGTCTACAGCTTCTAGAAGCTCCCATTTGAGAGAGAGATGGCCTGCTTGAGAGGTGGCCCCCTTTTTTTTTTCTTAAGGAAAGTGGGCAATAAGGATGGGAAAAGGTCACCTTGAGATGATAATGGTAGCCCCCAAAAGATGTGCCCTGGGGTAACCCTGCTGGGAAGCATTAGTAGCAATCCACTGCCCCTGCAAGCAATTCTGATGAGAGGACCTGTGGCCAGGACAGTTGCCCTACCTTCTCTGTGAGTCACAAGTCAGAAAACCTGATTTCTGGGGCACCTGGGTGGCTCAGTCGTTAAGCATCTGCCTTCGGCTCAGGTCATGATCCCAGAGTCCTGGGATCGAGCCCCGCATCGGGCTCCCTGCTCGGCAGGAAGCCTGCTTCTCCCGCTACCACTCCCCCTGCTTGTGTTCCCTCTCTCGCTGTGTTTCTGTCAAATAAATAAAATCTTTAAAAAAAAGAAACACCTGATTTCTGCATGTCCGCCACAAAGCCTAGGTACCAAGATGAAGACATATTCTGTTTGGGAGCTTCACTTTGCTCTACCTGCTCCCCTCCCTGCATTTTCCCCTTGCGCATCTAAACAATAAATCAGAGAGGCTCCGTGGGGCCCCAGCAGCCACTGCACAGGGCGAATCCCAGAGGCCAGCACCGGAAGCCAAGAGAGTGTCTTCAGAGAGCCCAGGAAATGGCCCCGCAGGCTGGGGATCTGGAGTGGCTCTCCACCTAACCTTCTGGCTGGGAGACAGATGCTACCACATCGACTGCCAGATGCAGCGGAGGCCACAGAGAGCCCAAGAAAGAGCACCAGCAGCCGGATTCATCATGGCCCTCGCAAAGGCAGCCACCAGAGGCACCACCAGAAAATACAGCTCTCTTGGGAAGGATGTCCAGATGGGGTACAGTTAGAGCAAGGGTTAAGAAGGAGGAGACAGTTGAGTAGTGCATCCAAGATCACATTTGGGGTCAGCATCTCCTTCCTAAATATACAACGTGATGAAATTCCAGGAAGTTCGTGGGTTGTTTAAATACGTAAAGAAGATTCTAGTTCTGCAGGGGCACATTGACCTTCATTTTCTCCCTTGTTTCTGAGAAATACAAAGGACTTTTAGAGCTTGCATTCTCTCTCCCACCCCCGCTCCCAATTATCCATATGTCTGTGGTGAGGAGGAGAAAGGCATCATTATGTCCATTTTGCAGATGAGAAATCCCGTAGAGTTTCTAAGCAGTGGAAATGGCTCATCCTCATACACTCAAGAATAAAGCTATCCTATCACCCAAACTTGAAAATAATTTTCAAGAACCAGTGTGTTCCCAGGCAGAGAATGAAGCACTCATCCCCCCATACCAGAACTGTCTGTTTCAACCCATTTCCTTGGGAACAATACCGACTACACATAGCAGTAGAGTTAAATGTTTGCATTTATTTTGGACCAGCAATCTTACTGCTTAGAATTTAGCCTAATTTGATCTTAAGTGGCAAAAAACAGGCCACTAAGAATGTTCATCACAGTGGCATTTACAGTAATAAAAAATGGAAAACAACAGACATGTCTAATGATATAAGATTTGTGAAATAGATGGTGGAAGGTATCATTGTGAATCAGAGGCAAGTACTTAAAAGGGGTATATAAGAGTGAGGTCTTCTTGGAATGCCATTAAAGAGGGTCAGAAAGAAGAGGATGGAGGGAAGAAGTCAAGAACAACCCTAACTCCCCAGCCAAAAGCTGAAACAAACTTCCTGTGGACTCTCACTCATTTGGGGATGATCACCTTAACCCTGGCGATGAAAAAGGGATCTGAGAATAAGTTTCTAATTTCACCACATCGGTAGGCAGTGGCTGATTAGCTCTGACTTCTGTAAGGGAATGAAAAGTCAGGTTTGAGGTTAGACACTCTTTCTCCCAAGAGATGAGCCAGGGCCTGGGTCCTTACCTGTCCTTCCCCAGAGCAGCTGATGACAGCCGGCTTCCCCCTCTCCTGCCAGGACATGGGTTGACAGCCAGCCTTCACTGGCACGGCCCAATGGCTCAGACCTCCACAGAGTGGTCAGTTGACCCCTGATAGCCGTGTGTGCGTGGTGGTAGTGGTGGTAGGGAGAGTGTGTGCGTGTGTGCGCGCATGTGTGTGTGTGTGTGTGACAGAAATATTGACATGTCTAGTCAATAAAATATCGCCTACCGCTTCCCCCACAACTCCTCACACACAGCATGCTCTTGCCATTTCCTAGTTAACCCAACCTCTCACACCTGGACTCCATCGGGCCTTGGGTAAGACACACACTCCTGGTCCTCCTGCCAACCCAGGCTCCATGCATCCGAACAAAGGAAATGGGAAAATGGCCCAGCCCTTTAAATGTCACCAGACTGGTAGCCCCCCATGTCTGTGTTTTCGTTCCTGTTTATGTGAGAACCCTGAACGAAGTTGCAAGAACAGTGCCTTCAAGAACTCTGAAGTTTTCAAAGGCCTCCCCCAGGCGAAGCCAACATCCCGATTCTGTGTTGGCCCTCTGGGCCCCGGGGGCCCGCGCGGGGGCTTCGGGCTGTGGGCCTCACCCCCCGACACGCACCTGCCTCGTCCGCGGTGATGGAGAGCTCGTTGCTGGGCTCGCTCTTGCCAATCCGGTTCTTGGCGTACATGCGGATGCTGTAGGTGGAGGAAGGATGGATATCAATGATGGTGGCCGAGTTCAGCTGAGGGGAAACATCTTTGGTTCTCTGAGCAGAATCCCAGGAGTCTTTTGGGTTTTGTTTTTCAAAAAAGAAGAGATAGAGACGTGAGTTTTTTCCCTCTGCCTCGGAAAGCTCACAAGCAGGAGTTCAACACACGCACGCGCGCGGGCACACACGCACACAGAGGGAGGAAGAAGGAAAGAATGAACAGTTACAACTCAAAGTGAATTCTCAAAGCAACGCTCCCGGGGTGCTGCTGGGCTGGCCATCAGCGGGGGACACCGCACACTCCTTATCCGCGCTCAGGGGGACAAGGGCTGTGGGCAGACGAGGTCCCGGGGTGGGGGGACGTGTCTGAGGCACTGGTGGGTATCAAGGGAGAAGGTGCAAGAGCTAGGAGTGTGCATCAGTGAACTAGGAAATGGGCACATCAAGGCACTTGCTGTACGACACAGTAAAAGGAATTACGGTCTGGACAGTGGCTCCCACCCACCCGCCCACCCCCACACACAAGTATCTGGTTCTAAAACTTATTTGAAGGCCGGTGAACCCTCTAGCCATGTCCGATCCTTCTCTAGAAACACAGCAGGGAACGTGAAATGCTTACATAAAACTGATCTCCGTCTCCAGCATAAACACTTAGTCTCAAATACTTTATTGTGGGAACTATTTTCAGCCGCGGCTAATTTTCACAAGAGCACAGGCCTCATAGGAAGAATCATCATTGACTAGGTGGCATTTTGCACCTGCTGCGTCCGCCAATGGGGAGTAAAGGGTTCTCCTTTCGGAAAGGGTTTGGGCAGTGGCTAATAGGGGGCCGAGGGTCCAGAGATGATGCCAGTTGCAGGGGAACAGGAACCCCAGGTGGTGGGTGGAGATGAGGCTCCTACAGACCCGCAGTCCCCAGGGTCCCCTGTGGGTGGCGCTCACCACCCCTGTAGGCATCTCACTGAGCCTCTGTGTTCCCTGCTGCATTCTGAGCTCTGTGGAAGCGGATTCCGAACTTGCCACGTTCACGGCCACGTCCCCAGTGTCGGCCCGATGCCCAATGCTTAGCAAACAACGCATCATAAATGCTCGTTTGACAGATGAATGTGTAAAAGGCAAATACACAGACCTCTGGGCCCCAGGGAAGGTTCATTTCCCCTTCCACATTGGCTGGTGTGCCTACAGGTAGCCATAAATATTAAGAGGTCTTCTGGACTTGTACAAAAATGTGTGTCTTCCAGGCTGCCTTGGAATGCTGTAACTAATCAGGGAATAGAACACAATAGACTAACGATGACTGGTCCTCCTAAGAGGAAATGTATCAGGTGAGTCGAGAAGATCGAAAGTGGGAAAACATGGACATAGATGAAGAAGGTGCTGCAAGAAGTCACACGGTGGAAGAGGAGAAGAATGTGATCCAACAGAGGACCCCGTGGAGGGGGAATTTAGGACCAGTGGACGGACACGTCAATATGGATCCCATCCCACAGGGAGAAAGCCAAGCCTTCTGGAGAAGGCGTCTAGGACAAGCGAGGAACCCCCGGGAACCGTAAGGTGCAGAGAGGGGACTAAGCATCCCTGGGAGGAAGGAGATATTGGTAGTGGTTGATGGTTCTGCGCATCTTCACTGAGGATGTGTCTGGGAGACGGAGAGAGGCCCGAGGAGGCCCGGTAATCCACTGACTGCCTCCTTCTTCTGCCAATCAACTGCTGAAGAGCCCGTGGGGGCGTGGCCAAGGCAGGAGGTAAAGGGCAGAAGTGCAAGGTGCTTGAAGAAGGGGCGGTGTTTTTAGCTTCTTTCCTGCAGTTATCACACTTTGATAAAAAGAGATGATGTCCATGATCATGATTATCAGAATAAGGTTCAAAACAACACAGGATGGGTTTTGAGCCAAAGGTCAAGAAGATGGGAAAGAATGCTTTATCCTGGAGGGTTTGAAAGTAACTGAAGGAGGAAGGAGAAGAAACTCTGGGTAAACCCCAGACACCTGCTGGCAAGTGATCCCGCGTCAAAGGACAACTAAAAACAAGGAGGGGACTACTCAGGAGGAAAGAGTCGGGACAGGGATTGGAAATACGGCTTCTGATCACAGAGGCTGGCGTGCAGACAGACAGGCCGTGGATTATTAGCAAAGTGGGCTGGAGAATGTAACACAGGGCATTACGAACAATCACAGAGCGATCCTGACCACTGGGAGGCGGTAAATGCAGACCGAAATACAAGTACAACTGGGAAGGGCGTAGCACAGACGAAATGAAGGAACTTAGGAGTAAGTCCCAAACGGAAATGCATGCTTGGGAATCCAAGAGCTGGGGGGACGCATGGAGAGTGCTGGGAAGGGAGGGAACGGGAAGAGCAAGGAATGAATTGTGGGGGGATTTATCACACGGGTCCTCGCCCCGTGGAGGAGGGATGG
Source organism: Procyon lotor (assembly GCA_028646535.1). NCBI lineage: Eukaryota > Metazoa > Chordata > Mammalia > Carnivora > Procyonidae > Procyon > Procyon lotor. The sequence goes on from CM053603.1 coordinate 180,928,907, forward strand.
TGCTTTCTGGGTGCAGAGAACAGTTGTCGTGTCAAGGAGGGCTTACAGTTCATGCCGGAAGATCCTTCGTAAGGAGACTATTTACAGAGGAACTTGCAGGGGATGCTAAGGCTCCCAGCATTTAGCAAGAATGGGAGCTGCTCTCTCGGGGCTCAGGAGAGCCAATGGGAAGGGACAGCATTGCCAGAGTCCAGACAGGGCTGGGGCCTCGGAAGAGGGGCCCTGGCAGAATGCAGCTGCTGCCAGGATCCTTGTCTGAGTCGTTCCTTGTGCCTACCGCTGGCTGAGCCCAAGGGGAGGTCAGGGGGAAAAATAGGCGTGTTGTAGCCGGTGGAGTTCAGCTCCCAGAGGAGGGCAGACAATGGGCTTGTGGGGTAGGTCGAAGCAGCAGCCGGAGAAAACCCAGCAGTGGAGGGAGCTCAGGCTTGCAGATTCATATCTGCTCCCCATTGCTGTGCTGGGCATTTGGTAAACGGGACTCTTGCGGTCCCCAAATGCATGGGCCCGTTGGAAACACCTCGGAGCTTCGTGACACCGGCGCTTTCAGACCCATGGAAGCAGAGTCACTGG
>CM053603.1:180929976-180971523 GCA_028646535.1 Procyon lotor
GATTAAACGCCACTCCTCTGGTTTGGAATCCAGAACTGCAAAAACACCTTGGCTTCCCATGTTACGCTTCCCTTCTCCCTTGGATCGCCTAGCACAAGGATTCCCACCACTCGGCCGAGCAGGTGCACCCCTGCATCCGCGCCGTCAATGGGCCTGCGGGGTCATCCGGCCCAATTCCTGGCAGGACTCTGTTCCCCGTGTTTTTGGGGGGCTGCACCGCGACACCATCATGCTTATTGCCAAATACCGTTTTAACACCAGCTTTGAACACAGTCAACACTTTCCGGGAATCGGGAGGTGTTACGTAGCAACACACAGAGGTCAAAGCCTGGGCATACATCCACTTACTGTCCTAAAAGCCGCCTTTTCCCGCAGTTTGGTCTCCTTCCTACCTTGCACTGTGAGCTGAATTATTCCACGGTCCTCCCCATAAGAATTGATAGCATGACAGGAGAAGAAGCCAGAATCTTCTCTAACGGTTGGCAAAATCTATGCGGAAAACAGAAAGAAATCCATCTTACCAGTTGCATGGCACCAGGACGACCGGCTATAAAAATCTCTCCACCCCCACCCGTCCTGCATCCCCCGCATGTGCACGCACGCACACACACACACACACACATGCACACACTCACACACACACCCCCGAGAGCACATTATCTCAGTGCACTTGTGACGGTGTAGACGGACAGGTTCGATGTGCGTCATCAGTGCCGGCTGTCAGCTCATTACGCTGAACGTGAGATTTGTGAGGGTGCACGGTCTGGTCGAAGTATATTCCACATGTGCGTTTATTGTTCTCATGGTGTGCGTTTAGTGCATCCAAAGCAACGCCACCCAGAGAAGCAGGTCTGTAAATCCTGTGGCAAATGCTTGGTCCTGCACGATCCTCATTAGAATTCTTTCTAGAAGGACCCCGGGATTGGAGCTGATAGCCCCTGAATCCATGTCAGCCTTTCAAACACAGGGCGTTCTTTTTCCCCCACATATGCAACAATGGCACTTCTCCCCCTACTGAAAACACCACTCAGTTAATTACTGACAGTACTAAAATGTATAAGGGGCTATAATACTTTTTGCTAGCTCTTTTGCTAGCTCTTCATATCCTCTATGAAGGACCGGAGTTTTTACAGTTGGATTTTTCCAAAGACAGCATAACATGTTTCCTTCTAAAGCCTATCTAACTTGTGTTTCTGCAGGACATTAAAACATGGGCACAGGGTAGGAGATCACTTCTCTAGGATTCACTGTCGTTAAGAGACTCGATTCCTCCCACATTTTTTTTTTTTTTTTAATCACAGTTGGGTTCCCTGGTATGTTCGCCAAGCACTATTTTTGCAGGCGACTCAGTAATGCCACAGTAAAGAAAGGGAGAGAAATGGTGCATTATAACTAAGTCTTGAAAGACTGTTTACTGTTTATCACCCACATGCACCCACGTAGGCGAGAGGACAGGACTATCCTGCCGATGAAGTTAGATTCCGATCTGTCGTGTCCATCGCATTTTACCTGCAGTGTGGAGATCACCTCCTCGCCCACCTCCTTGGTGGACACGAGGTAGCGGGCCATCTCCGGGTTAATGATCCGGTCCTCCTTCTCCCAGCGGACTATGATGGGCTTCTCGCCATGGGCCGCGCAGCTCATTTCCTTCTTCTGCCCCTGAGTGGCCAGGGTCGTGTTTGGATAGGACGTTATCATCGCGGGAACTGAAAACCCAAGAGGGACACGACTTATTTGGCAAAGCAGCATTCTCCATGTCCCCACTGTAACGCTCAGCTAAATCGTGTTTACAGAGGGGTTTCTTTGAAATACAATGTATTCAAGAAACTGCAGAGTGAGAATCATGAACAGAAGCGAGGGGACATGCCAGAAAAGTGAAACCCTATGAAATGAGCCTTCAGCTCATTCATTCAGAAGCTGCTGCAGGATTTCACATTGGGGCGGGGGGCGCTGTTTTCTTTCCGGCCCACCGTGGGCACACAAGGGTCTTGGAGCATAGCCCACGTTTCCCCTCAGACACACAGGGAAACGATTTTACTTCCAAATCGACTGGAGAGAGGGCTTCCATTAGATGACATTTTTTTTTTTAAAAGATTTTTATTTATTTGACAGCGAGAAACACAGCGAGAGAGGGAACACAAGCAGAGGGAATGGTAGCGGGAGAAGCAGGCTTCCTGCCAAGCAAGGAGCCCGATGTGGGGCCCGATCCCAGGACCCTGGGATCATGACCTGGGCTGAAGGCAGACGCTTAACGACTGAGCCACCTACGCGCCCGTAGATGACATTTTCTAACTACCATTTTCAACTGCGGAACTCTGAAATCTTACCAATCAACTTAGGTTGGGGCCCTGATTGCTGCTGACCACCCCTTGAGGTGACTTCTTGCTCGCTCATCTCCCACATCTTGTTACGAACCATCACGGTCACCTGGAGACCTCAGACCCACCCCCCTCCCATCACATGCCGGGGAGTCCCATCCCCAATTCACCAAGAAAATAGAAAGCTTTATCTGCGAACTTCTCAAGTTCCCCTTCTCCCACCTCAAAATTAAAGACCTCCATTGCTGGCATGATTCTGGGTGACTTAAGACCACGCCCCCATTCCGCACACCACCTAGAAATGCAGGGCAGCATAGAACGAGCACTTTTTAAATGCACACTGGGCTTATAAGGAAGTGAGAGAAATCCCAGGAGCTGGAGACAGAAGTGGATGTTGAAAGACCAGCGGTGTTAGGATGCTGGGGCCGTGACCACCTGAAAGGCAGGGAGTTCAAAGTGGGCCCTTCAAACCAGGCTGCTCAAAGGGCTCTACCTTCAGAGCAAGTACCTACAACAATGACAGCAAGAACCACACAGGTGAAGCCAGAAGCAAACTGCCTTGGCTCATGAATGAAGAAAACAAGTCTCCCCCGAGAATCCATTGCTGGTTTGACTCTACATAGGTCTGTGGTCTGGAGTTAGAGTCACGCTGACGGGCCAAGATGCTGGGGACCCCTGCTTTGGCCACAGGCCTGAAGATCCTAGCACAAGAAACACAAACCCGCTCCAGAGGGAGGAGCACTCCATCCAGGCCCGTTGGAGTTCTGCCTGATAAGCCTCTGCTGACATGAGCTAACAAACCAAAAGTATAAAACAGGTGAGAAAACAACCCGCCGTCACAATCAGCCCAAGCATTTCTGATGCTAGAATGATCAGACACAGACTATAAAACAATTATATATACAAAATGTTTAAAGATTAAACACACACACACACACACACACACACACACACACACACACACGAAGGGAAAAAGACACTGAAAAAAGGACCAGGAGGCTTGAGAAACAACCAAATAAAGCCATGTTTTTACCTGGTGTGGGCCTCCTTTCCACCATCTTGGGGAGAAAGGCCCTGCCTCATTTCTAAGGTCAAGCTCACACTGTGTCCTTTTTGGCCACCTCTGAAGACCTCCACTGCTCCTTGGACAGGTGACCAGAGAAACACCGTGTCTGCTTTTGGGTACTGAGTCCCCCACAGCGTTTGAGATAAACCACAACGTGTAAAAAGTCTCCTAGCTCTGTGGCCTGGATGCCCCCAGGACTTCTCACACTCAGCCAGCAGCCGTGTGGCGGAGGAGGAGGCATGAAGCAGACAGATCGCCTGGGAGAACAGCCCTGTGAGTCCCCCGTTTCGGCCACAGCTGTGGTGAGGTCCCTCTCCCAGCACACCCGTGTGGTAGCTGGCCTGGCTCGTGAGCCCCAGCCTTCCGGCCTGATCGCTCACTTCCTCCAGCCGGTTCCAGAAAGAAATTTAATTTTTCTCAACAGCTTTACTGAGGTCTAATTTACATATCATAAAAATCCCCAGTGGAGTGGGGTTTCTGATTGTATTCGTTTCCTAGGACAACAGCAGAAATCTGTTCCCTCACAGGTCTGGAGGCCAGTCCAAGATCAAGGCACTGGCAGGCGTTGGCAAGAACCCTTCCCAGGTTCTAGGCAAGAACGGTTCCTTGCCTTTTCTGGCTTTTGGTGGCCCCGCTGCTCCTTGGCTTGTGGCCACATCACTCCCATCGCTGCCCCCATTTCCTATCATGTTCCTCCTTGAGGGTTTTGCTGTGTCTTCATGCGGATTTCTTAAAAGGATACCCATCACTAGATTTAGGACCCACCCTCATGCATTATGATGTCGTCTTAATTAATTAAGATATCTTCAAATAACTTATTTCTATGTGAAGTCGTGTTCTGAGGTTCAGGTGAGCATGAATTTTGGGGGGCAACACAAGTATATTGACATTATCCAACACACACACACTATTACAACCCAAGCACATAGAGTTGTATGACTCTATGAAATGTTCTAGAACATTTCCATTACCTTGACCATTACCTAGAACATTTCCATTACCTTGACCATTACCTAGAACATTTCCATTACCTTGACCATTACCTAGAGCATTTCCATTACCTTGACCATTACCTAGAACATTTCCATTACCTTGACCATTACCTAGAACATTTCCATTACCTTGACCATTACCTAGAACATTTCCATTACCTTGAAAGGACTCCCCACCCCCACCCACTTGCAGTCCTTTCCCACCCCAGTCCCAGGCAATCCCCAATCAACACTCGTCCTTCTAGGTTTGTCTTTTCTGGACATTTCCTGTACATGGGATCCCACAGGATGTACTCCTTTCTGTCTAACTTCATGGCTTTTTCTCACTGAGCATATTTTCCAGGCTCATCCATTCTGTAGTGTGTATCGGCTCTTTGTTCCTTTTTGCTGCTGAGTAACATTGCTTCGCATGGGATTTCCACATTCTGTTCACTCATCCATCCGTTGGTGCACACTGACTTTGTTTCCACTTTGGGGATATTATGGATAATGCTGCTATCAACATTTGCATGCAGGTTCTTGCAAGGGCCGATGGTTTCACTTTTTCCCAGGTAGATCCCTAGGAGGAACTGCTGGGTCACATGGAAATTCTGTGTAACATTTTGAGAAACCGCCACACTGTTTTTCCAAATGGCTTCACCATTTTTCCAATGTCTGTGTCAGAAGACTGAGCACAGAAGAGGAAAGGGGGAGAAGTGGTTAGGATTCAGAGTTTATGATGCAGGACAGGAGTGTTCCCCTTCAACTGCGTGCAGGGCAAACCTGGAAGATGAGCCCCAGCTTGATGCCCACAGGCCGGAGAAACCCCAGGGCCGCCACAGCACTGCCAATGCAGAGGGGCTGAGGGTGGTAAGGAAGCTCCCAGGAGAGGTCGACACGTGCCCCCTTAGAGAATTAAGCAAACACAGAGGCTGAAGCCCCTCCTCCTTTGAGATCAGATAGAAAGCAGAAGGCTTCCTGTGGCAGCCTGTGCAGCACCACGAGAAGGGGCTACTGAGCTCTGAGTCTGGGACACCAGATGGGGACCTTTGCAACCTACTTCAATTCTCCATCCCACTGGGGGAAGGGACTAACGCCCCAGGAGTTCAATGGCCCTGGTAGCTAGTCCTGATAATCACCAACTGAGGGGCCCTACCCAGAGAGGAGGCTGAATGGGCACTCCACTGGGAGGGGCTAAAGGGAGACACAGCGTCCCTCTCCATGGGTGTCCTCTGCAGGAGAGGAGGCCATGGGGAGGCTCTGGGGAAACAGGGAGCAGAGTGGACCATCCGCCCCATCTGATAGTCTCGCTTGCAACTGCACTACCCACCATCAAAGGGTCCTGAATGCTCCTGAAAACCTTTGAATAGCAGCCGTGGAACTTGAATAACTGGTGTGTGGAAGGACAAAGAGGTGGGTGGACAGGAATACTGAATACGTGTGCCCTGGGGCAGTGGGGCACACTTGCTTTCTTGCATGGAGCCTTGTGTGTGATCCCACCCTGCCCAGTGCACTGTGATGCATGCTCATTATGGTGCTGGGGAGCACTTTCCTGAACATAGTTATGGGGAGAGGCTGAACCAGCCTGTGAGGCTCTTCTGATATGTCTCCTTATCACTTTCCCTTGAAACAGAAAGTAGGAATTGTCTTAAGAGTGTGGCATGATTTCATTCAGCAAACCTCGACCACAGGAAACATTTACGGGAATTTCTCCAGGGGAAAAAATGAAGCAATCATAAATAGTGTCTAAAAACTCCTAAGTAGCCCTAAGATAGCTACAAACTGCAAACATTCTAGCAGTGGGAGAAAGCTCTAGATGCTCTCTCCAAGACTCTTCATGTTTATATGTGGGACAGAGGAGTATGGTTAAATGGTTTTCCCGCCTAGAGCAGATTAAAACTTGCCTTGGAGAGAGTGGCAGGCTGTCCTGGTTGAGCTACCAAGAGAAGTGACATGAGAGAAGATGGCGGAACAGCACACGCCTCAAGGTCATGGTGGCCACAACCACTTGGAGTTGGCAAACACAGTGTCCCTCCTCTCCTCACCCTGTACTCAACATGCCCCATACCCAGAAGACGGTCCTCATGGGTTTTCAAATGATGATCCTTAGCCACTGAAAAAAATGTCAAATTGATCTGGTGTGGTTTGTTTACTGAGATAAAACTATTTCTTTTTTTCACCCTTATTATTCCTTAAGAAGATTTCTTTCCAAAATGGCTAATAAAAAACATTTTCTGTGTCCAGGAAGATAGGAGAAGTCAGTTGTGTGGACATATTATTCAAGGGAAAGTACGGGATGAACTCAGCATCTCTCTGTAAGCATCACTCGATGTCTTCCCTTGAAAATCTACCAGTAGGAAGGTGGAAGTGCCACTCTCTCCCAAGAGATTTAGAGAAAGAAACAGGGGCACCTGTTGAATCCTGGTGGTGCTAGTGGTGTGTGGACTCTTGGCACAATGTCCCGTGGTGGAGGGCTGGCTACTTAGGATGTACTCGGGTATGTTCAATGAGTTAAGTCGGGGTCTTTTCTACTGGGGAAAATTCTTTTCCATGGTAACCGTGAACTCCATCTTTGTGTACTCTCTAAAATTACTTAGAAATCTGAAATGCAGTGGGGTTTCTATTTTTAAAAAGTATGTTTGAAGGAGCCAAATTACTTGAGAATCTCCCAAGATGCTTTCTTTTGCTCCTACAGTTACTTGATCTTTTAAAGACAGGAATTGGTTGCCTATTGTAAGATTCACCAGATAAAACTGAGGGCAAAAAATGTGGATGAAAATGGGAAAAAAAATCCAAAATATGATCAGTTTCTGTTATATTTAGCACATAATCATCAACTCATTGTTAACGAAGACCCTAGGAATGAAGTATTTCTGCTTTCACTTGGATGTATGTCGATATATGGATTGATTTGAGTTTAAAGCAAAGAGTCACTGCTGCTTTGCCTCCACTGGGTCTGTGATGGTGATCATAGACCTCACTCTAACTGATGTTGAAAAATGGGGGTGTCTGAGGTGATGGAGTAAGCCACGGTGTACCGGGGGGAGGGCATGTGTAGTGGTGCTGACTGATGGCTTCTGCTTTTTAAACCCAATGTGCGGTGGAGACCCCACCATATATGCCCAGGACTGCAGGGATTTGGGGTTTTGGATGGGCTTGTCTGGCAACTCAGGAAGACACTGGTGGATTTGTGTAGAACCCACTGGCAGGGACCCTGTGGGACTCAGGAGTTAATGAGTCAGTGCATGTCCCACTTTTGTAGATGCTACGCATCAGGCTTGGTTTATTGTCTTGTCAATTGTCTGTATTTAAGAAGGGGATGGAGAAAAAGTTAATAATAAGACAAAATGTCTGAAGCTATTATATTTTACATAGCTCCAAATATTGAGACCCTATTCTTCCTGTGTGGAAGATTCAGCAAAGGAGTCTGGCCCATCTGATTCAGCAAACAATTCAGTCACACCATTGATAAAGGAATGACATTCCCTAATTAGTCTTCCTGTTTTGCCTCCATCTTCCCTGTTACTCCAAACAAAAGCACGAACGACCCTCACATTGGAACAACATTGATTCAGCATTGCAGCCATATGGTGGCTACAGACATGAGGGTTCGTTCAAAGGCAACTGAAGTATTTTATGAGAAGGAATTGGCTCTACGGAATTGACGATGCTGAGTATGATATATTTTGTTATTATTATTTGTACATGTTCTTGGAGATCTGGTAGTTAAATGTTTCCTAGCACACTGTTGGGGGTATGTAGAAAGGTTTGGAGACCAGAAATAAAATAACAGTAACATCGTTAAAAAACTGAGGCCCCAGCAGCCAAAATGCGCAGGTGGTTGTTGGGGAAATGCTCCCCACTCGTTATGTTTCCATGTGGGGGGATCGTCAATGAAAGCAATACTCCTGACCCCTCTCCTGAATGGAGAGGCAGTGGCTAACCTAACTTGAGAGGTGGGGAGGAACTTCTGTTGGCCAGTCCCTTGAAGTTATCTGTTGGCAAAGGATACGTGCTCTGATCTACAAACTTCCTGTAATGAAAGAGGATGTGTGCAAGCAAGACGTGTGTATGTCTCCAACTCGGGCAAGAGACTGGGTACCTAAATCTCCCTAATTCTGAGTATATAGCATCTGCAAACACACATTCTCCACAAAGCTAAGATCAAACCATCCTACTCCTGTTTCTATCTCTTGCAGGGGTATCATTTATGAGGCCCTCTGAAACTCTGACAGTAGGTGTGGACTGTGGACTGAGCAGAAATTTCCAGTTGCCTCTGGAAGCCCATTTTCCCTTTCCCCCCAGTTTTTAGCAAGAGACATTATTACAAATGTACCTGAATAAAATAATGTGTTTCCAAGATTTTCTTACAGTTGGGGATTGCCATCTCAAGGCAATGATGCATCTAGGTCTCCTGGGAGCCAAGCTCTGCTCGTTGGAATCCCTTTGGGCTTCCTCTGTTTCCTCCTGTTTCAGCCTGACATCAGGATCTAATACCTGTAGTACCAGCTGTCATTTTGGACCATGAGATGATTGTGGAGAAGGGAATCTGGGTCCTTGGTGACACCATGAAGCTCTCATGCCCAAGCTGGCCTGCCTCACTCCAGGAAACATTCATATGAGAAAGAAGTATAAACCATCATGTTTGTTTATTATTATTATTTGGGGTTTTTCCATAGTAGGAGACGAAGAACTGTTTCGAACTGACCTCAATCATAGGTCTTGGCTCTTTGGGGGAATATGGCAGATGTTCTATTTTGAAAACAAAAACAATTTCTATTGGCCGGCTTTGCAGACAAAGATGTAATGCACAGCACGTAGAGTTTCCAAAGTGATCCCCAGTTGCAAAATCGTTGTAGGTTGAGTTATCATCAGCCGGTACAATCTGGTGTTGCACAGGCTGAATGTGAATCTCAGATGTGTTGCTTGCTCCTTGTGTGGCCCTAGTCACTTCTCTGCTCTGTGCCTCAGTTTTGTTCTTTGTCATGGGGAGATAATGATTGTTGAGAGGATTAACAAAGCCAGCCCGAAGCACAGAGTCGGGGCATAGAAGTATATACTGATGGCTACTCCAAGCCTCTGATGGCGGGGACTTACTTCTTCATGCCCTGAAGGAAGGGAATGTCTTCAGATGAGGAATGGATGTGGACCTTCGTTTGGGGTCTGTGGTCTGCTCAGGATTTGGGACACATCTCCTTCCTAAAGCCTCTTTACTAAAGATACTTTCGGTTTGGGCTCAAATCCATTAACCAAGATTTTTTTTCCTCACAAGAGCCAAATGCTAAATCACGGTAATTTAAGATCCCAGAGCCACCAAACGTGACCTTGCGAAACTGAACAAATCTGTCGTGGGTCCAAGAAGAATATACTTACTTCTCATTCTTCTTCTCAGAGCTGGGAAACATGAGTCAGAAACTGTGAAACTCACATGTGATTGAGCTTTGAAAGGTGACCCCCCCCAAGCCCCGCCCCCAACCGGCCCCTGTCTTTCTGTTCGGGAGCCTGATTGCTGCAGCCCCCTAAGCATAAGCACAGCATGGAGCTGGTGGTGGAGCTGGGTTCTAGAAACCAGCCCATGCTAGCACCTCACAGCGTCAGGGGCGTGTAAGCGCTACAACGGGGAGGGTTTGCTGTCAGGCAGGAGGAAGTTTGCAAAATGGCAGAGAAGGAAAACAGAGAGATTTCCTGTGAGGACATGGCAAGTCCAGGGTATTTTATCATTTCTTCTTCTTCTTAGGAGAGTGAACCAATTCTGAAATAATGGGTTTCTGTCCTACCTTATGAGCGGCTACGCAGGGGAACAAATGCACTCTGAAGGTTGCAGTTAGCCCAGAAGGTAATTTTCTATTTCTTTAAAACAATCCACTGGAAGAACATGTTATTGCTCTCCAAGAAAAAAAAATGCAGCATTGCTTTGAGGACCTATTTTCTGTTCTTTCCTTGTCCTAATAAAGAAAAGCCTAATTGCACTCCACCTGGGAGCCATGCCTTGCCGAGATCATCACCCTCTGGCTTGTTCGCAGTTTGCCCATCTTACTCCTCAAAAGATGCTTCTCTTTCTACTCACATTTCTCCTTTGGAAGACTATCCCATCAAAACAGGTATTTTAGGTGTGGTGAATAAACTCAGTATTTGGTCAGAAATGTCCTAACTCAGCCCACATTCTCCTATCCCACCCAAGTACTTGCAACCCTGTAAAGAAATGGTCAAAAAGACTTTTTAAAAAAATGGATCATTATCATGGCTCCTTGCAATGCTAATGTTTGAAGGTATGACCTTTCTACCTGTCACAGTTATGGCTGCTGAGAGATGACAACATGTCAGCAGAGCAGCTCTTTTTGCAAGGATTTCTGAAGCATAACAAATGCATGGGGTAATTTAACAAGGATTGGCACCACACGGAGGCGGTTGGGGGGTAAAGGAAATCTAGACCAAGTGAGCTTTGTTCAGAGACTGTGTGCTATGTGCTCCTCCTGCAAAATTACCCATTAAGCAAGGTGCCATTTGAGACTGTGATGCATTGGTTTATCAGTGCCCTTCGTAAACCGTGGTATCATCTAACAGCATCTCAATCTCCAGGAAATTTGCATTCTTATGATACAAGGGAGCACCCTCTGACCTACTTTCTTGCAGCAGAAAGATGTATGGGTGTAGCGGAGCCCCTGACACCAGCCAGGGAAAGCTGTGCACACTGCAGCTCAACTCACACTCGTGGGACGTGACCTCTTTAACTTGAAATTGGCTATGGTGGGAGGATTTACACCACCGACATTGGCAAACACTAGAAATCACAGCTCTCTCACCCGCCTCCACCTCCAACAGTTTCTGCTGTTTTACACTGACCAGAAGACTGCCTAGAGGAGTGTGTCACCATATTGACGCTTTCAGGAGTGTTCGCAATACAGGGACACTGAGGAGGTGGTGAGTTGACCTGAGAGCCCTAGCTAATCTTATTCATAACAGTAAATCCTATGGATGTGAACTGCACGTCACTGTTTTGACAGGTGATTCAGCAAAGAGCCAATGTGTATGTCCCTTTCTCAACTCAGGGATCCAGGAGTGGGGACATTTATGTTAATTAACTTCTGATATTCAAGATTAGTTGCAACATTACTCTCCTCTTTTAATGGCACAAAATGGATCCTACTATATTTGTATTTCTTTTCTCCCTCCTCAGCTCTGCTGAAAATAGCTTTGAAAAAGAAACAAAACAAAATACCAAGCAGCCTGGATAATTTCTAGACAACCTGCCCATCATGATCATCTGGTTAGATCCATTTTACGGAGAAGAAAGAAAAAACCAGAATAGAGAAGTAGGTGTCCAAACCTTGGAGAGGAGTCAACCAGGATTGGACTTTGATGATGAGTCCTATTCTAAAACCACCATTACCACCCTCAGAAAGGACCCCAGTGGAGAGTGGTGAAACTTCCTGGTACCTAGGACTCCCCATGTTTAAGGAGGAAAGCCCTGCCTCCTGGCGGGGGTCGGGGGAGTCCCTCAATCCTTCACTCTGTCCAAATAGAGGTGGGAGAAGAGGGTGTGGTCCAAGAATGAGGCAACAAGCCTGGAAAACAGAGGCAGGGGCAAAGGGTTTCTGGGTGGGAAAGCCAGGGAGGCAGATGTTCTCAGACTGATGAACATATATTTTAAGCCCATTTTTTCAAGTATTTTTTCCCCAAATATGTTTATTTTTTCAGTGTTATAAGATTAATTGTTCATGCACCACACCCAGTGCTCCATACAATACATGCCCTCAAGTATTTTTTTTTAAAGATTTTTATTTATTTATTTGAGAGAGGGAGAGAGATCACAAGTAGGCAGAGAGGCAGGGAGAGAGGGGGGGGAAGCAGGCCCCCCACTGAGCAGAGAGCCTGATGGGGGGCTCAATCCCAGGACCCTGAGATCATGACCTGAGCTGAAAGCAGAGGCTTTAACCCACTGAGCCACCCAGGCACCTCAAGTATTTTTTTTTTTTTTAAGAGAGAGAGATAGTGTGAGTTTGGGGCGAGGAGCAGAGGGAGAGGGAGAATCTTAAGCAGACTGGGTGCTGAGCCCAGACTTGGTGCAGGGCTCAGTCTCACAACCCTAAGATCACGACCTGAGCCTAAATCAAGAGTTTGACACACTATTGACTGAGCCACCCAGGTGCCCCTTCTAGTACTTTTTTTTTTTTACACCTCCTCCAACGTTTGACTGGGAAAAATTTCAAGCATATGGAAAGTTGAACTGCCACATACCCAGTGCCTGGATTCCATAATGAATATTGCATGCACAGATTTGAATCTAAATTTACTTCAGTGTTACCTCATCAGCCAATCAAATTGTACTGAATACAGAATTTTCATTATTTTATTTTAAAATAGACTGGGTGAAAACATGAATCAGTGAGCATCTCAAAGATCACTAAGACACTAAGGCACTAAGATGGCGGCCCTCTTCCTGAATTCTGCTGCTTGGAGCGGAAACCCATCGCACGTGCCTTACTCTGGACTCTGCAGATACGATGGGGTGTCTGATGCTTCTCTCTGTCTGATGTCCTATCAGAGGGTGAAGTGTGAAGGGGACTAGGAACAAAGAGCCTGGACCCCAACATCACACCATCCAGGACACGCTACGAGTGGGCAAGACCACTGGCCTGATTCCTAGGGGGGCTGAATGGGACTGGATGCTCTCAACCAAGTTGGAATCACCTCGGTAGTTTTAAAAATAGACTATTGCCCAGGCCCTACCCCAGACCATTTGAGTTAGAATCTCTGGGGGGTGGGGCTCAGGGATGGCTTTCTTTGAAGTTCTCCAAGTGATTCTAACATACAGCCTGGGCTGCAACAACTCTATGGGGTGACCTCCTGGTTAGCCTCCGTTAGAGCCATGGATAGCTCTAACGCTCCTCCACTTTCTCTATCCCTTTCCTTCCCACTCTGCCCCCTTATTCCTTCTCTCCTTCCTTCTTTAATTTTCTCCCCTTCTTCTCTCTCTCTCACAACTCAACAACAACAACAACAGCAATAACAATAACAATACCTAACCTGCATGAGTGCTGACTCTGTGCGGGAACCTTTCTCATATGCCCCACATAGATTTCATCCATATGACAACCTGATGGGATAGAAGTTCTGACCGTAGAGAGATGACCCAGCCCTTACTGATAAGTTCCACTTTAAATAGATGCTATGTTTTGCTATAAATATGTGTAAGAGATGTAGAGATCATATTTTTAGTAGAGTCATTGGATTTAAATTTATATTAACATATGCCCATGCAGATGATCCGAGACAACCAGGAACTAAATACCTATCTTGAAGTGGGAAAAAATAAAGAATAGAGTGTAAGTGAATGCTAGAACTCATTTATGATCTGGCATCTTCTCCCTTTTCCCCTTATTTACAATCAAGGACCCAGAGAACTAGAGGGTTTAAGACTGGCTACAACGGAACACATGGCCTACTTGACCCCTTCCTACCCCCAATCCAAAGATCTATTTCATCCTGTAGGATTTTTTTTCCTTAAAAAACTTCTTTTTATAAATTTTTTAAAATTTAAATTCAGCTAACACACATGCACTCCAATGTTTATAGCAGCAATGTCCACATCTTGTAAGATTTTTGAAACATCAATTTCACCATAAAAGTACTGCAGCAAAGTTATCTTTTTTAATCCCTAACAGGAGCAGTTTTCCCTACCCTGCCCTCCCTAGAATAATAATTCTTCTTCCTCTTCCCCTCCTCCCACTCCCCCTCCTTCCCTTCCCATTCCTCCCCCTCCCACTCCTCCCTTTCTTCTTCGTCCTCCTTCTTCTTCTTCCTCTTCTTTTTAAAAGGATTTTCATTTATTTTTGGGAGAGAGAGAGAGAGAGAAGGAACACAAGCATAGGGAGGGACAAAGGGAGAAGTAGGCTCCCCACTGAGCAGGGAGCCCTATGCAGGGCTTGATCCCAGGACCCTGAGATCGTGACCTGAGCTGAAGGCGGACGCCTAATGGACAGAGGCGCCCCCTCCCTGGAATTCTTAATTCCACTTACCCATACTAAAAGAGGATCAGGGAAGGGAAGTAATACGCCTACAGCCATGCAACTGGGAAGTACATGGAAAATCTAGAAGGAAGGAGACCGTAGATCTCCTGAATCCAAGTGCAAAGCCTCTTTGCCCAACCATAGTGAAGCATCAGAGGCTGGCCTACCTCGGAACACAGGGCATGGGGGCAGCCTGAGTATCCTTGGACGCCCTTGGACCTGGGGATGGGTCCATTCGGGGAAGACTCCCCATGACATCTCTAATGGCCCCAGTTCCTCTGCTGCAAAATAACATCCCTCCCATAAGCCTGCTGCATATTTGAGACCACTCGGCAGGGCTGCCTACATGATTTCTGGATCCAGAGCAAAACAAATATGTGGGGCCCTTTGTTCAAAAAGCAGGAAAAAGATGCTGTTAAAGTTCTAAAATACAGAGCTTTCTTCATTCTTCTGTGGTCTCTCTCCATGTGTCATAAGGGTTTATATTTTCTATTTAATCTTTTTTTCCCCTTTTTTAAAAAAAGTTTAAATTCAATTAGCCGACATAGAGTCTTGTAATTCCTTGAACTTGGGGCTGGCCAAGTGTGAGCCTTCCCAGGCATCAGGACAAGACCAGGGACTTGGCATGCATATGCATGCACCCGACCACCTGCCAGGTCCCCTTTCCACAGAATGACTGTCACAGCCGGGTCTTGGAAGGGAGAGCCCAACGCTATTCTGAGCCACCTTCTGAAAGCTCCTGGCATTGCCACTTCCAGACATGGAGGTGGTTGGAGATGCTTGGAGATGCTGTGATGAGTCTGACTGTGATCTTCCAAAACACCCTAAGGTCCGCAGGCGAGGACGACCTCAAGGATTGTTGAGTGGGCGATTGCAGAAAAGGGGAGTCCGGGAATGGGAGAACAGAGAGACAGGAGGTGGTGGGAGGTGGATAATACTGGGGTTGAGGCTCCACTGTTCCTTCAGACTTCATTTACAAACACAAACTTAAAGACAGAATTATTAAGAATTTCAAGGTGGTGGCTGAAGAACATTAAACCCCAGGCACAGGGCTCTGGAGAGCTCAGGGGCCCATGCCAGAGGGCAAGGGAGCTAGGAGGAGACAGTCTCTTGGACCAACCATAGTCTGCAGGATGGGACAGGGAGCTAGCAGCCTTCCTTTTCTCTATGGCCATGATGAAGACCGTGCACACAGGGCAAACCCTAAGGAACAAAGTGGTTAGTCTCCTTTCTAATACAGTAGAACCCGTCAACGTTATCTTTCACTGTAATATGGGTCCTGTCCCGGCATCCCCTGGGGCCGTCAAGGAGGGCACGCTCCCGTCTCCCAGTTGCGGTGAACACATGCTCTCCCCAGCGCACCGAACACCAAATGGATCATCTCAACCATTTCTAAGTGCGCAGGTCAGTGCCATTCACTACACTCGCGCTGTTGTGCAAGCTTCCCCACCATCCGTCTCCAGAACTTTTTCATCTCCCCAAACCAAGAGCGTGTCCCCATTAAAACCCAATTGCGATTCCCTTGCTCCCAGCCACCATTCTATCCCATTTCCACGGATGTGACCCCTTTAAGGACTTCATAGAAGAGGAATTCTGCCTCATTCATGTCATAGCGTGTATCAGAATGCCCTTCCTTTCAGAGCCTGAGGGACATTCTATTGGGTGCTTATGCCACCTTTTGTTTATCCAAATCTCCATCCTGGGACCCTGGGATGGCTTTCACCTCTGGTCCACTGCGAATAATGCTACTTCGGTCATTATTCTTGAAAATGTCTATCGTGCTTGGCTAGGGAAAATGGCTTCCAATTCTGGGCCCCCTTCTGCTCCAGGCATTCAAAGGCCGAGTGGCTTTTTCTCCGTCTGGGGTCCTTGCCTCTCAGCTCCACCTCCAATTCATCTGTAAGAACAATGAGGCCTCCAGCCTCCTGAGGCTGTGATCAGGATTAATGAGATTATGTTAGTGGAACCCACTGAGTGTGTTGGAAGAAAGGCCCCACGAAACACAAAGTGCTATTATCACTGCCGCAGAATCAAAAATTCCTCCTGTCCAAATACTTATTGTTCATAAAAGTTTCAGCAAGTGAGGCTACCTACTGGGCAGCTCTAATCCCCATAAAGAAAATGATTTCTCCAGCCAGGAATTAATAAGTTCTTAGCACATACTAAAATATCTTCTTGGCTGGGTTATGGCGCTTACATAATGAAGTTACTTTGATTACAACCATTAATCAAATCCATGTTTCCAAGCGCCCATGGGCTGTATTGGACGGAAGCTTTAACAAGAGGGGCATCAGTTCCACCTCTTGACAGCTCGGCCAGGGCCTCGTGACATGATTAAATGTGTCAGCGCAAAGGCAGAAAACATTTAGGATTCATGTCATATTCACTCCAAACTTATTTCGAGCGACATTATTGGAAGAAAGTTGGTTTATTTTATTTAAGTGTGAATATTAACCCAAAGATATTAAAAACAGTATTTTCCCCCAATTCGCAGAGAGATAGGTAGGACGTTTCTTCCTTTTTTTTTTTTTTTCCCCAATCTGGCCACGTACACAGAAGCTACATTCTGTCTAATAAGACGTCCTAGCGATTAAGGTGGTAGAAAGAAGGAAAATAGTAAATAGACTTTGATTTCCTGCTGACAGTGATGGTAAAAATAAATTTTAAAATGTGAGAAAATGGGTTACGTCATCATGAAAAGTTGGATGAAGTCTACAATGTTCATTAGGAAAAAAAACAACAACAGTGGTGTTGGGCATCCCCGTGGTAAGTCCCAGTGGTCCTCACCTGGTTTGTAAATCCTCTAATAGCCCCTCCCACATTTTACCGGAGCCCTCGGTCCCCGGGACCAAGAGCATCCGGCAGATGTGGTGCTAAATCACTCAGATTAGGGGCGCCTGGGTGGCTCAGTGGGTTAAAGCCTCTGCCTTCGGCTCAGGTGGTGATCTCAGGGTTCTGGGATCGAGCCCTGCATCGCGCTCCCTGCTCAGCAAGGAGCCTGCTTCCCCCCTCTCTCTCTGCCTGCCTCTCTGCCTGCTTGTGATCTCTCTCTCTCTCTGTCAAATCAATCAATCAATCAATCAATCAATCACTCACATCAGATTATAGACTGCAGCTTTCATCTTGGGCATGGGAGCGTGTGTGTGTGTGTGTGTGTGTGTGTGTGTGTGTGTGTGTGTGTGTGTATGTGATCACGTGCTCCAGGGAAGCCTGCCACCGTTTCACCAGGACACATAGGTGGCTGAAGAGGACCATGGGGATGGGAAGTTTCTGGCCAACAGCCTGTGAAGATCCCAGGTCCACCAGTGTGGGAGCTGGGAAACGGATTCTCCCCCAGTCAGGCTTTCCCTCTTCTTACACATTCGGAGAGAGTTCTTGGAAAGGTAAGACGTTTCCATGGAAACAGAACCAGCAGCTTCCGGTGGCTCAGGGATGGCTACACAGAAGAGTTGGGTCCAAAGCCATGTTCTAACTTTTGAGCATTTGCACAGAAGCACAGAAAGAGAAGATAAGCCATTACCCCCACTGACCCTCGTGGGGGTGGACTTGGCCACACTCTGCTGCTGCAGCTGCGATGCGTATTGCTTTGTGGCTCCCTGGAATGCAGGGCAGTGTCTCCTGAGCTGAGATCATACCACCTCCTTCTCTAGGGCACCCCAGGCTTCTTGCTCCAGAAGATTCTCGTCCAAGACAGGCGAGAGCCCAGGATCTTGACCCTGCTTAGACCCTGCAATCCCCACCCTATGGTTAATTTCTGATATGTTGCCTTTTCCTTGAAGCTATTTTGACCACCTGGTTTTCATCCTGAGTCAATATCCATTCCCAAAGAACCCTCTTTCTTTGGCTCCTAATGTATGTTTCCATTTGCTTGCATAAATACATATGTGTTTCCCTTAATTTGGTTATCTGGATTTGGTTATAACATTTGGTTTATTTTATTGGGTTATCATTCCCCCCACACACATCTTTTTCATTTGTTTGTGCTGGTGTCGAGGACATAAAATGCCCTTTGAAAAACATCAGGTGTGATACAGATGATGATAATTATAGATAACACGTATGAAGCCTTATGTTGAGAATTTTATCTGCTTTTCACTTTTAGGCAACCTAAGGAGGTAGGTGCTATTTTTACCTCAATTTTAGGTGTGCAGAAATTGAGGCAGAGACACACTGAGTGACTCTTTCAGGGTCACACAGGTAGTAAGCAGCCTTACAACATAAGGCTGCCTAGACTTTTCCCACCTGGTTCTGCAACCAGGAATGACTGAGTTAATCTTGCCTATTCTTTTCTTTTTTTATGTTTTTTTTTTTAAAGATTTTATTTATTTGACAGAGAGAAACACAGCGAGAGAGGGAACACAAGCAGAGGGAATGGTAGCGGGAGAAGCAGGCTTCCTGCCGAGCAAGGAGCCCAATGTGGGGCTCGATCCCAGGACCCTGGGATCTGACCTGGGCGGAAGGCAGATGCTTAACGACTGAGTCACCCAAGCGCCCCTTTTTTATGTTTCTGTTTGTTTGTTTTGTTTTGTTTTAACTTGAGAGGGAGAGAGCACAAGCAGGGGAAGTGGCAGGCAGAGGGAGAGGGAGAAGCAGACTCCTCGCTAAGCAGGGAGCCCAACACAGGACTCGATACCAGGACCCCGGGATCATGACCTGAGCCCAAGGCAGACGCTCAACTGACTGAGCCACCCAGGTGCCTGTTCTTGAACTGTCTATCCAATAGGATCATATCGTCTGTACTGTTTAGTGTTTCCCTTCTTGCATTCGGTGTTCATTTGCATGATATCTACAACATATCTACAGAGCCTTCAGGTGTTTTCACTGCTGTATAATATTTCTTTGCATGAATGGTCCATGGTTTGTTTATTTCGGAAGTTTCACATTCCACACGACTATGGACATTTCTGTACGTGAACCCTAGAAACTTACGCATGAATTTCTTTAGGGAACATACAAGAGAGCTAAGGGCTGTGTATTTCTTTAGACTTACGAGGCAATATCAAGCAGCTCTAAAAAGAGTTATACAAATTTACGGTCCCGCCATCAATTTTTGTGATCAACTTGTTGACAACAGTTCAAGAGTGGCTCCTGAACCAGCCTCAGGAGCAGCACTTGGTACTTGGTAGAAATGCAACCGTGGGGCTCGCAGCCTGAAAAACCATCCATGAGATCCTGGTGCACGCCAGAGTGTGAGAGCCATGGTTTTAGGGCTGTCCTGGGACCCCCACCCGCCGTCACCTGGAGCCTTGCTCTAAGGTCCTGTGAGAGTGTCGTGCAAAAGCAGCGTGGAGTTTGAAATCAGAAGAGCTGACTGAGTTCTGGCTCTGCCAACTAGTGAGCTATAAACTTCAATGCGTGTTTATACGCTGAGCCTGATTCCTCAGTGCGTACCGTGGCCCCGTCTCCTCAGTACAGAGCAGCTGCAGAGATCAAACACACGGGAGTCCTTCCTAGAACGTAAGGGCTAGCTTTTCTCTAGCTAATATCTGCATCTGTGACTCGTTTTCCCGACTACATTTACATTCCACCAAGGCTGAAGAGCTTTTCGTATATACGTATATAATAGGCAAGGACCAGAAGGAAAAAAAAAAAGAAGTCAGCATTAGGGTGATGGGATTATAGAGATTTTCAAGATCTAACCATGTCATGTGGTTTTCATAAGGTTTGATCAATAAATAAAACATGCATAAAAGTAAACTTCACGTTGGTAGGTTCCAAATGCAATATTAATGGATTTGGTAAATAATACAATGGTCGTATCCATCTAGAAAATTGACATCATAAGTTAAAAAAAAAAAGGAAAAAGAGTGTTTTCTAAGTGCTAAATTGTGGTCCCTTGATATGAAGAGATTGGCTTGCTTACTTTCCAAGAAGAAGGTTTTGAGTGTTATTCCCAAAGGGATTATTGCCATAGGTCGCTGGAAGGGTCTATGTTTGTGTGCATGTGTGCGTGCCTGTGTACTCAGCCGTGCCTGTTCGTGATTGTGTGATGTGTATGCATTCTTCTGTGTGTGCACACGTGTGTACGCACGCAGGTGTGAGTGCACCTGCACGTGTGTGTGCTGGAGGCGTATAGGGCCATTCCTGAGCTGCCGGGGCATTTGAATTCTCTTACATTCCCTCTCCCAAATTTTAGAGATGAAAGCCAAAATGACAGGAATTTTTAACAATGTTTATTGGAAAATAAATATGCCATTATGTGTTTCTTTCTTAAGAGCTTTCTGTTTCAAAAAGAAAAAAAAAGTGAAGCGCTCAGACGGCCTCTTGCCCTATTTTTTGGGTTTGCTAAAGCCACGTCTGTTTGGGAAAGAGCTTATGGAGACACAGAATAGCACCAGTGACTCTGCAGATAGAAAATCAGCCTTTCTGAAGGAACAAGCAGCCCCATTAAACACAGCCTCGTGGGAGCCTGAAGCAGCTGCCTTTCCTTTCTTAGCTCAAGGCGAGGAAAATTCTCTTCATGTCCTGAAGCGCAGGGTTAATGGTACTGAAGGGCGGTGGTCACGTCCTAGCTCACAGTCAATGCCAGGATACAATCGTGCACACGCACACACATTCACTGACATGCACACACACCCAAGCAGCTCAACTCAGTGCTTTTCCTGGCTTTGTGCTGTGGCCTTGTGAGCGGGATCCAGGCGTGAAATCGGCGAACCCTCCCAGG
Source organism: Procyon lotor (assembly GCA_028646535.1). NCBI lineage: Eukaryota > Metazoa > Chordata > Mammalia > Carnivora > Procyonidae > Procyon > Procyon lotor. Next base: position 180,951,006 of record CM053603.1, read on the forward strand.
GCATCCGTGGGGGTATTTTCAGCATTAAGTGCTGGCGGGAGGCAGCTCCCGGTGTCTCCTGTTTATGGCCGCTGATAAATCTTACAGAGGAAGAAACAGAAAGGAGCAAGGCATGCTTGGCAAACAGCACTGGTAATCGGGAGATGTTTTATGACCGAGCGCCTCTCAGGGGGCTTTGAGATTTCAGAGGCTCGAGAAGTGAAATGTGGAACCGTCCCCCCCAGGGCAGGCGAGCAGGCACTAATTGAGGTATTGACGGCTCTAAATGAAGCAGAAACCCGCTAGGAAGACAGCTCGGGCTCGATGAGTGCTGCCGGCGGTGCATGCCTGGACCACAGTGGTTTTCATTCACTGCTCATTGGTGCAAGGAAGTGTGCGCCCCGGTCTCTTGCAGCACACAACCTGAGCTACAAAGCTGTGGAAAACCATCCACGTATTAAAAGCCTCTCCTTTAGGATTTGCCCAATTTGTTGCCCATACACATGAATATTTATCTTGTGTATTTCCCCTAATTCATATAGAAAACAGGTATAGGAAGTAGGTAAGCCTGTCACGAGATATCCAGGCATACCAAAGAACATTCGATAGCTTTCCATGAGGAAGGATGGGAGCAGCATTCGCTCCATCCCACCTGGAGAGTGGTGGGATGATCTAAGAGAGTGATCTAAGCAACAGGTGCTGGGGTTTTACCTCATTTGACCTTTACTATTTAACATGGAAGCATCATGTTTGCAGAGGCACCTGCTTCCTTCCCAGAGAGCCTTGGATGCCCGAAGAGGGGGGATGGTGAGTGCGGGCTCAACATTCACCCCGAGCCTTTCTGAAATCTGCTCTGTTCTAAGAACAAGTGACGTCAGCGTGTGTACATAATGAGGGTTTTCAAACACAGGTGCGTTTTTGGGTGCATGTGTCAATAGCACAGTGGATGTCTCCCTAATGACAGGGACAGAAGGTAAGCTTTAAACTACTGGAGGCTGCTGGGGGGGTGGGAGTGCGCACGGAGTCCTGGGGGCAGAGGCTCTGTCTGCAGCAGCCAGAGCAGCGATGTTCCGGCTGGAGGCTGCCTCCGAGTCGGTGGCAGGGGCATAGCACAGGTGACCTGGCCCCGCTGAGCGTCTCATCCTGCAGGGCTCGGGAGGGACCCCAGAGTCTGCATGTCTCACAAGTTCCCAGTGACCACATGGTGAGACCTACTGGCCCAGAGGAATGGGTAACTGGTTGCACATATGTCCTGCCAACTTTGACATGGCTAATGGGGGACGGTCCATCCAAAAGTATAAACACTGTGATTTTTCATTCCACACCATAATGTAGCAAACATCCTTAACCCCTGCTGTCCCCTTGGTATTTACTCAAAAGAAATTTAGGTGAATATTTTGAGAAGAAGAAGAAAAAATTGTGTGCAGGATATCCAAGCCAGAAACTGTGCAGTAAACTCAGTAAACCCCATGACAGAACAATTTAGGGATTCTTTGTAATGATAAACAAGCAAACCGCGAAGCAAAACCAAATGGCAAATGGGAAGAGATACAGTAACATATGCCAAAGAGAGGATCATCAGGTGATAAATATCAAGAGAAACAAAACACTGGAAAAAAGTGAAGAAGGATATATATGGAGGGGATGGGGTACCTGGGTGACGGACATTAAAGAGGACATGTGACATAACGAGCACTGGGTATTATTTAAGACCGATGAATCAATTAATCTTGTAACACTGAAAAAATAAAATAAAAGTATTTGGGGGAAAAAAAAGACTGATGAATCACTGACCTCTACCTCTGAAACCAATAATGCATTACACGTTAATTAACTGAACTTAAGTTCAAAAATAAAAAAAAGAAGAAATGAAAATTTCAGGAAGCAGTTATTAAGATACTCAAGTTCTTTGCTTATGAAATTAAGTGATCATTTTTGCTCACAAATGCAGAGCAAGTTAAAGACTGAAAGTATCAGGATGGTTAGGAGGTGGGAACGCTGGAACTTAAGTCCTACAAGTGGAAATGCCAGCCCCTTTGGCCACATGTGACTCAATTTTGCATGAACACATCTTTTGACCCTGCAATTCCATTTCTTATATTTTACCCTGAAAAATGATTTGATAGGTGTGTCTGTATAAGGATGCTTCTTGGGGCACCTGGGTGGCTCAGTGGGTTAAGCCTCTGCCTTTGGCTCAGGTATTGATCTCAAGGTCCTGGGATCGAGTCCCACATCGGGCTCCCTGCTCATCGGGGAGCCTGCTTCCCACCCCCTCTGCCTGCTTCTCTGCCTACTTGTGATATCTCTCTCTCTCTCTCTCTCTCTTTCTCTCTCTCTGTTAAATAAATAAATAAAATGTTAAAAAAAAAAAAGGATGCTTCTTGCCACCTTGCTTATAATAAAAACCTTCAGGCACAGCATAAATATTCATGATTGTTTAAATAACTGATTACATAGCCATAGAGTGGTATATGACCCAGCCATTAAAATGGTGAAAAGATACCCATGTTAGTTTGTTTGGGCTGCCATAATGGCCCACCACAGACTCGGAGACTTAAGTCACACACTGAACTTCCTCACAGCTACAGAGGCTCTTAGTCCAAGACAAAGTTGCCTGCAGGTTGGGTACTTGCCTTGTGGATGGCCTTGCCGATGGCCATCTTCTTGCTCTGTCTTCACATGCTCTTTGTTCCACGTGTCACATCCCTGAGGCCTCCCCCTCTTCTTAAAATGACACAGCCCTATTGGATTAGGGCCCTATCCTTATGACATCATCTAACCTTAGTGACCTTTTTAAAGACCTTATCCCAAATGCAGTCACACTGGGGACTCAGGACTTCAAAACACAAATTATAGGAGCCTAAGTGGCTCTGTTGGTTAAATGTCTGCTTTTGGCTCAGGTCATGATCTTGGGGTCCTGGGATAGAGTCCCGCACTGGGCTCCTTTTGTCTCCCTCTCCTTCTGTCCCTTCCTCCTGCTTGGGCTCTCTCTCTCATGCTCTCTCTTTCCCTCCAATAAATAAGTGAAAAATCTTAATTAAAAAACAAAACACAAATTAATTTTTTGGGGGGGACACAATTTAGTCCATAATAATACATTATCTATTGAATAAAAAAGACTATAAGTTGTAATTATTTTTTGTTCTTAAACATGTATTTAGGGGCAACTGGGTGGCTCAGTCGGTTAGGCATCTGACTCTTGATTTTGACCAGGTCGTGATCTCAAGGTCGTGAGATTGTGCCCCGTGTGGGGCTCTGTGCCCAGAAGGGAGTCTGTTTGAGATTCTCTCTCTCCCTCTCCCTCTGCCACTCACCCTGCTTGCATACTCTCTCTCTCTCAAATAAATAAATAAAATCTTTTAAAAAATGTATTTAAGAACCTCTCTTCTTTCTCACTCTCTCTTCTCCCCCTTTGTATACAAACAAATCTATGTATCTGTGTACAGGAATAAAAATTTAAATGCCCTAAAAGATAGTAAATATATTAACAAGTAAAGTGATAGGTATATTCTCTACAGTTATTTCTTTATTATTTCATTATTCACTTATTTCTTTGATTTGTCTGAATCTTTTTCAATAAATGTATTACTTTTTTTGAGCAGAAAATACATTATTATTATTTTTTTTTACATAATATGAGCTTAATGGCTTGAGTTTAAGGTCCCATTAAAATATCCTAGATTCAAATGTGGGCAGCGCAGTGATCACTTGGAAAAAAAAAAAAGGTGCCTTAAAATGCCGTTAAGCCCTGGATGAAGACTTCCAGAGGCGGCTGTGCAGGGCTGAATCAGGCCACACCCCACTGTCAAACAAATGATAGAAAGTCTCAAGAGGTCTCCGACTGGACACACAGACTCTCCCACGGAGCTGGTGCTTTGTGTCTTTTTTTCAAGGAGCTCAAATTGTTGCATGTCCTCATGTTCCTAAATGGTCAGGGGTTCTCACCCGGCTGGGGTGAGTGGCAATGTTTCCTATCCATCCTACGTTGGAAGGAACGTTCCGAGGATGGTGGGAACATGCAGAATGTTATCCTTAGATGACCGCTCTCTATAGGAAGGTCCAATTCAGCACCAAATGAAATTCTTCGGGGTCGCACATTCCAGATGCAGGGAGGCAGCTGCGGTCTCCCGTTTGGAAACTTCCCCATCCGTCCCCTCCTCACCCTCTTATGAAAAACCAAACAGCAACATAAAACGGGCTTATCTGATCCTCCAGGGAGACCTAAGAAATGTTTGCTGGTGAGGGGACGCATCCCTCCACATCCAGGGAAAAAGCCCTCAAAACAAACAGCCCCCCAGGATAAGGTCTGCACTTCTGTGATTTCTCCCCCCACTTCTTTTTATTAACATACAATGTATTATTTGCCCAGGGGTACATGTCTGTGAATCGTCAGGCTTACACATTTCACAGCACTCACCAGAGCACATACCCTCCCCAGTGTCCACAACCCAGCCACCCCATCCCTACCACTTCTGTGATTTCTTTCTAGAAGCTCTAAGTGCAAGGGGGCTGGCAGCTAAATGAAAGGGCACAATTCTGAGAACTTGCAATCAGGATTAATTGTGGAGATGAGGTTCTGTGGGTTTAGAGAGGCTGCCTGCAGCCACTTGGACAAAGAGCGGTCTCCCCCCTCCCTCCCGTCGGGCGCATGGGGCTGGTTGCTACGGCTGATGAAATGCACCTGCCAACAGCCAGTGGCAGGAGCTTGTTAAGGAAGCAGTGGGGGCGAGCGAGCGGGTAACGCAGGGTATGCGGTAAGCTGGGACCTGTCGAGGAGGATGTCAAGCTTTGAACAAAATGACAGAAGAAGGAGGAGAAGGGTGAACGGAAGGTTCTTTTTTTTTTTCTTTTTCTTTTCTTTTTCTTTCTTTTTTTTTTTTTTTTCTTTTCTAGATCCCGTAGCCGGATGTCTGCACATGCAGGGGCTTCTGACCCTCTCTGCTCCATCGCCCTCCCCCTCGTCTGGGCTTAGCCTTGCAGATCTCATCGGCGTGGGCTGTTGCAACGCGTTATTCCGAAGCAGTGACCCAGCAGTCTTCGGCTGCCTTCTCACGTCGCTGGAAGTCAGCCAGACATTTGCAAATGGCTGGCACGGCTCCACTTCCACGTGGCAACTCTCCCTAGAGATTCCCTCCCTCCCTCCCTCTATTCCTGCATCCTGAGCTCAACCTCGGACTGACTTCCAGTCCCCGTGCTCCTCAGCGACCGGGTCCTACCTGGCGAATGTTCATAGAAACTTTCACATCAGATGTGTCCTTGTTGGTCTCCCAACAGCCACCTCAATCCAAGCCTCAGTCTGGAATCCCGTGCTGGGCTGGGACCAGTGTTCTAATCCCTTTGCTTGCCCCGCTCTATCTTGCCCCGCTCCAATATATTCCAAACCTCTGCCCCGTTCAGCTTCCGCAAATGCCACCTCTAGGATGACAGTGGCTTCTCACTCTCTGTTTTTACAGCGTAAAGGTACGACATTTGGAACCCTGCTACAGCCTGTGTTTCCATCTACCAGCTAACCAAACATCCTGCTCTTGCACGCAAACCCACTTTGCGTGTTCCTCCATCTCCCCGACCCCATACGGGCTCACCCTTTCCCATTTCCAGCACAGCGGGTTGGCCCTACTGTACCTTTTCCACCGTTGCCAAAGTCACATCCATCTCTCCAGTCTGACTGCCACCCATCCTCCCGTGTTAACTCACATGCCATCCCCCACCTTAATCCTGCCCGGACCTCCCCTCTCCAGATGATCTGTCTTCTCTGAACCCGACGACACTCTTTTGTCTGTATCACATGTACTCTGCATAGTCTACCTGCTGTCTTTCTGTATTTGGCATTGTTTTCAGGGGATATTACTTATTTAAAACAACTGAACTTGAAAAACAGACTCACAGGGATTTGCAAAAATAGTGTTGAGTCCTATGCACCATTCACCCAGTTTCTACCAATATTGAGATTTTATATAACTGTGGCACAATATCACAACCAGGAAACTGGCATTGGAACATTTCTATTAACTGAAATATATACATATATATGAAATATATGTATGTATATATACATATATGTATATATGAAATATATATGTTTATATTTCAGTTAGTAGATGATAGGTAGATAGATGGATTATTCGTTTTCCACCATTGTGGAACCCACATTTGTGTGTGTGTGTGTGTGTGTGTGCGTGCATGCACACCTGATGGGTGTAGCTCTATGTGACTTTATCTAATTATAGATCCAGGCACCTGCCACCATGGTCATGATACAGAATGGTTCCCTCACTACAAAAGAAATCTCCGTTGCTACCTTTCTGTATTTATACCTGGCCATGCCCCAACCTGTTTTCCTGTTCCCTAGTCACCAAGTCACCAATAAATTATTCTTTATCTCTGCAGTTTTGTCCTTTGAGAATGAATGTTAAGTAAACAGAATCTTTTGAGACCAACAGTTTTCACCAAGCTCACTACCCTGCAGGTTCATCTGGGTTGTTGTGTGTATACATAGTTCCTTTCTTGTTATTGCTGAGTGATACTCCATTGTCTGGTCAGACCAGAGATGTTTCAACCAGTCACCTGTTGAGGGACATTCGGATTGGTCCCAGAATTTGGTTATTATGAATAAAGCTTCTATGAATGCTCACAAACAGAGATTTTTGTGAACATAAGATTTCATGTCTCGGGATCAATGCCCAAGAATGTGATTGCTGGATCACGTGGTCAGTACACACTCACTTAGTTTAATAAGAAGCTGCCAAAATGTTTTCCAGAGCGGCTGCACCATTTCACACCTCCACCAGTAACGAATGAGAGATCCAGTTTCTCCACATCTTTGCCAGCATGTGGTATTATAACTTTTATTCTTTGGCTGCTTTTATAAATGTCTAGTAAGTCACTACATTTTGAATGTGCCGACCTATCTGCTCATAAATCAGGTGATGGGTTGAACATTTCCAAAGGCCGCACTATGTCCTATGTAGCTTATGGTGCTCCCCAAACATCTGTGCACTGACTGTGGTTTACCTCGAGCTCCCGCCTCACCTCCTAGTTCATGCTCTATCATGGAGGTGTGTTATCCATGCCTTACTTCTTTCTTGCAACCTCTACCCCCCAGACTGCAATCTCCTTGAGGTCAAAGATTATGTCTTAATTATGTGTAGTCCAATTATTGGCACCTAGTCACTGCTACATAAATATAGATATTTGTCGTGTGAGAATAAAATACTAGAATTTTTATCCAAAGGAAGGTGTTCAAGGCAGAGAGAGTAGGGCATTCAAAGGCACAGGGATGCCATTGTGTGGCTACGGTGAGCCACTGAAGGGGTGTCCCTATAATTGGACTGCAGAGTAAATGTCAGGAAGGGGTAAGACTGAGGCCGAGGCAGGCCATGAAGCACCTCCGGGACAGGCCTTGGAATTTGGATTAACATGAAGGAACTGACGATCTCCTTAAGCATTCTAAGCAGCAGTCAACGCACTGTAGTCAAAGAACATAGACTGTATAATGCATTTTACATGATTTTTTGATTTGAAATGGAGTTTCCGCTTAGTCTTTTTTTTTCTTTTTTTTCCCCCTTAGTCTTTGATATTCTGTTATTAATTCATGTATTCCTTTATTTAAGTCCTCTGTGCATTTATTTTATTTATATTAAGGGGTTTTTTTTTTTTAAGGGCAGTTAAATGTTCACAGCAAATCTGAGGGGAAAGTATGGAGACTCCCCATAGTCCCACTGCCTCTTTGTTTGGTTCCATTTGACCTTTGTTGAGAGAGGCATGTGCTGAAACTCCTGGGCATTCTGATTCGCTCATTTCCTGCTATATTCTAGCTGTTTTTCATGTTTGGATACAACAATTCGTTTATAAAGTCTCCCTACTGCACTCTGTGAATTATCGTCTGTCTGTCTGTTTGGTCAATAGAGATCATCTTATGTTTCTGGGTAAGTGCTTTCTTCCTGGGTTCTCTTTTGCTTGAGACAACGATTGCATGGCTTGCTTTTATGTGGGTGCATTTCCCTGGCATGTCTTTGCCACCACGTCTGAGAAGCTGTTTTCTCCTCAAAGGCTCTCTGCTTCTGACATGACAGATTCTCAGAAGTAAGAGGAAAAGACGTCCTTTGGATTCTTCCAAGGCACTGTGGTTCTTCGAGTCCTTTACCCAAGGGTGAAAACAGCTTCCTTTCTGCACTGGGTATTAACGAATGGCCTTGTATGCTGAAATCTTAGAGATTTGAGAAAATAGCTCTTTTTTTTTTTAACAGCACAATTCCAGCCTCGTGAGATTTTGTTTCCAGCCTGTGAGGCATTGGGTCAGCAGATACTGGGATCGGTGTCCTTTTGGAGATGCCTAGGCTTTATTTCCTCATCAAGCGTACCTACCTCTTTTCCCCTACTGTGCCTGTGGTGCAGAAGGACCTTCAGCAGATGTGCCCCGTCAGACTTTAATGTATCTGACTCCTAGCCGTTGATGTAGCAGGTCAAAGTGACCTCCTGCTATTGTGATTGTCAGTGGAGGCTGCAGAGTGCTCAGTATACCAGATGTCCGTCTGGAAGCCAGCGGCTTTCCTACAGACCAGCTATGGCTTCCTCCCTGGGAGTCATGGTGGGGATGTGGATCACGTTTTCCAGTAACAGCACGAACACTCACCCAATTTGTCATATTTTTATACTGAATGCAGTTATCTGTACTCTTCTAATTTATTAGGAAATATTTCATTCCCATAAAGAGAAACGGAGACTAACAAATGAACAGCCATATGCCTTCATGGATAAACATCGCCATCATGTGGCCCCAGGTCACTGCTCAGCTCTACTCTTCCGACCCTCATTTTTTAACGGGACATCAGGGCCTTTCCGTCTGGGGACTATACACGGAGAGGCAACCAGAAAATTTTTTATTGTTGCAATATTCTCATGGGTTAAATTTTTAAAAGAAATTTTATTTTTTAGAGCAGTTTTAGGTTTACGATATAATTGAGATCAAGGTCTAGAGATTGCCCATACACCTCTTGTCCCACAGTTGCATAGTCTCCCCCATTATCAATAATACTCACCAGAATGGTACATTTTTTTTTAACAAGGGTGAACCTACACTGACATATTGTAATCACCCAAAGTCCTTCGTTTACCTAAGGCTTTACTCTTGGTCTTTTACATTCGATGAGTTTGGACAGATGTATAACGGCATCCGCCCACCATTAGAACACCATACAGAACACTTTCACTGCCCTAAAAACCCTCTGTGTTCTGCCCGTTCAGCTCTCCCTCTGCCTACCCCTGGCAACCACTGAACTTTTTACTGTCTCCATAGTTTTGCCTTTTCCAGAACGTCAGAGAGTTGGAATCATATAGTGTGAAGTTTTCTCATACTGGCTTCTGTCACTTAAGGTTACATCTATGTCTCTTCAGGGCTTAATAGCTCATTTCTTTGTACCACTGAATCATATTCCCTTATCGGGTTGCCACAGTGTATTTATCCATTCACCTACTGGAAGACATCTTGGTTGCTTCCACGTTTTGGCAATTATGAATAAAGCTGCTCTACACATCCAAGTGCAGGTTTTATGTGGACATAAATTTTCAGCTCCCTTGGATAAATACAAAGGAGGGATACTGCTGGATAGTGTGGTGAAGGGTATGTTTGGTTTTGTATGAACATCTCATACAAGGTATGAGGGTTTCAGTTGCTCCACATCTTTGCCAGCATATGGTATTGTCAGTTTTCTGGATTTTGTCCATTCTAGTAGGTGTGTAGTGGTATCTCATTGTTTTGACTTGCATTTCCCTGATGACACATGACGTAGAACATCTTTTCATAGGTTTTATTACCATCTGTATATCTTCTTTGGTGAGGTATCTGTTAAGATACTTGGCCCATTTTCAAACCGGGTTGTTTGTTTTCTCATTGTTGGCTTTTAAGAATTCTTTGTAGGGGTGCCTGGATGGTTCAGCTGATTAAGCATCCAACTTGTGGTGCAGCTCAGGTCATGATCTCGCAGTGGTGGAATTGAGCCCTATGTCATGCTCTGCCCTTAGTGTAGAATCTTCTTCAGATCTCCCCCTTTCCCTTCTGTGCTCTCTCTCTCCCAAATAAAAAAAAATTCTTTGTGTATCTTGGCTAACAGTTCTTTGACAAAGAACTTTTGCAAATACTTTCTCCCAGTATGTGGCTTATCTTTTAATTCTATTTATATTGTTTACAGAAAATAAGAAGTTTTTAACTTTAATGAAGCCCCCCCTTATCAATTAATCACTTTCATGGATCATGCCTTTCGTCTTGTCGCTAAAAAGTTATCACCATACCCAAGGTTGTGTAGATCTTCTCCTATGTCATCTTCTAGGAATTTTATAGTTTTGCATCTTACATTTAAGTCTATGATCTGTTTTGAGTTAATTTTTGTGAAGGGTGTAAGATTTACGTCTATATTCATTTTTTATATGTGTAAACATCCATTTGTTCCAGCACCATTTGTTAAAGAGGCTATCCTGCTCCCTTATATTGCCTTTGGTCCTTTCTCAAAGATCAGTTGGCTGTATTTATGTGGGTCTACTTCTGGGTTCTCTACTCTGTTCCAGTGATATATTTACCTATTTTTTTTGCCAATACCACACTATCTTGATTACTGTAACTTTATAGTAAGTCTTGAAGCCAGGTAGTATTAGTCTTGCCACTTTCTTCTTCTCCTACAATACTGTGTTGACTATTCTGGGTCTTTTGCCTATCTGTATAAACTTTGGAAGCGGTTTGTCAATATCCATAAAATAACTTGTTGAGATTTGTATTGGATTGCACTGAATCTATAAGTCAACTTAAGACGAATTGACATTGCATCTTCCTATCCATGAACATAAAATATCTCTCCATTTATTTAATTATTTGGTTTTATCAGTTTTATAATTTTCCTCATTATACATCTTGTGTATATTTTGTGATATTTATACCTAAGTATCTCATTTCTTGCACACTTTGACAAAGTATTTCATTTTTGCATCATTTATTGGCATTGTGTTTTTAATTCTAAATTCTGGTTGTTCATTGTTTGCATATAGGAAAGTAATGATTGTTGTATAACAACATGGTATTTTGAAACCCTGCCTTAAACACTTACTAGTTTCAGGAATCATTTAGTTCATTCTTTGAGATTTTCTACAGAGATGAACATGACACCTGCATACAAGGACAATTTTGTTTTCCTTCTCAATCTATATTCCTTTATATTTCCTTTTCTTACATTATTGCATTATCAAGGACTTCCATGATAATGTTGAAAAAAAGTGGTGAGAGAGAACATCCTTGCCCTGGTCCTGAGCTTAGGGGGAAATCTTTATGTTTATCATGATTAAGTATGATGTTAGCTAACATCATACTTAATCATGATAAACATAATTCATTTTGTTTTATAGATAGTCTTTGTCAAGCTGAAAAAGTTCCCATCTAGGAGCGTCTGGGTGGCTCAGTCCATTAAGCATCTGCCTTCTGCTCAGGTCATGATCTTGGAGTTCCAGGATCAAGCCCTGCATTGGGCTCCCTGCTCAGCAGAGAGTTAGCTCCTCTCTCTCCCTCTGCTCCTCCCCCAACTTACGCTCTCTCTCTTGCTTACTCTCTATCTCTCTCTCTTTCTCAGATAAATAAATAAAATCTTAAAAAAAAGTTCCGCCTCTATTCCTAGTATATAGTTTACTGAGAGTTTAACCATTACTTGATGTTGAATTTTGTCAAATATTTTTCTACATCTGCTGATATGATCATGTGATTTTTTTTTCTTTTTTAGCCTGTTGATGGGATAAATTACATTAATTAATTTTCAAATGTTGAATCAGGGATAAATGTCACTTGGTCATGGGGTATGATTATTTTCATTTGAACTTTTTAAGATTTAATTCACTAATACTCTGTTGATGACTTTTGCATTTATTTCATGAGACATATTGGTCTCAGTTTTCTTTTTCTGGAATATCTTTATCTGATTTTGTTATTTTGGTAATGCTGACTTCATAGAATGTGTTAAGAAGTATTTCCTCCACCTCTATCCACTAAAAGTTATTGTAAAAGAATTGGTATAATTTACTCCTTAAATGTTTGATGTAATTCACCAATGAATCTCTGGATGTGGTACTTTCTGTTTAGGAAGGTTTTTGATTGATTCAGTTTTTTGATTGATTGATTCAAGGTTTTTGATTGATTCAGTTTTGTTAATAGATACAGGCCTATTCAGATTTTCTATTTCTTCTTAAGTGAATTTTGGCAGATTGTGTCTTTCTAGGAATTAATCCATTCCATTTGGCTTGTCCAGACAGAGCTAAACTAAGGTGGGTAGGAGCAGAGAGAAGTGACCCCACTCTATGGCATCTGCTCAAATCTCACAACCGATCAGCCATGGCCAGATGTACAATGAACATGTATTGCACCCTGATGATGAGTACAATGATAAAGTGTCCACGCTTATCCATTTAGAACCCCATGGAAGGTGTTATTAACTCTACTGTTTTCAGAATGTCCCTTCCTGAAAGTATACCCAGGTCTTACACTATCCTCTCAAAAAAGAGTTTAAGTTTCCTTTCTTCTATCTCTCACACTCTCAAGGTAGACTGCACAAATAAATTTGTTCAGTGTAATTTATTTTAATCCATGTATCTAACAATTAAAGGGGAACTACTATTTATAGTTCTTCAGCTTTGTTTACTGGTAGAGGGAGTATATAGGGTCAAACATAAAAGGCCCCAAGAATCAAAGAGATAAGGCACTTAGGCACTTGTATAGCAGCCTATGCTGGCCTAGAATGGAAATATTTACTTATAGTGGGAATTCTCAGTCAACATTCCACGGGCACTCCGGGGAAAATGGAATTCTAATTTGTGTGTACGTGTGTGATTTTCTACAAGAAGCCAGAGCTATCTTCTGATGCTTAAAGGAGTCCGCGAACTCCAAATTTCCAAATTTTTGCTTAAATCACAGATTAGCCCAGAGCAGCAAGATTTGGCTATGACTTAAGTATAACCCTATAAGGGAATCCAGAGAAAGAATATATCAGCCTGGAGGGAGTCAACAACTATGGAAAGAAAGAAAAAAGAGGAAATGGAAGCAGAGAAGGAGCTTTCCATGACCCTTCCAGAATGGAGGTAATCTTGACCCCAAAATGTGAAGCACTGGGGTTGGATGGGCAAAACATCCACAGTGGAAGGTGATGCAGAGCAGTCCTGATGGCTGGAACTATTAAATACTACGTTTCTGTTTCTAGTGCCCTCTGTTCAAATTCTAGTCAAGCCAAGCCCTCTCTGGAAGTCCTCTGGCTTCTTGTGTGGCTCCATCTATTGAAAGGGAGCATGGCTACACTTCTCGTGAAGTAATCAGTCTTGGGTATTTGGCTGATTTGAGGACAAACCTACTATTAAGGCCCAAACGCAGTCCTGAGCTGAGGATCAAGGGCCATGGCAATCTCACCTGGGCATCAAATGATGCCCTGTGGGATTTCTTGTGAGGAGACACTATCTGTAGTGCTTGGCATCACTGTGGAGTAAGCACCTTTTCTAGAAGCTTCAGTGACTGTGCAACAGCCAGGGCTGCTCTGTAGTGATAGTAATCTGGTACTGTCCATAGACTTAACACTCACAGGGATCTTGTAATACATGACAATGGATTTCTGGAGATCAGAAACAGGGATGCCACCGTAAATGCACTGTAAGCCCTTCTGTCACTCTCTCCCAACAGTATGCTAAAGGCAAATCAATCCTGCTCACTTTTCCAATGAACCTAATGAAGTTAAATTGCTCAGACAGTCATCATGGTGCCAGAAGGGAAGAGACAGTGAACTAGGAAATAAGGCTTGAAAATGTCCTGCTCATTCCAGCATTCCGTGTGGGGTTTTTAGGGCATCATCCTCCCTGGGTAATATTTTCAAGATGGCTACTATTGTTTTCCTTCATGAGCCATAAGAACATGTATCACTCTCAGCGACAGGATGACACACCCCTCTGCACATCCTAAGTGGCTTCTCTGGTTTCCCACCATTCTCACACAAGGGCACACATCTGCTTTGTGACGCCTCAAGGGGATACAGTGACACTGAGGCATTTACATGCTTGGCAAGAAAACTATTCTTTTGGAGGGTCAATATTTTCCACTCTAATTTTCATCCCTGCAGTGGGTTGAATTGTGGCCCCCAAAATATATGTCTACATCCTCAACCCTGGATCCCCAGAAGGGACTGGGGTAAACTAGCTTTATTTGGAATAAGGGTCTTTGCAAACAAAAACAAGGTAAGGCTCTCTAGATGAGAGCATCTTAGACTAGAGTAGGTCCTAAATCCAAAGAGGGGTGTCTTTATAAAAGACAGAAGAGGAAACGGACACAGATATGCAGGAAAGAAAGCCACAGGTGGTCAGAGACAGATACTGGGGTGTCACACCTATGGGCTAAGGACCACAAAGAATTGTCAACAGCCACCAGAAGCTAGGAGGGAGGTAAGAATGAATTCTCCTTCAAAAGCTCCAGAAGAAACCAACTCTGGTGACCTCTTGAGTTCAGACTTCTAGCCCCCTGAATGGTCAGAGAATAAATACATTTCTGTCGTTTTAAGCCACCCATGTGTGGGAATTTGTTCTGGCAGCCCGAGGTGATAAATGCAATCCCCGAAAAATTTAACTAACACATGAAATTTCATGTCATGAAAACCTTACTTACTATTTCAGGTTTTTTATTTCACGGTGTATATATCGCTTTATTTTGTGAATCAAGGTCTCTGAAATTTATTTTTCTCATCCTAGGATCATGAGCATAAACAGATGGGGCTAAATAGTGCCCCCTGAGCCAGCCACGAAATGAAGAGACCTACTGCTTCTTTACAGCCTCTACTTCCCCATGTACCTCCCTGGTTTAGAATCAGGGACTACTGTTAGGAGGGCAATAAGTGTGTGTGCACAAGGCAGCTTAGAAACAGCTTTTAACTATTGGGCATTTACCTTAAAGATACAAATGTCGTGATCTGAAGGGGCACGTGCACCCGAATGTTTATAGCAGCAATGTCCACATGATCTCTCTGATATGAAGAATTTGAGAAGCTAGGCGGGGGTTTGTGGGGGGGGTGGGGGAGAGAAATGAAGCAGGAAGGGATGGGGAGGGAGACAAACCATAAGAGACTCCTAGACTCATGAAACGAACTAAGGGTGGCTGGGAGGCAGGGGGGTAGGGATGGGGTGGCTGGGTTGTGGACATTTGGGAGGGTATGTGCTATGGTGAGTGCTGTGAAATGTGTAAGCCTGACAATTCACAGACATGTACCCTGGGGCAAATAATACATTATATGTTAATAAAAAAAAAAGAAAAAAAAAGAAACAGCTTTTAAGTTGCCACCAAAATACATGTTAAGACATTTGCTTTCACCATATATTTCTATTCACTTTATCTATCTATCTATCTATCTATCTATCTATCTATCTATCTATCTATCTATCCATCATCTATCATCTCTCTTTACACGGATATATACTATATACAGAGATTATCTATCTGTCTATCATCTATCGATCATCTATCTCTGTATATATACATACTATGTACAGAGATATCTATTATCTATCTATCTATCTATCTATCTATCTATCTATCTATCTATCTATCTGTCATCATCATCATCATCTCTCTACATAGTGTAGGCATGAGTAATATATGATGGCTGTAGAAAAATCCCATTCAACTAATGAGTTTTTACTTGAGTTCTATGTAGCAAACATTTTAGATGACCACTACAGATTATTTCTAGAAGCTATGAGACACTGGTAGTTTGCTGACTTGGAGATGGAGGGGAGGTGAAGGTAGGACAGAACCGGTTGAAGAAGACACAGAAGGATGGGCCCCTTCTCTTGAACATACGCTGAGACAAAGCAGGCTCCTGAAAGAGCGGGGGATAAGGAGGCCAGTTCAAGGAATGGTTCAGGGTTTCTCCCCTGAAAGGATAACTCCTGGGTCCCTATCTTTTGGTGTTTGTTCCCTAGGGGACCTTAGGGCCTTCACCGGGTCATTAATGGTCATTGCAACCAGTAGCTAAGGGACAGCAATGTTGGAAGACAAAGTCTCCTTAGCAAACTCTGACACTGCAGGCATCCAGATCCCAGCCTTCAACAAAACAGCACAATGCTCTTCCTTTTCCACTTTCTTTCCAGAACCTTCCTATAGGCAGATGTAGGCGGAGGGGGGAAGGGAAGCAATTCATGCTTCTTACACTTCCATCCAATTAACTCCAATCCTTTCTTCCTGCAACTCACCACGTGTGGGCTGGGAGGGTCTGGACACCGGGTTTGCTTTTGACTTTAGTCTGAGTTTGTTGGCCCTGTAGCTGCTTTGCCCCACGGGCCTGGCTCTGATGTTCATCTGAATTCTGATGCGGGTCTTACCCTCCTCTTACTTTTCCCAGGATTAGCCCTAATGTGCAAGGCTGTCCTTCCACAAACATCCTCTTCCCCCTCTCTGTAGCCTCCTTTGAGACTGGACTGCGGATGTGAAGATGTCACATGAGCCAAAAGGACGCTCTTGTCTTGATTAATCCACTACTGATTTTGGTTGTTTTTAATCACTACCAAACCCATGTTCAGATTTTTGTGCCACCACCTGTCTTTGTCTTGGTTTTGTCCCATTTTTCCATGGTCGGAGCAGGGAAGTTTCTCTTCTGAAGACCTTACTGCTGTCTTTGGGGTCTCATGCCTCCCTGCATGTGTATTTCCCTTACAATGTACCAGAGCTCTGACCCTTCTCTGCCCACTGACCCTGTCGACATTCTGGTCTTCTGATTTTGATTTGGGTTCAAATGTTTCTCTGGGCAGTTGCTTGGCCTCTGCCAGAAGGTACGCACTGGCGTGCAAGGGCTACACTCCCTCCTTTTGGCTAGTTAATTCAACCACCTGGTTCTTCACTCACTCATGCATTCCTTCAATTTTACAAATATTTATCTAGTGCCAACTGTGTCAGGCACTGCACCAAGTGCTGGCACCTGGGCAGTGGTCAAGGTCATCAGAGTCAATGTTCCTCTGCAGCTTCCCTCCCTAGACAGACAATGAAACAACCAACACACACAGGGTGAGGGGCCAGGCAATCAATGATACCTGGGTTTGCAAAACGAAGCCTCCCTTCCACTCCTGCTCATAATGCTTTTCAGGTGGTTTGCTGCCCAGCCCACTTTGCCCGGACAAACACTGTCTTCTCACAACTGTCAACAGGCCTGGCCACCTCAGAGCCATCCCTCTGCAGGGACTCCTAATTTAAATATTTGTAGCACAGTCTTTTATTATAGATTTTTAAATACAGCAGACTCCACATTTCGTGTTTTCTACATATCCACACTTTTGGATCTTGTCTACATGCTTTTAGAGCAAGAGTGTTTTCAGAACACAGACTCCCTATTTCCATGAGGACTTCCAATTTTTTTTTTCTTACTGAGCTATCTTTTTTGAGTCTCAGCCTTCCCTTTCCAGAGCCTCTAAAGCTCTGGTCCTTCATGATTCTGTCCCCCGTGCACATCCATAGCACTTCCTCGAGACACTGGCACTGTTGTTTCTTGTCCATAGCTTTGGAGCCTGAAAGAGGCTCAGCTATGTGCAACCATCATCCCAGACCCCAACATCACTGCAACCTTTGCCAATGAGCTGTTTTAGACCTTAGAAGACAGAGTACCTGTGGCTCAAAGGCAGTACCCAGGGAACACAGAGATTCTGACCCAAGGGACACAACTTAGGAGAACTCACACCCCATAAACCGGTCATAAGTGTCCACCCCGTTGGACACTGGATGAGGGTGAATGGCTCCCTGTCTCCTCTGCCATGACCCAGCATCTACAACAGAGCCGGGCTCACTGCTTGTGAAGGAATGCATGGGTGAGGCATGAATTCCTGGAGGGTAAGACACACAGATTGATGGAAGGGGATGCTAGTTAACTTGAGTCCAGGAGGATATTATGGAAAAAGCACAGCACTCCCACTTCAGGAGTCCAGAGATCTGAGCTCTCTGCTGGCACGGCCTCTCTGGCTATGGCAAGAACTTATAGGAGTCCCCCTTCACCTCTGTCTAGTCTCCTGTATGATCTGGGACTTGACTGTATGGTGTTCAGGCCCTTCCAGCTATGAGATGCTCTGACTCCACTTAACACTTACAGTCTTATGCCAGAAGGGACTCTGGAGGGAGTGGTTCCAATTCTGGGATCAGTAAGGCAACCATATTAGCAAAGGGAAAGGGAACTGCCCAGCCTCTCATGGGCATAGAGCTGGCTCACACCTGGGGAAGAGGTAGGCACTAGAGAAATACAAAAGGAATAGAGGTCAGCACTCATTTCACCAAAGGTGACATGGCCTCCTGGGACAGTCTCTGTAGAGCACAAACTCAATTTAATATTGCTTCTTTAATTCTCAGAAGAAAGGGTTCAGAGCCCTTTATGAGAAATTAGATGGGGTTTCTCTCCTCTCTTATTTGGTCAACACAGTCTATTAAAAACTGAGATGTATTGTTGAACATTAGATCAAAAACTAATGATGATTAACTGAATTAAAAAAAAAACCAGAGATATTTCAAATCTGAGTGAAAATGCCAAGTCAAGGATAAATCATGACCATTTGTTCACACGCTTTACCAAAAGGGTAAAGCTACCCATTTTCTTTTTCTTTTTTAAAAAACTTGGTAGTTCATATTTAAGACTTTCTAGGGAAGGAGCCAAACATTAAAATGTATTTCATTCCAATATTCCTTCTGTGGAAGAAGTGATAAGCAGAAGAACATCGAGGCGTGCTATGATTTCTTCTGGCTTCCTATCAAACCCATGATCCATTTTTTAATGAAATTTATATGAAATCAGTTGCTTCCTGAAAAGCTCTTAAAAATGCCCAGAGGCAAGGTCAGCTGACTTTAGAACGTTGCTTGAAATCACGGAGATTTCTATGTGTGAATGTCTATAATTGAGACTTTCTATCCGTCTATCTTTCATTGCACCACCAGAGTGAGTGCTGCTGGGGAGGAGGTTAGGAAAACTATACACTGTTTAGAGCTAGGTTTGCATGGCCATGAGCAAACTCATGTGAATAGTTCATCAGAGAATTGCAGAATTTTGCGACTAACAGGTAGGACTTGGATTATAGCAAGCACGGATGATGCCCAGCTGTGTGGCTGGGGGGCCACCTGTAAAGATGACCTGAGCAGCCTTGGGACGAGAAGGTGGCATGACGCCTGGTGTCTCACCGGGAGCCTTGACCCTGCTCCAGATGATGGCAGAGATCAGACACCTGAGTAGAGCTAAAGGACAAATGTCTCTTCCTGGCTGAGAATTTAATGGCATTTGCCTTATTTTTCCACGTCAGTTTCCACAATTGGAAAACAAAGATCACTGGATCTGAATTAGCTGCACCGGCCTGATTGACCAGAATGAATGACCCCCTCCCTTCATGTAGCGAAAGGCCCGGTGGACAGGCACCCTGACTTTCTATAAGAGAACGTTTCTTATCCTTCTCTCAAAAATATATGACAAGGATTTTTATCATTTCAAGATTATTTCATTTCCAATGACTCCGAGGACAATGCATATTTCATAATATTTTCTTGTATTTCTTGATTAATTGTCCCTGATGGCAAACTAGAAGCTTGATTTAGAAAATTTGGAAAATGTAGAAGAATATAAAAAGTATGTCTTAGTTTGGGTTGCCATAAAAAAATACCATGGACTGGGTGTTTTAAACAACAGAAATGTACTTCTTACAGTTCTGAGGGCTGGAAGTCTGAGATTAGGACGCCTGTAGAGTTGAGTTCTGGTGAGGACTCCCTTCCTAATTTGCAGAGGGCCCCTTTTTCACCACAAACCCCACCCCCCCGTCATGGCAGACTGTGGGCGCTCTGGTCTCTTGCTCATCTTATAGACACTAATTCCATCCTGGGGACCCCACCCTCCTGACCTCCTCTAAACCTAATTACTTCCAACAGACCCCACCTCCACATGCCATCAGAATGGGAGTGTGGGGCTTTAACCTATGAATTCTCCACCATTCAGTCCACAATATAGCACAAAAATATACCATCCGTAATCATGATCCACAGACGTGACTGTTTTTAACGCTGGCATCTCCTGTTCATTATTTTCATGTGCTTTTCCCCACACTGTCAAGACTATGCCATTTACACATTCCAGATCCTGATTTTTAATAATTTAGCTATAACATATGACTTTTCCCTGCATTAAGATAATTTTTTAAAAGCATTATTTAAACATCGGGGAGATTCAAATCAAAACCACACTGAGATACCACCTTACACCCGTTAGAATGGCCAAAATCAACAACACAGTAAACAACAAATGTTGGAGAGGGTGTGGAGAAAGGGGCACCCTCTTCCACTGTTGGTGGGATTGCAAGCTGGTGCAGCCACTTTGGAAAACAGTGTGGAGATTCCTCAAGAAATTAAAAATAGAGCTACCCTATGACCCTGCCATCGCACTACTGGGTATTTACCCCAAAGAAGCAGATGCATTACAAAGAAGGGCCACATGTACCCCAATGTTCATAGCAGCAATGGCCACAATCACCAAACTGT
>CM053603.1:180972023-180988433 GCA_028646535.1 Procyon lotor
GATTGCAAGCTGGTGCAGCCACTTTGGAAAACAGTGTGGAGATTCCTCAAGAAATTAAAAATAGAGCTACCCTATGACCCTGCCATCGCACTACTGGGTATTTACCCCAAAGAAGCAGATGCATTACAAAGAAGGGCCACATGTACCCCAATGTTCATAGCAGCAATGGCCACAATCACCAAACTGTGGAAAGAACCAAGATGCCCTTCAACAGACCAATGGATAAAGAAGATATGGTCCATATATACAATGGAATATTATGCCTCCATCAGAAAGGACGAATATCCAACCTTTGTATCAACATGGACGGGACTGGAAGAGATTATGCGGAGTAAAATAAGTCAAGCAGAGAGAGTCAATTATCTTATGGTCTCACTTATGTGTAGAACATAAGGAAAAACATGGAGGGCATTGTGAGAAGGAAGGGAAAGGGGAATAGGGGGAAATCAGAGGGGGAGATGAACCATGAGGGGCTGTGGACCCTGAGCAACAAACTGAGGGTTTTGGAGGGGACGGTGTGGGGTGTTGGACAAGCCTGGTGGTGGGTATTGAGGAGGGCACGTATTGCATGGAGCACTGGATGTGGTACATGAACAATTAATCTTGTAACACTAAAAAAATAAACATATTTGGGAGAAAAAAATAAAATTATCACATACTGTTCACTTAGGTTGAGGGACCGTAAAATTCACACATGCATTTAATTGGCTATGTATGCAAAGAGAAATTTTTTTATTATTATAAAGGACCATGTTGACTCATTTTATATAAGTCTTTGTCTACACACTTTATTTATTTGATATGGATAATTATCCATATCATAGATCACCCATTCCATAGAATGGAATCATCCATTCCATAAGGATGGAATTAGTAGATCCAAAGAGATGAACATTTTTATGGCTTTTGATATATGTTGGAGAAAGTTTCCTATCAAATGGTATCTCAGAATATATATCTCTGTGCATCTCCACCAGCATTCCATGTTACCAGTTTTTTGTTTTCCTTCATGTTTATTAATAAAGCCAAAGTTCAATAAATTGTCAAATTAAGTAAAAATTTTAAAATATAGTATTCAACTTCATAAACAATATATGTTTTGTGAATTAATACAAGTGTCTACATACTAAAATTGGCCATCTGTTTTATATACCAGATAACACCATTTGGATATGCTGGATCCAGATAAGACATATATTTCCTGTCTCCCTATAAAAGATACTGAATAGTTCTGGGGAAATCAGATTTAAGCATCTGTGGAACAAAATCTCTTGGAAAGTCCTTATAGTGTTAAAGCATTATGATCTCAGCATCTATAAACTGTTTATAATATTTGGTGGGTTTAGATTCTGTCTTTCTTTTTAAATTTTTACTCTGGCTTGAAAGATTGAGTGACATTAATTGGCTTTCAGCTTTGCCTCATTTTTTCACTCCCCTCCAACTGGACTCCTGGGGGCAGGTGCTAGAAGATGTGGACACCATGTGCTCAAACAAGAGTGGACTGATGCCTGTTTATGTGCAGTCATCTACTTTCTTTCTCCATAACTGACCTCAGGTGGCTATTTTCCAAACATAACCAAGCCAAGAATCAGAAAATTTTAGAGTGAATTTAACTTAATTTAATTTTAAAAATGTAAAATAAAGATACTGAACTGAATGCAGAATAAAATCTGAATGGAATTCACTATTTTCTCTCGTCTAAAAACATTGTGTATTTGTAAGCACAGCCCGAGCCTAAGTTTTGAGATGAAGGTGTTTGGTATTCAAGAGAGAATTTAGCTAATTCTATCTTTTAATTAAGATTATTATTCCCCATGATATATACCTTGATTATAAAGGAACTTGATGCTTTGGAAACTCTGCTGTGATAAACTCTAAAACCTCGGAATCCTATTTATGAAAAATCTCCATAATCTTGGTACCATGCAGTGATGAGAAGGTGACATGAGAGCTCTTCCCATGAGAGTTCACTGTTGTCACCATGGAAACAGGTGGAACACCCATTCTTCCCTCCCACACTGAAGTGGACAGGGGTGTTTGCACACTCATGGGGCCTGCCCCACCACCCAGCCAGAAAGGGGCCATCCTGCCTGTATTCCTTTCTGCGGTCACTGGACCATGAGGCTGGAGAAGACTATTTTTATAATGCCTCCCCTGAAGCCTCTCCATCAGAGGATTTTCTATCTCATTAATCACCAAACAATCCTAGGAGTTAGCTCTGTATTGTCCCCATTCCACAGATGCAGAAACTGAGAGGTTCAGACACATGCAACATACAAATCTCACAGCTGGTGAGAAGCAAAGTCAGGATTTCAATGCATTTTTGTCTGACTCCAGGGCCCTCATTCATTATTATGCAAAAGGATACAGCCTCATTGGTGTCACAAGAGTAATAGATAGATCCCTCCAGCACTACACTACCCACCCCCCCACCAAGCCCTTATACCCTGCAGGGAACCTTGAAATTCAAACTGGTTGGAACATTCAGATTTGAGATTTGTATGACCTGAAAAAAATATTTAAAAATATCTCTATAAACACACACACACATGAATTCATCCTTGGGTTATTCTCTATCAACTGTTCTCAGACAACCTTGGGTATAGTCAGCACATACCTGGAATCCCCAAGAATCTTTTGGGGTACCCATGAGATGAAAAGCTGCTTTCAGGATGATGCTAAGAAAGTATATGCCTTTTAGAATGGACGGTGGCCACACTGTTGGGGTCTTGGTGTGATTCAGGTGGTGGTGGCCACTTGCCCCGGTGGCCCATGTCCTCACCATCACACACTCACAGCAAACACAAACACGTCAATTGCCAAATGCACATAAGCATGTCCTTGACGATGCAGTAAAAACCACTGTGCATCATTCTATTTTGACCCTGGGGGACACGTCCCTTTCATCTTCTGTGTGACAGAGAGGCAAGCACGTATGAAGCACATGGACGGGGGCACTCAGGAGAAGGCACCAGAGTGTGACTCATTAGTGGCTTTTTTCATGCAACACTATTTTTACTGAGCGAAAACTGACAACCCTTTTTGTTGGGGCATTTGACATTTTCTCGAAATGAACGAAGCGAGCTGTCATGTCATGGCAAACCAGGGAACGTGTTTGTTGCCAATGAGAAAAATCGGAGCTCTCAAGTCAAAATGCGATTTTGAAAGACTCGCATTTTCCATCGTGCACAAAAATAAAACTTCCTAATATTTAAAGACTTTTGGGTGATTTTAGTGATTATATTAAAAACGGTGCTTTTTTTAATTGTGTTGCTAGTCACCATACAGTACATCATTAGTTTTTGATGTTGTGTTCCATGATTCATTGTTTACATATAACACCCAGTGCTCCATGTAATCCATGTCCTCCTTAATACCCATCACTGGGATTGACCATCCCCAACTCCCTCCCCTCTAAAACCCTCAGTTTGTTTCCCAGAGTCCATAGTCTCTCATGGTTCATCTCCCACTCCGATTTCTCCCCCTTCATTTTTCTCTTCCTTTTCCTAATGTCCCCACGCCATTCCTTATGTTCCACATCTAAGTGAAACCACATGATAATTGACTTTCTCTGCTTGACTTATTTCACTCAGCATAATTCCTCCAGTCCCATCCATGTTGATGCAAAAATTGGGTATTCATCCTTTCTGATGGAGGCAGACAAAAAAGAAGCTTTGAAAACTGAGTAGAAATTACCCTTTTGAAGAGACATTACACATATAAGGTAAATCTCCAGGACTTCTAGCACTATGTTGAATAAGAGTAGTGAGAGTGGGCATCCTTGTCATGTTCCTGATCTCAAAGGGAAGGCTGTCAGCCTTCTCCGCCATGGGGATTGAGAACGATATTCGCTGTGAGCTTTTCATAGATAGATTTTATGAAGTTGAGGAATGTTCCTTCTATCCCTATACTTTGAAGAGTTTTAATCAGGAACGGATGCTGAATTTTGTCAAATGCTTTTTCTGCATCAATTGAGAGGACAATGTGGTTCTTTTCTCTTCTCTTATTGATTTGTTCTATCACATTGATTGATTTGCAAATGTTGAACCACACTTGCATCCCAGGGATAAATCCCACCTGGTCATGAATAATCTTTTTAATGTGCTGTTGGATCCTATTAGCTAGGATCTTGTTGAGAATCTTGGCATCCGTGTTCATCAGGGATACTGGTCTGAAATTCTCCTTTTTAATGGGGTCTTTGCCTGGTTTGGGGATCAGGGTAATGCTGGCTTCATAGACAGAGTCTGGAAGTTTTCCTTCTGTTTCTGATTTTGAAATAGTTTCAGGAGAATAGGTATTATTTCTTCCTTGAATGTTTGGTAGAATTCCCCAGGGAATCTGTCAGGTCCTGGACTCTTATTTTTTGGGAGGTTTTTGATCACTGCTTCAATCTCATTACTAGATATTGGTCTATTCGGGTTGTGAATTTCTTCCTGTTTCAGTCTTGGAAGATAATGAGTTTCCAGGAATGCATCCATTTCTTCTAGGTTGTTTAACTTATTGGCATATAGCTGTTGATAACAATTTTTGATGATTGTTTCTATTTCCTTTGGATTATTTGTGATCTCTCCCCTTTCATTTATAATTTTGATAATAATCAAATCTAATCTTTTGGATTAGTTTGACCAGCAGCTTATCAATCTTATTGATTCTTTCAAAAAGCCAACTTCTGGATTCACTGATATGTTCTACTGTTTCTCTAGTTTCTAACTCATTGATCTCTCCCCCCAAATATGTTTATTTTATTTTTTCAGTGTTACAAGATTCATTGTTCATGCACCACACCCAGTGCTCCATGCAATACGTGCCCTCCTCAATACCCACCACCAGGCTCGCCCAATCCCCCACTCCCACCCCTCCTAAACCCTCAGTGCTTTAATCCTGATTATTTCCCTTCCTGTGCGTGGGGTTTGTTTAGTTTGTTGTTGATTTTCCAGTTCTGTAAGGTGTAAAGAGAGCTGGTGTATTTGGGATTTTTCAATTTTTTTGAGTGAGGCTTGGATGGCTATGTATTTCCCCTTTAGGACTGCCTTTGCTGTGTACCATAGGTTTTGGACCAATGTGTCTTCATTCTCATTGGTCTCCATGAATTGTTTAAGTTCATCTTTGATTTCCTGGTTGATCCCAACATTCTTGAGCAGGTTGGTCTTTAGCCTCCAAGTGTTTGAATTCCTTCCAAACTTTTTCTTGTGGTTGAGTTCCAGTTTCAAAGTATTGTGGTCTGAGAAAATGCAGGGAATCATCTCAATCTTTTGGTATCGGTTGAGTCCTGATTTGTGGCCCAGTATGTGGTCTACTCTGGAGAAAGTTCCATGTGCGCTTGAGAAGAATGAGTATTCTATTGTTTCAGGGTGGAATGTTCTGTATATATCTATGATATCAATCTGGTCCAATGCGTCATTTGAAGCTCTTGTTTCTTTATTGATTTTCTGTTTAGATGATCTGTCTGTTACTGAGAGTTCCCTGTTAAGATCTACTATTAGTGTATTCATATCAATATGACTATTTTGACTAACAGTTGGTTTATGTAATTGGCTGCTCCTATATTGGGGGGCATAAATGTTTACAACTGTTAGATCTTCTTGGAGGATAGACCCTTTGAGAATGATGTAGTGTCCTATATCTCTGACTACAGTCTTTAGCTTAAAATCTAATTTATCTGATATGAGAAGCACTACCCCAGCTTTCTTTTGAGGCCCATTGGCATGCAAGATGGTTTTCCATCCTTTCACTTTCAGTTTGGATGTATCTTTTGGTTCCAAACGTTTCTCTTGTAGACAGCATATGGACGGGTCCTATCGCTTTATCTATTCTTTTATTATGCAAAAGGATACAGCCAGAAAATGACCCAGGGAACCAAGCCTCCACTATACACACCAAGATTACCGACAACACTGATGAGTGTGAGTCTAACTCCAGAAATAAATACTAATGTTTACATTTGCAAAGTGCCATATTTGGCAGTAAAGAAACCCCTCAAATTCTTATTGGAAGTTTTTATATAGTCACAAATTTGAAAGTTAAAAACTGACATTCAGGGCACTTGGGTGGCTCAGTCAGTTAAGCATCTGCCTTTGGCTCAGGTCATGATCTCAGGGTCCTAGGATGGAGCCCTGCATCAGGCTCTCTGCTCAGGGGGGAGCCTGCTTCTCTCTATGACCCTCCCCCTGCTCGTGCTCTCTCTCTCTCTCTCTCAAATAAATAAAATCTTTTTTTAAAACCCCCAAACTGACTTTCATGTTTTCTAAAGTTGCTTTCTGAGATTTATCACTTTGAGTGACATTAATTAGGACAAATTTCTGAGGGCTAGACACACACACACACACCCCAGAGAACTTCCAAACTAAAAATGCCACCCATTTCAAGAAGATACATAAGTAATGCTTCTGGTCTTCCATATACTATACTATATGTATTGTGGGTCCCTTAAATATTTGCTGTCTAGTGTTTACCATGGGTTCTTGATAACATGAATTGGACTGGATTAAAGACTACCTTTTAAAAACCATGTGGTATGTGCTATCATGTGCTGGGCATGTCATTCACGTACCATACATACATGACACACTCCGCTGGCTTGTTGACAAATGATGCAAATTCTTAGTCCAAGAGAGTCTGCACAGGCCAACTGCATGAAAGACACTGCCCATTCTCTGACTCAGATCTTCCTTCCCACCATGCCCAGGAGAAATGGAAGTGCATACATATACATTTTTCTCTCCTGTTTACTGTCTTTGTTCCCAGTTGCAAAAACTTCCCTGACTACCTGGCCTTCACCACTACTCAGGGGCCCTTTGGGTCAAGCCTGAGAAGCCCACCTTGGTTTGGAAGCTCATCTCCCCCCAAACCCCTTCCCTCTAGTCACTTCAGGCACAGCCCCTCAACATCTCCCAGCCACTCCTAGCATTGCTCTCTGACACGTTGCAAGTTCTCATTTTCCCACCTCCCACTTTCTTACCCTTACACTGCCTTCTCATATCTTTATAATGCCCGAGATCTACCCTCCATGAAAGAAGCCATGGCACCTTCTTTCCAGCTCCTATCTGTGTGTGAGCTTGGCAGCCATCTCCCGGGTCCCTCTGTTATGGGGCCACCCATCAGCTCTAATAAAGTGCACAATGTGGTGTACAATCTCTGCTGTGCTCAGGAGGTAAGCTGCTTCTTCCTCCCCAATCCTTACCCCTGTGGCCTCTGGGATCCAGCTCATCTTCACTGGGACAATGGAGAGAGACAACGATAGCAGCCCCCTTCAGACCTCAGTCTCTACCTGGGCCAACACCTTCTTAGAATCAGAGATGAGTATGCTGGTGTCCTTCCATCAGTCATGTAATCTCAGCCCAGTCAGCACATTGATGTGGTCCAACTTTGAATGATGCTGATTCCAGCATGAAAACACATCCATCCTTCTCTGAGTGTGATAACAACCTCGTATATGTCAGTAGAACCTACAATTAAGCTCTTAACATACACTTTCTCTTGTACAGGCACACATCCATCCCATGAGATGGGTTCTCACCATCCCTTTGTTAGAATAGAGGAAACCGAGGCAGGGAAAGTTAATATGTGGTAGACATGACCTCTAAACCCGGGCAGTTTGGCTCCTAGAATCTATGCCTTTGATCATATCTCAAAATTCTGGCTACCTGTGAAAATAAGCATGAAGATAAGATGTACAGGGAACTGGGGAACAGAATTGGAATGTCGACATAAATGTGGGACACATCATTTTGCCTACTCTTTGGTAAATAATTCTGTGTAATTCAGTGCGCTGTCAATGCCTTCTGGGGCTGAGACAGAAATTTCTGCCTTGAATATTGACTTTATAATAGCTTAGTCCACTGTCTCACATTTCTTTAGGGAGCTACATTTCACTACTGAGAGAGATAACAAGCAGCAGAAAAGATGTGATATTAGAATGATACTGATGGTTCCACTTGGCTATAAAATGAAAGAAAGACAGTTGCGTGCTGAGTGTAGGAAGCCTGCAGGCGACAAAATGTTCCAAAGCCACGCAACCATCCACCAAGACCCAACTGTGCCAAGCTCTAACACATGAACCTAAATCATACTCAAATATCCCGAAGCCTCGGTGAGGTGTAGCAATATGTTTTTAAAGGTGAATTTGGTATTTTTGTTTCTCATGTTTACACAGTCTCTCAGGCTTTTTGGAAGGGAAGAAATCACTTAGGGATCAAGGACCCAGGCTCACATGAAGTCGTGGGTGATGAGGCACAGGCCATGCAAAGGCTCCATCCTTAAAGATGCAACATTCAAGAGTGTGAGGGTTTCCAAGCTTTCAGAGAAAACTGACAACCTCAGTGTAAGAGCACAGTCCCAAACTCCCACTTTCCAGAATACAGTGTAAGGCAGCTCAGATCATTTTAAGCAAGTCTTTGGAAAAGGGCCATCTTTGCGACTCATCACAAACCTGAAGCTTACGGGAGGGGCTGCTTTACATTACTAAGCAACACGTAGGACAAATTGTTTCCTAAATGCCCAACATTTGTGCCTGGGTCCTGTTGTCATTTTCTCAGAATTGGAAATGCCCACCTCTATCCTGAGATGTTTTAAAGACTAGCTAAAAGCACTTCCGCTTTACCCACACCTACTGGACTCATCCACCTGGGGAGGATGCCTCTTTGTTGCTGGCTCTTTTTTTTTTTTTTTTTCCCCAAGTAGGCTCTATGCTTAGCGTAGAACCCAACGTGGGGCTTGAACCCACAACCATGAGATCAAGACCTATGTTGACATCAAGAGTCAGGCATCCAACTGACTGAACTACCAGGTGCCCCTTTTTTGCTGGCTTTTAAAAAACTAAACTTGACATTTTAGAATGTACTTAGATTTACAGACAAGTTGAGAAGACAGTACAGGGAATTGCTCATATACACCATACCCAGTTCTCTGGTTACATACATCTTATATTATGCAATGATTAAATGGCTACTGACCCATGATTAACTATTGTCCATATTTTATTCAGAGTTCCTTAACTTTAATTCACCTTTTCTGTTCCAAGATCTCATCCAGGAACATTATATCCAATCATTCCATCTCCTTGAGTTCCTCTTAGTTGTTAAGTTTCTCAGATTTTCCTTCTTTCTGATGACTGACAATTTTAAAGAATACTGCTCAGGCATTTTGTAGAATGTCCCTCAGCTGGGGATTGTCTAATGTTTTTCTCCTTATCAGATTGGGATTCTGAGGTTTTTGGAGTAGGGAGCAATGAGACATGGTGCCATTTTTACCACGGCATGTCATGTGTCCATGCTGTCAATGCAACTCATCACTGTTGTTATTGACCTTGGTCATCTGGCTGAGGTCCTATGGGTTGGGTTTGCCCACTGTGAAGTTACTGTCCCCACTCCATTTTCCATCTTGTGCACTTTGGAGGCACTTACCACCTACAGATCATACCCAGGGAATGAGAGTCATGCAGTGATTTGAGGTGATGTGTCTACATAAATTATTTAGAATTCTTCTGCTGGCAAAAGTTGTTGATTGCCTTATTTATTCATTCAAATATTTATATTGGTATGGACTCACAGATATTTATTTTACACTTTGGGTTATAATCCAACACTACTTTAATTTCTTGCTCTAATTGTCCCACATTTAGCCACCGAGCATCTCTAGGTTGGCTCCTGAGTCCCTCTGAAATATCAACATTATTGTTTTCCCTTTTTCCTTTTTCTTTTCTTTCTTCCTTTGACGGTCTGCAATAGCACATGTTTATAGAGTGCAATTTTCCCACTTTGTCGATCGGCAGATCTACACCCTGAATGGGCGCCAGGCAAAGTTGTGCATTATGCACGAAGACACAGAATTATATTTGTTGTTACGAAGGGATATGAAAAGGAGTCAAATATAATAGAGCCCAAAATGGATTTGTTGAATCAAATTAAGTGGTTTACCAACCTAAGGAGTGGAGACTTTCAGAGGAGCCACCAAATCAGACAATGAGTAATATGACCTTAGGGAGTATGGAGTACGACAAACCCCATTTGAGGAGCTTTGACACAATAACAGAGTGGGATTGAATTCCTTCCTTCCTTCCTTCCTCCCTCCCTCCCTCCCTCCCTCCCTCCCTTCTTTTCTTTCATTTTATTTATTTATTTGACAGAGAGAGAAAAGATCACAAGAAGGCAAAGAGGCAGGCAGAGAGAGGGGGAAGCAGGCTCCCTGCTGAGCAGAGAGCCCGATGTGGGGCTCGATCCCAGGACCTTGAGATCATGACCTGAGCCGAAGGCAGAGGCTCCCACGGAGCCACATGGGCGCCCGGCGGATTGAGTTTCAAAAACAAAACCAGCCACTGTCTCCATAAGGGGCTTCCCTGATTAAGAAAGTTTCATCCACTAGGGGGCCTGAGTGGCACAGTCAGTTGAGCATCTGACTGTTGATTTCAGCTCAGGTCACAATCTCAGGGTCATGAGATGGAACCCAGCATGGGTCTCCATGCTCAGCGCGGAGTCTGCTTGAGATTCCCTCTCCCTCTCCCCTCCCCCTATGCTTACACTATCTCTCTCTCTCAAATAAATACATCTTTTTTCTTTAAATAAAGGAAGTTTAGTCCACTGAGAAAATACCCTTGAAGACGCTGAGGAAGCTGTCCTCCCCAACTGCTGACATGTTGTATTTCCTCAGCAGATAAACATCTTCTGGTTCCGGAAAGATTTAGAATATTGTACAGTAATGTTTTAGAGAAGAAAAGTCAAGTATTATTTTTATAAGAAGTACAGTTTAAATGTTTATGAGATGTATTAGTGTTCCATATCAGACTTGTAATTCTAATTTTAATGTATAATGGAGTAACTGATTTAGATAGGTAATAGTAGGTGGAACTCTTACTGAGGTCGGATACAATAATATAACATTTAAGCAATTATGAGAATAACTAAATTTACTTGTAAGTTTAATTTATTTGATTTATAAAAGTTATTTGGATGCCCAGAAAGCTTTAGTCAGTCAGATAATTGGAGTACTTAAAAAGGAAAAATGTATTTAATTTATAAATATAGCTTAGTTCACAAAGATGAAAAATGAACTAAGTTTATACATGGAACAAAACATTAATCAAAGGTTCCTTAAAAGTACTTGTTCAAATTCAAAAAATATATTTGATATATATTATATATATATATATTTTATAGATATATATGTACATACACAGTGCGAGATTTTTTTAGTTGAATTAAAGTTAAAGGAAATTAGGGGAGTTGCATTTGTAACTTTAAAAAATTATGTATGGAGCATAAGGAAAAACATGGAGGGCATTGTGAGAAGGAAGGGAAGGGGGAATGGGGGGAAATCAGAGGGGGAGATGAACCATGAGAGTTTGTGGACTCTGAGCAACAAACTGAAGGTTTTGGAGGGGGGGTGTTGGGGGGTTGGATGAGCCTGGTGGTGGGTATTGAGGAGGGCACGTATTGCATGGAGCACTGGGTGTGGTGCATGAACAATTAATCTTGTAACACTGAAAAAATAAACGTATTTGGGGAAAAATAAAATAAAAAATACCATATTGATTTTTTAAAGCAAAATAATAATTGAAATAATTTTTTCTTCATTCAAAAGCAACTGAAGGCTGTCTATCACATGGTTTCACTCATATGTGGAATTTATAAAATGAAACAGAGGATCATAGAGAAGGGAGGGAAAATTAAATAATATGAAATCAGAGCGGGAGACAAATTGTAAGAGACATGGAACTCTAGGAAACAAACTGAGGGTTGCTGGAGGAGAGGTGGGTGGGGGGATGGGGTAACTGGGGGATGGGCATTAGGAGGGTACGTGATGTAATGAGCATTGGGTGTTATATGCAACTGATGAGTCACTGACCTCTACCTCCGAAACTAATGATACACTATAAGTTAACTAATTGAATTTTAATAAAATAAGATATATAAAACTACCTGAAGACTGCAAGAAACTTAAATACACTTAAATTTGAAGAATAAAATAAAGACCATTTCAAATTCAGCCATCTCAAGTGTAAGAGGGTTCCCCTTTCTCCACATCCTCTCCAACAACTGTTGTTTCTTGTGTTGTTAATTTTAGCTGTTGGTGCAAATGCAAACGGGTGCAGCTACTCTGTAAAATAATACGGTGATTCCTCAAAAAGTTAAAAATAGGGGCACCTGGGTGGCTCAGTGGATTAAAGCCTCTGCCTTCGGCTCAGGTCATGATCTCAGGGTCCTGGGATCCAGCCCCGCATCAGGCTCTGCTCAGCGGGGAGCCTGCTTCCCCCCTCTCTCTGCCTGCCTCTCTGCCTACTTGTGATCTCTCTCTGTGTCAAATAAATAAATAAAATCTTAAAAAAAATATTGAGGAAGGCACGTATCGCATGGAGCACTGGGTGTGGTGCATGAACAATAAATCTTGTAACACTGAAAAAATAAAATAAGCATATTTGGGGGGAAAAAAAAGTTAAGAATAGAGCTATCCTATGACCCAGCAATTGCACAACTAGATATTCAACCAAAGGATACAAAAATACAGATTCAAAAGGGTTCATGCACCCCAATGTTTACAGCAGCAATGTCCACAATAGTCAAATTATGGAAAAAGCCCAGTGCCCATTGACAGATGAATGGAAGAAGAAGATGATGTGGAACACGCACACACACACACACACACACACACACACACACACACACACACACACACAGGAATACTACTCAGCCATCAAAAAGAAGGAAATCTTGCCATTTGCAACGATGTGGATGGAACTAGAGGGTATTATGCTAAGCGAAATAAGACAGAGAATGACAAATACCAAATGATTTCACTCATATGTGCAATTTAAGAAACAAAACAGGTGAACTTAGGGGAAGGAAAAGAAAAGATGAAAACCATAAGAGACCCTTTCAACTCTAGAGAGCAAGCAGGATTGATGAAGGGAGGTGAGTGGGGGATGGGCTAGATGGGGGATGGGCATTAAGGAGGGCACTTGTTGTGATGAGCACTGGCTGATGTATGTAAGTGATGAATCACTGAATGTGCATCCGAAACTAATATTATTCTGTATGTCAACTACCTGGAATTTAAATAAAAGCTAACTAAAATTAAATTAAAATTAGAGCCGGGTGGTGGGTATTGAGGAGGGCACGTATCGCATGGAGCGCTGGGTGTGGTGCATGAACAATTAATCTTGTAACACTGAAAAAAATAAACATATTTTGGAGAAAAAAATAAAAATATATTTAAAATTTAAAAAAAAATTAAATTCAGCTACCTTGAAACAATTATTGTCTTTATATATATAAGCACACACATGCACACACATGTTTATATGTCACACCTTGTATGCTGTTTATCTAATGACAGGCATTTTGTTTCCCTCTCTCCCTTCCGCAGGGACACACTCTCCTCTCATCCTTGCCCTCAGGAGACTCATAATCTCAAGTATGTCCTTCCATATTTTTCTCTGTATTCACACAATCCATAATTCATGTGATGCAAGGGTGTCTACTAGGTGTATTTCTCTGTGTTTTACTTTTCTTGCAAGGTAATAGCTCCTGGCCATTCCATGTACCCCCGTACAGTTCTGATTCCCTTTTATTCACTGCTGTGTAATATTCCTTACAGGTTCAGAGGTCTCCAGAGGAGTCAACGTCTGACAGCTCGGGGAAGGACTGCACACTTGTCTCTACCTCGCTGTGTCCCGTCCACCTCTTCGTGCCTCCTGTCTCAGCTCTCAGGTGACAGAGTCTCACAGTCCGTAACCAGAAGGCCCACGCTTAAATATTCAGATGTGCAAAACAGCCCTTGCACAAAGTCTTCCTGCAGAGCTGGGGAGACCTCCATGTGACCGAGCTCCCATAACCTCATCCTTGTCTCATGATCTCTAGTTGGTTTATTTGTCCCTTTTAGGCATGAAGTTATTTTTTGGATGACTTTATGTTAGGTGTCAGGGCAAATGAAGTTATCATGCTGATTGGAATCCAGTCCAGTTAAGTTGTCAAGGTGAGTGGTAAGAGGGTGGGCTTGGACGCCAAATCCTATCTGCGGTACAGAATAGCTCTGTGCCTTTGGGTAAGCTGCTTAACCTCTCTGAGCCACAGTTTCTTCATCTATGAAATGGAAATCATGGTCATGTCCCACCCCAGAGGCTGACAAAAGGATGAAGTTTAGAGGAGCAAAGC
Source organism: Procyon lotor (assembly GCA_028646535.1). NCBI lineage: Eukaryota > Metazoa > Chordata > Mammalia > Carnivora > Procyonidae > Procyon > Procyon lotor. Next base: position 180,986,168 of record CM053603.1, read on the forward strand.
AGGTCCCACTGGGCCTGGCTCTCAGTGGACAGTTAGCAAATCAAGCAATTATATGCTTTTCCATTCTTGGTAATGTTGGGATAAGATGTGGTTGATTTCTGAATTTTAATAAAATAAGGCAAATGAACAATTCTGTGGCTAACTCCTGTCTTGTTATGGCCTTGTTGCCTCCTCTTCCTCTCTTTGTCCCTTGCTATTCAGTGATGTTTCTCTCGATCTGGCTCATCGCCTCACTCTTCTCTCAATTTTCTGCAACATCATGGTCCCTGTCATCTTCCTGGGGCTTTTGAAAGCATTCAATTGGCAATTCTTCAGGTGCATATGTGTTTCTATTTTTATGGGATACTGCCTCCCATATCCTGAACCACACCCCTGAGCTGTTTCTCCGAAAGGGTAAGGAGAATAAGATGTGTCCATAAAGGCTGGGACTGAAGGCAGGTCCTGAATCCCTTCTCCTCTGGTCTCAGACAAGAGACTTCAATCTGCTCAACTTTTCAGTCCCCTTCTAGCTCCAAACCTTTAAATGCACACCACAGATACCGTGACTCCACTGTCTGAAGTCTGCAACAATGGCAAACTTGGCTAATAAGATCACTATCACCTGCCTGTACCTGTATGAAATTAGCCTTTTCACAAATGTGATGGTGTTAGGGATAACTTACATGTCTACGGGGCTGAAGAACCCCCTACAGACTACACACAGCAGATTGGTTATTTTCATACTGCTCTGTGGCGGGGGGACCTATTACTAGGAACTACTCCCCTTCAGCCCACTAAGGGAGTAGGCCAGGCTTGGGGGCCAACAGTGGCCACAGAATCAAGCCACACATGAACCCTCAAAACAGCAGCCTTATGTTCCCCAGTAACCATCTGCAAGAGCCACCACAGAGGAACACATTTTACTTAAAAAGCAGGAAGACACAAGAGAGAAAAATGGTAGGTTTTCACAAGTAGGATGTATTTTCTCTTATATGTAATTTGGGCAATGTTACAGAAACGCCATTAATTATGATTAAAAGAGCTGCTACTTAAAACTCTGTGAGTTTCCTTCTAATCTCTTGGTTCGTCTTGTCCCTTTCAGTAAGAGAGCTCAGTCAATGATATGGGAAATAGAATTGAGTCCATTTGGAGAGAAGAAAATGGTACCACCTCCATGAGAGTCCACCACTGCCTTCCATTCAAATCTCATCTTTTCTTCACCTGCTTAGGGACCTGCTCATTTGTCACCTTCAAATGTATTCATCTGCAAGTGAATTTAGCTTCACTCTGGATCATAATGCAAGCAAAAAGCTAATGACAATGCACCAGGCTTGTATTTTTTCTTTTTTCAGGAAAAAAAACCCAGATCTATTGACACCACACTTTAGGCCACCATCATTATATATAAGAGCTCTATCACTTTAGATAGGATAAACGTGTGTTTGTATCATGAATGGAATTTAAAAAAAAAAAGCTCACTATTGCATGGGTAATTTTTCATTACTCATAAGGAAGGTTGTTTTGCTCAAATAAAAAGTACCAAAGCCCTGGGTGATGAGATACCGCTCCCAATATAGGGCTATTACCAAGTTCTTGGGAACGGAAACAGTGCCCTTCCTCTAGACATCTGCTCTGATCTGCACACCAAAATAGAAAACAACTTGTTTCTCCCTACACAACAGCATATATTACAAAAGGATTCTAACCCTTGAACTTGGCTGCCATGTTTCCTTCCCACATTCTAGAAATAGCTTCCCCTTCTTTATATCATTCCAAACACAGAGCCCAGGGGTTGGCCCAAAGTGGAGACTCAACCAGTATCCGATGAGTGGATAAGTCAAAATGTGCTTCCCAACGTGCCCACTCTGAAGAGCACCTTAGCTTCCGGCATCTTTCAACCATGTTGGAAGGTCACCTTAGTTAATGGCTTTCTCACCCTTTTCTATTCCAATGATTGTTCATGCGTGCAGACTAATTGATTCCAGTGGGATGAGCATGTGGAGTAAAAACCTAGACTCTTGGTCCCTGAGGCTGAAGGAAGGAAATGCTTCAGCCCAGCGGGGATGCAGCAAGTGAGGGTGCAGATCAGGACCCCTGAGAACACACACTGCTCAGACACGCATCTTGGCTCTGCTTCATACAAGTCCAGTGGTCTTAGGTAAGTTCTCTGGGTCTTGGTTCCCTCATTTTTAAAATGGGATTAATAACTACCTACAGGGGTACCTGGGTGGCTCAGTAGGTTAAGCATCTGCCTTCAGCTCAGGCCATGATCCCAAGGTCCTGGGAT
>CM053603.1:180988933-181084490 GCA_028646535.1 Procyon lotor
ACCATGAGAGACTGTGGACTCTGAGCAACAAACTGAGGGTTTTGGAGGGGAGGGGTGGGAGTTGGGCGAGCCTGGTGGTGGGTATTGAGGAGGGCACGTATTGCATGGAGCACTGGGTGTGGTACATGAACAATTAACCATGTAACACTGAAAAAATAAAATAAACATATTTGGGGGGAAAATAAAAAATAAAATAAAATAAAAAATAGGCAGTCTGGGGGTGCTTAGATGGTACAGTCAGTTAAGCATCTGACTCTTGGTTTCAGCTCAAGTTGTGATCTCAGGGTCATGAGATCGAGTCCTGCATCAGGCTCAGCACAGAGTCTCCTTAAGAGTCTCTCTCTCTCCCTCTGCCTCTTCTCCACCCCAAATAATTCTTTTTTTTTTTAAATAAGCGATATGGTGACAGGAGGAAAAGACTGAAGAAAAATGATCTAAGTATCAGAAAACTTAGTCCTGGGCCAATACCAAGTGGACTAACACATGTGTCCTAGAATGTCAGCCAAGAGAGAATAAAACAACAACAAAAAATTATGTGAAGAAATAATGGCTGAAACCATCTCACGTTTAAAGATCCAGGTTTAAAGATCTCAGGTTTAGACCAATTTCTCAAACCAAATGAACATAAATACAAAAGAAACAACATATAGGTATACAACAAACTCTGAAATCCCAAGAGAAAGAAAATCTTAAAAGCAGACAGAGAAAAAGGACCCATCAAGCGTAGGGGTGGTAACCCTGAATTGACATGAATTCTTAGAGAACCAAAGAATAGTTCTCCAACTGGTCCTCTAATCAGGGGCTTCTATCAATCAGGGGGCAATGCATATTGGCTTCAGTCCCATTACAGGGGACCTAGTGGGTCTTCAAATCCATCCCGTGGTTATTTCCCCGTTCCAGAATGTGGCACTCAGTAACAGCAGAATGTCCACATGGTTCTCAAACTGTTGAATTGGGGCTGTTATGCTAGGAAAGGCCAAGTGCAAGCTAGGAGAGCATAATAAACCAAAAATAAAATCACATTCCTGGAAGGACTGCAGAGATTAACATACTGGGGAGATCGGTGGTGGTGGAGGTGGAGTTAGAGCAGAGCAGGAGAGCTAGTCACTGAGGACGGTCCCATCAAGAGCTCAGCTCAACATGGGGGTTGGGGAGATCCTTCTGGGTTTCTAATAGGCAGCCTTTGCAAACACAGGCCATGAGAAGCAGAATCCAAGCAAATACCTGCACCCCAGGAGCAGATGCATTCCTTCCAGTCTCCTGGGGCTGCCACAAGCAGCTCCCTGTAAGCCTCCCATCAAGTCAGATGCAACAGACAGATTTAAGTGTGTCAGAATCAGACCACACTTGTGTTTATAATAAATGAAATCTGTCATTGTTATAATACCTCTCCTCTGCTCAAAATCCTCCAATAGCGTCTCATCATCATGGAAATAAAGCTCAAAGTCTGACCATAGATCTAGCCCCTGCCTAGCTCTCTTGGTCTCATTGTATACCTTGCACTCCAAGCACAAGGACTCCTTGGGGTTCCTCAAATATAACCAGTTTCTACCTCGAGCCTTTGCACTTGCTATGCCATTTGCCTGGAATGCTCTCTCCAAGCAGGTGCACATCTTATTTCCTCCCTTCATTCTGTTCTCGGCTGGGCATTACATCATATACCTATGTGCCTGACATTCTCTCCATGGAAATGCATGGTCCATGACAGTAAACTAGTTCCATCTTGTTCACTCAATACACAGTGTCTAACAGTCCTGGATGCTAGCGGGAGCTCAGTGAGTGCTGCTGACTGGACGGGTGGACAGATATGACAAGGGACAGCCAGAGGACCAAAGGAGGCAGCTAGGCAGTGACCCCCTGACCAGGGACCAGATGGGAATGCAAGCATCTCAGTGGGAGCCCACGTGGAGGGTGACAGCTCACTGAAGACTCAGAACACTGATGCCAACACACAGAAGGCCGTGGGGGAGGAAGAATCTCAACTCAACCGAGAAACCCTGAAATATCTGAGATTACCCCTAAACGGCAAAAATAACTTTTCTGTCACTGGGGGAGAAGGGAGCCTCCAATTGAAGGAGGAGGAAGAAGAAGCAAGTAAATAAAAGAGAAAAATACACTTTCTTTTCCTCAGAGGAGTGCCAATCATCACAAGAAACATTTTTAAAAATGCTGTTTGTAGGGGCGCCTGGGTGGCTCAGGGGGTTAAAGCCTCTGCCTTCGGCTCAGGTCATGATCTCAGGGTCCTGGGATCGAGCCCCGCATCAGGCTCTCTGCTCAGTGGGGAGCCTGCTTCCCCCTCTCTCTTGGCTTGAGTCTGTGCCTCCTTGTAATCTCTCTCTGTCTCAAATAAATAAATAAAATCTTTAAAAAAAAATGCTGTTTGTATTTGTCATTCTCTCTCCACCAGGCACTGGCCTCCCGGCTTTGGGACACCAGGTGTTCCCCAGGCCTACACATTTGTCATTGACCTTCAAACGCCATTCCTCCCCCAGACCTGTCCTACCCCAACCTAAAGCATCATGCTTTATGAATCCCTATAATAGTTCCTCAACCCAAAGAAGGGAATGAGCAACCTTCTTTGGGTTCCCTCAGAGATGTTCATTTCAGGCTGAATTAAATCCCACGAATTACTGATGATACTCTCCCTTACCTATTTCAGTGGGATGTTTCCAGCGGCAAATGAGAAAACCCTGACACACATTGTTTAGATGAAAGGCAACCAAGTAACTGGTCTTCTCATTCAACTATGAATTCGAAGGTGGGGGGTTCTAGACACAGTACGTTAGCGGTAAAAGTCCACTTTTCCAGTTTTCTTGACTCTCCCTTCCTCTGTGTATTGGTTCTATCCTCAGGACAATACCAAAATGGCTGCCACGGATCAAGATGCCCCCTCCAGATAGGGTCAAGAATGAAAAGAAATGAGCATCTCTTGCAGAGTCACCTATTAAGAATAAGGAAATCTTTTCCAGAAGATCTCTTCTTATCTTTCATCGGCCAAAACTGGGTCTCATGCCCATCCTGAAACCAGTTACCTACAAAGGGAATAGGCTCATGGGTTCTTCAGACTAGAACTCACATCCACTGGCTTAGACAGATTAGGATTCACCTGTTGCAGCAGGAGTAGTGAGCGTGAGCTCCCCTCAAAAACAAGACTCTCTGCAAGATCTCTGTTATCACTGAGTGCGTTAGCGGTCTAGGTCCGCTATGACAAAGCACCACTAACTGGGTGGCTTAAAACCACCAAAAGTTATTCTTTCAGAGTTTGGGAGCCCCCAAATCTGAAATCGAGGCATTGGTAGGGTTGTTCTCCCTCTGAAGACTCTAGGGCAGTGTCCTTCGTTACCTCTTCCAGCTTCTCTTTGCCTGTGGCTCGTTCCAGTCTCTGCTTGTCTTCACATGACCATGTTTGCTCTGTGTCTATGTCCAGATTTCCTCTTTATGTAAGGACATCAGTCATACCAGATTAAAGGCCACTTCACTCCAATAAAAACTAATCTAAACTAATTTCATCAGCGAGGACCCTATTTCCCAATAAGGTCACATCCTGAGACACTGGGAGTCAGGATTTCAGTATATGAATTTTGGGGGCATACAATGCAACACTTAACACTGAGAGACGAGGTGAGGGAGATTGAAAACAGAGTTGGTGACAAATTACAGCCGCTCAAAATGTCTTCTCAGCTTTCAATTTCCTTATTGACCACAAAGAATCTTCCATGGGTAGAATTTCAGGCTCATTTAAGAAGTGAAATGCAGGGGCGCCAGGGTGGCTCAGTCGTTAAGCGTCTGCCTTCGGCCCAGGTCATGGTCCCAGGGTCCTGGGATCGAGCCCCGCATCGGGCTCCTTGCTTGGCGGGAAGCCTGCTTATCCCGCTACCAGTCCCTCTGCTTGTGTTCCCTCTCTCGCTGTGTTTCTCTCTGTCAAACAAATAAAATCTTTAAAAAAAAAAAAAAAGAAGTGAAATGCAAATGTTTAGGTGGAATACGAGATGCTCTACATGGAATGAGTCATCACCCAGAGAGGGTCTTTCACCAGCTGACAGTTCCCTCCCCCCCATGTTTCCCTTCTTACTTTCCCATGCTTCTTCCCATCCTCTAGATGGGAATGCTAGATATTCCCATGGAAACTGCAGATATGTTTGATGGCTGGACTTTAGAGGGGAGGGGCGAGGATATGAGTGTAGGCATATGTGTGGGATAAATTGGAGTGGGGGCTAGCGGATGCTAAAGTCATGAAAATGTGTCAACTGGGTGTTTTTGAATCAGGGACACCTTATATTCTATCACAGCACTAATTTGTCTCGTCAGGGGGGGTCTGGGGGGAGTCGTAGACTGGCATTCAGGAATGAGCATGATAACTGTAACAACAGCACTAACATCAACTGCCTAAGTGGCTGCCCTTGCTCTGCATCAACCGGACGTCAGGAATTTTGCCTAGTGCTTCACTGATGGCTCATGTCAGCCTTACAAGGATCCCATGAGAGAGGTATGTTTGCTGTCTCTGGTCTACAGAGGCTCGGTGAGGGGGTGAATGGTCCGGGAAAAGGCAGCTGGAAAGGGGTGGAGCCCAGGCAGTGTGAGTGTGGAGCCTGACTGACAACCTGAGTCAACTCCCTCTGATTCATTTACGTCATGTATGGTATAAGGCTGCAGTAAGTGTGGTCATGAAGTGAAGGTAGTACAATATCAAAACCTAGTTTTCAATGGGACCCAGTCTGCTGCCTGACTCATGGTTGCTGACTCCTCCTTAGCCTCCTACAACCTCTTATCGTGAGTCTGTTTACTTCGGGTCCAGTGCTCTGAGAGGGGCTGCAAGGAAAACACAGAGGCCATCCCGGGTGAGATCTTCCAGAACAGTAGTTCTTGACTCTTTGCCTCATGGATCCCTCTGAGGATATCAGGAAGGTCACAGTGTTTCCTCTCAGGAAAAAGCATATATTTTTGCATATGCTATCAAGGGGCGCCAGAACCCTCATGGGACTAGCCACAGACCACAAGAGCCCATGAGTCAAATAAAGCTTGATTTAGAAGCTCCTGAATTAAAATATCAGCGAAAACACCACAGGACTCAGACCCACTCTGCCATCTTGGCAGTTTAGGAAACAAAAAAATTGTAGTTCAGTAATGCTACATAGTCAAACTCTCCTTCCCCTTCCTCTGTGAGAACAAAACAGACAACACAAGCCTTCGTCTTGTCCTTAGAGGAAAGGGCGTCCTGTCCGGGTGACCGTGAGGAGACCGGAACGCATTCTGTGGGACTGATGAAGGCCATGGAAGCCTCATGGAGGGACAGCTCGGGGCCATGCTCCTTCCTTCTAGGCGTCACAATGGGCAATCACCAGGACTAGAGATTTTTATATAGATAACTAGGTACAGGGTAAAGATCTGTGGGTCCTGGGGACAGAGTGCGAAGGCAGGAAGCCATAGAGATTGAATGGAATATAGAAAAGGATTCTCAGAGGCAGGGGTAGATTAATGAATGCCACCTCCAGCATCTCCCTGGCAATGGCAGAACCGCGTGGCCTGAGGTCCCATCACATTACCAAGGTCTGTCCAGGAACGGCCAAGCTCCTGAGGACTGACCAGAGCTGACTTGAGCTGGTGGGTGCACACATGGCCCAAGGCCCTTGTGTCTGAATTCTCGCAGCAAAGAGAGGTAGGCCCAGACCCCAGGGAGCTGCCCAGGATGAGCCAGGCAGAGGGACACCTGGGGACCCAGGCCCCATTGGAGCCTGCGGGTCGGCTCTGGGAGGCAGGGGTGTTCACTGGATTCTGAGAGTAACTAGAATTTGAAGTGTTGCTCTTCTTAGGCTGCATGCAGAGACAGAAGAGGGGTGGATTGTGCAGAGGCCTCAGACTCACACGGAAGTCAGCGCTCCTGGGAGCATGCAGGCCGGGAGGCAGAAAGCTGTAAGGGAGGGTGCAATTTTGGGAGAAATGTGAGGGACTTGGTGGTTTGGGGCAGCTCTTTTCTCACCACAAAGACGAGATGCCCCCAATCTCACATGGTCTGTGGCGTATGGAGGGAAGAGGCTCCGCCGTCCCCAGTGGGCCTGGGACCAGGGCCACAGCATTGTCACCAGAGGCCAAGCAGAGAGCAGAGCCTGGTCCCTCCGTCTTTTCTGCTGGAGTCCTTGATAACACCTGATGTTCTGGGTCCCTATTCCGCTGATGAGTTTTGGTAAAAGCTAAACTATAATTGAGATGATCATGAAGAAGCAGAAACAACAAGACCAACAAAGTTGGAAGGATTCGCTCTGCTTGTCTTTCTATCCCACTGATTACTGTCCCTGACTGTTCATCCCAACATGATTGCCTCATCTCTGCCCACAGACTCCTCCTTACATCTGATTTAAAAAAATGTGTATGTGTTGGGGGGAGGTTTTGCTATCGAAACCATTGCAGGAGGCTCAACCTCCACAGTTCCCCACATCCCCAGTCAGCCCTCGACAGTACACCCGGGTGAGAGTTCTGGTCTTCAGAATGTGTCTAAAACCCAGCACCCGCCATCCTGGAAATCCAGACTTCTCATCTGAGAACCTGCCTTCGCTTTCTGACATCGCTTAACCAGACAGAAAGTTCTCTCCTATTAAATTCAGAAATACTTACAGGTGAATGGGGGAAACTAGAGGGGGAGACGAACCATAGAGACTGTGGACTCTGAGCAACAGACTGAGGGTTTTGGAGGGGAGAGGGTGGGGGGTTGGGTGAGCCTGGTGGGGGGTATTGAGGAGGGCACGTATTGCATGGAGCACTGGGTGTGGTGCATGAACAATGAATCTTGGAACACTGAAAAAATAAAATTAAAGTATTTGGGGGAAAAAAAGTGTCAACAGAATAAAGTTTTATACCTTGATTCAAAAAAAAAAAAAAGAAATACTTGAAGCCCACATTTTTTTATATGACTTTTAGAAATGAGAGAGCACTTCAGATTTTTATTTAAACAGTGAAATTTCCTTTCTATCAAAACATTTTTTTTTTCAATTTGAAATCCCCAAACACTTTTTTGATGATTCATCAACAACTGGAGTTAGGAAAAAGACAGGGGCCGTCTGAGTTTCCAAAGGCATTACTCCCTTAGGTCAGCCTCTCCTGGACGGTGAGACTACTTGCCCCCAGATCTTAGAAGTCATCTTTCCTCTTCCTTCTTCCTACCCTACGACCTTTTAATTTTCTTCTTCAGAGGGACTTTCTGGAAACGTCCCAGTGCACAGCACCATCGGCCTCTATGTTTTCTCTTTCTCTCCCAATAACAGGCTCACCTACTATTTGTCCATGCTGGAATACAAGGCAGAGTACTTTTTGTGTTTGGTGTATCTTCACAGACCTTATCCCATGTAATTTTCATAATAACCCCCTAATTCTTCCTACTTTACAGGCTCAGAGCAAGAAGCAAAGCAAATTGTCCAAGATCACTCATGAGAAGTGGAGAACCAGAAGAAGATCCAGACTACTTTGGGGTGCAACCCCAGGGGCCTCTGGGCCCCCCATTGATTACAATGCTTCACCCTCCGTGCCCACCTCATACAAGCTTCAAGGACTTCAGTAATTTTGGCTCAGAATGTAGGGTTCCCTGTTTTTCCCCAACAGGGTTTTCATTTAGGGGCTACTGCTTGAATGGAGTCAAAATAAAGATGACCACCTCAAAGGAGACTTGTTACCAGCTTTATGTAATAAATTCCAACAATACTGATAAATTATTTAGTGTCTGAAAGATTGTAGTCAACTTTTTGGGGAAAAGGGGGAGTTACCTTTGTCCCTTCTTTATCTATCCCAGGCAATGGTCTTCCCAGGGGTTGGCCAGTGGTGTTCCTCTTAGGCTGTCATTCGTGTCCTGCTACAGTTTGAATGAGCTGTTTTAGTTGCTTTTGGATCCTTTTTCTGTGTTCATATGGAACGCAGAATGTGTATGTGTGTGTGTGTGTGTGTGTGTGTGTGTCTACATGTGTGCATGTGTACGTGACTTGGGTATACGCCATTTTTAGGGCCATATTCAGGGATTAAAAGAAAGGATGCCCCAGTGGCTCAGTGGGTTGGGCATCGAATTTTTGGTTTTGGCTCAGGTCATGATCTTAGGGTTGTGGGATCCAGCCTCTGCTTGATTCTCTCTCTCCCTCTGCCCCATGCTCGCTCACTCGCTCTCTCTCAAAAAATAGAGAGGTTAAAACAAAGGATGATGAGATGATGTTCTTTCTCTTCTTGCTTCTACCTGGAAGGCATCCGGGTCTGGTGTGTGCACACTGGGAGTGCACATGTGCCTGTGGGCGCGTGTCTGTGTTTTAGCACGCCCCTTCTCTCATCCATTGAAATAACAATAAAACAGTAAAGGATGCATCTGATGAAGGCCTGGTTAATGCCAGATAAGAAGGGTCCAGAACCTGCCTCGATGCAGTGTCAGGTGTAATCCTGTTCCCACTCAGAGGGATGTAAAATCCGGATGTGCTCTGTGCTCTAACGTCCTCTCCGTTTTCTTAGCAAACCAGTTGTACACCAAGCAGCAGGCCTCCCATTGCTCCTCGTTCTGCCTCCATGCGTCCGTTTTAATCCACTTACTAGTTGGCTCAAACAAATACACACAAAGTCAGCTCACCCCACTGTTTGTCGTCGTTGTTGTTTTCACGGTATCATTTGAGAAACAGAACTATTTACTGTATATCTCCTGGCTCTGTGCTTCGATATCTCTTTCTGAAGTCATTTTTTTTCACCTTTCAGAATTTAAATATTATGATTACAAAAGGCTAAAAATACCAAGCACTTGAAGCTGAACTAGATTACAAAAGCACCAAGGGTCAGTAAAAGCTGGTAAAATTAACTGTCACATAAATGCACCTCTCTGCTAGTACATGGTTTGGTTAGAGAGAATCTGAAACTGGCCAACTCTAAGAACCGTTTCCCTTTGACGTGTGCTCACTTTAAACCTTTCCCTGCCTAACCCCCTCCATGTATGAGGTACAACATTCAGACAGAGTTCCTATAGGTAAATGGACAGCTTTGGGAGCTTTGTTTTTATGTACGTATGAATGTATGTATTTTAAGTCAGATCTATGCTCAGTGTGGAGCCACACAGTGCTTGAACTCATGACCCTGAGACCAAGACTTGAGCTGAGACCAAGAATTGGATGTTGTACCAACTGTGCCACCCAGTGCCCTGCCTTGGGAATTTTAATTTTTTCTATCTCCTCTCAGTTCCGTCTCCTTCATGCACCTGTATCTGCCCTCAGGGACTGTACCTGTTGAAATCTACTGCATCCTCTAGGACTGAACTTAAATGCCATGCATTTGCATTCTGCACTTGCTGATCCTACACACAAATATAAATCACCTCCTTGTATGCGTGCCTTCATGTTCTGCACTTTTTTCTAGCGCATCCTACTAGACAGGAATTGTACACACCCATTTCTGATCATCCCATGAGAAAAAATGTTCACTAAGGGCAGAGAGACATCTTTGTGCACCTCCCCCCCCCCAAGCTCCACTACTAGCACCAAAAATACGGACACAGGAAATATGGGGAAAATCAGATTCTGCATTTTTCAATTCCATTCAGATGAAGCTCTCCTTAAACCCCTCAAAATGACAGTTCTAGCCTTCTCTGAAAGGCACATCTGTAACACACATTATATTATTCTCCATCTTGCATTAATATTAGTAAGCTCTACATTATTCCTTGTTATCTCCTCTTCCAAAACCTAAGCTCTTTCATTCATGAGGGTAAAGCCCATGGATGATGTATTTACATTCTTCATAGGGCCTTGTATCTATCAGAGCACAAATGGAAAGATTTTTATGATTTTAAAATATATCAAAGTTACAAACTATAATCAAATTTATGAGTCAAATATATTTGATTAAATATAACCAAATTACAAAATATATTTCTTTTATTGGGGAAAGACAGATCAATATTGGTTCACATTGGTCCTCAGCTCTTGGTTTTCCTTAATAGTTCATCAATTTATTATTTTTTAATTACCACTTCAACTTTGGGCTTAGATGATCTGACAATTTGTCTTTAGAGTCTTACAAATCAGTTCCTCCAGAATACGAAATTTAGAGGTCAAATTTATGTACTGGAGATCTACAAAACATATCTTAAAGCAACCCTATTTCAGAACTGTAATTTTTTCATGATATAAATGTATAGCAAATAAACAGTTTGATATTTTCATTGTTATGTTGGAAATAATGAACTAACTAGAACAAATTCTTAATGAAATAGGACAGAGTCCAGTCTTTGTGTATCCAGCTTAAATATCACACACACACACACACACACACACACACCACTGAATTTCACTTTTAAATTCAATCCCCCTAATAAGTGATAGGGTAGAGGTCCTCTCCAGTCTATCCATAATACAATTAAAATAAAAAAAAGAAAGGCTGATCAAAGCCTTGTCAGGATGAAATCACAATTTATCCAATAGAAAATTATATACATGAACAAAGATGTAAGTCATTCACTATAAACTAGATGCACAACCATTTGTTAAAAAGCAGCACTCAGTTAAAGCTGGCCCATTATACATCCTTTCTTTGGTGGTTCAGTTACTAAAGTACAAAAATAATTTCATTATATGTCGCCCTCCCTATGTGGGTCAGCGACATGGACCCTAGGCATGGTGTTGCGTGTTGCCGTCTCATAGTTGTGTGTCTTTGGTAATGAGGTTTCTGGTTGCTTGATTTCATAAGGATTTTTAAAAGGAAACCAATGACCAAGTCAGCTTGCTAATAATAAAATGCTTGGGAACAGACCTCAGAAAAGAGAATATATGAGACCACGCATCAGGCTCTTCTGCAATAAAATCAACAGAGTAGGAACGTGGCTGCTAAAGGCAGAGGCCCACTCACTTGCTGGGTTGCCCAGAGCCTGTACCCAAGGCCATGGGAACCAAAGGGGTAGGAGCATGTGGCCCCAGACACCGGGGCACGTGGTCAGGCTATTACAATGGGCTGGATTTTTGCCCTCATCTTCAGTTGTGCTCCCAGAAGAACAAAACCTCAAACTTCAGCTAGAGCAAACCAACGTTTTGTTTTGTTTCTAAACAAGTGTGTATGGAGACAATGGCAAATTGAAGCACAGAAAGACCTATTTAGGTAAAACAAAGCGTTCTTCTTCCTTACTTTTGACCGTGAGGTACATGGACTTGCTGACGTCCGCGCCCACATCGTTGCTGACCTTGCACAGGTAGTAGCCGCTGTCTTCCTCCACGACGTGCTTGATCAACAAGGACCCGTTGCTCAGGACCTGAATTCGGCCATTGAGGGCAATGGGTTGGAACTGGGGAACCCCAGCACCTGGAGGAGAAGAGAAGAGAGGGAGAATGATGCAATGTGAGCAAATATGGGGAGACAGTGAGCTCGAGTTCACCCGGACTAGTAAAGAGAAGGGATATTTCACATCCAGAGGGCAGTCGTGGGATCCACCATTTTTTTATTCCCAATGTGGACAATCCTATTTGGAAAAAAATGCATTGGCTTCAAATGGTACTATTTCAAACTCTGGGATAAAGAGTCAGAGACCTTACAGGTTGTTTCTACACACACACACACACACACACACACAACAAATTTGATGAGTGTTAAGTAGCTGATAAATTATTCAAAGACATCACCATGGAACGAGCACAGAAGTAAATGTCTCTCTTGGGACTAACTAGAAGCCTTGTGTCCCCAGGGAAGTCACAGAAGGTAAACAAGGAGTGCCCCAGGGACAGGGCACTGGAAGACTCTGCATCCTGCACACACCTGAGTCTACAGAGAGAACACAAGTATTGCAGATTTCTTCTAAGCACTGTCATATTCCAGTCTAGAAACACACGTGTTAATACTGTTTAATGTTATTTAAGTAAGTCAGATCACGTCACTCGGATAACATGGTATTCAAACACCACTCTCCCCAGAGTATTGCATCCAAGGAGATAATGCCACCCACAGACGAGATATGCTGTGGTCACAGATGCCCTGGGACTCATTTGGGAGATCCCTATGCAACTAAATCTTTTAGAAATAATGAAAGCAGGACTAATGGTTTGGATTAACCTGCTACAGGCTTGTCCCTGTGTGAGGGGCATTGGGTGGGACTAGGAGGACATGATCCAAGCCCTGAAGGGGTGACAGAGCTTTTCTATTTGGTGGCTGGAGTCTGTGGATTTGGGGGGAGGGGACAGGGGTGAGGACTAATTCTATCTTCCTGGAAAAAACCCACAGCGTGAGCCAAGCACATGCTCTAGAGAGGGCCTCTGGCCTCCGTGGCCCCAGATCCTGCATGGGACCTGAGGATGTGCACTATCATCATAGTCCTGGTGCAGGAAACTTCAGGTTTCATCTGGGGATAGGAGAAGGAAGACACTTCCTCCTGCTGGCTCTACGCCAAACTGACCACTTACCTATTGGCATCCCTCAGCCCACAGTGACAGGCACTGTGGCTGTGCCTTCCCTTCCTTCATTTCTACACCAGGCATCTCAGACCCACCAAAGGGACAAGGGAAATCTGTAATGTATCATGGGGACATTTCAAACTGATCAAGAAGGACAGCAGAATCCCTATCACAGGGGGTTTCTAGCAAACAGAGCTGCTACAGAGGACATATGAAAACTTGAACTTCAAAAAATCAAGTTCCACTATGACTAAAGATGGAAGAAGACATGAAAGAAGGTCACTTTCATTTTAACAACAAAAAAGAGAGGCTGTTAATCTACAAAATCATTCTGCTCTTTGAGTAATTCAGAAAGTTGAAGTCACAGGCGACTGGGTAAACTCAGTTGCAAGAGTTAAAAGCCCAGCAAGGAGATGTGGGTATATAAACAATCGCTTCTTTGGCACAGGATGGGAGGCCAAGGACCTCAGCATAAAAGCAGACAAGAAATAAAGAGCTGGAAATAAGTGTGACCTATCATGACCTCTACTTCTCTTTCATGCACCAGAGCCAGAATTCAATCAAATGTGGAAACACACAAAAAAGCAAGAAAAAGGACCAGAGAGAAAAGTATCAACAGAATTCAGCATGGAACTCTCTCAGACAGGGCCTTTACAGTAATTGTGATTAATATCCATAAGTAGGTGGGAGTTCAGAAAGAATCCTAAAACTATTAAACTATAAAAGAGACAAAATGAGGGGCGCCTGGGTGGCTCAATGGGTTAAAGCCTCTGCCTTTGGCTCAGGTCATGATCTCAGGGTCCTGGGATTGAGCCCCACATTGGGCTCTCTGCTCAGTGGGGAGCCTGCTTCCCCCCCTCTCTCTGCCTGCCTCTCTGCCTGCTTGTGATCTCTCTCTCTGTCAAATAAATAATTTTTTTAAAAATCTAAAAAAAAAAGAGACAAAATGATAAAAACAAAAACCACCATATTAGAGATGAAGAAATCCTTAAACATGCTAATCAGCAGGTTATACACAGCAGAGGAAAAATTAGTGAATCAGAAGCTAGGTCCATGGAAAATACCCCAAGTTAGAGAAGAAGTGCCAAAGAGTGAAAAATACAAAATGGATTGTCCTGGAGTTCTGAAACTGCATCAAATGTTCTGACATTGAAAAAAAAAATGTTCTGACATTGAAAAAAAAAATGTTCTGACATTGAGAATTAGAGTCTCGAAAGGAGAAGAAAAAAGGGGCAGAAGAAATAAGACTTGAAATACAGAAGACTTGCATACCACTATTAATTAATTTGATTTAACCAACATTTACAGAACTCTGCACCCCACAATAGCAGAAGACATACAGGCTTTGAGGGCACATCTGACACTTATCAAAATAGATGACATTGTTAGTCATAATACAAATGTCAATAGATGGTATGAGATATAAATAATACACGTTATGTTCTATTTCCACAGCAAAACTAAAATTGAAACCAGTAACACAAATACGTCTGGAAAAAACACTCAAATATTTGAAAATTAAGCAACACATGTCTCAATAACTCATAAGTCAAAGAAAAAATGACTAAAGTAATGAGAAAAATACAAATATTTTTAGTTGAACAAAGATATAAAAACACCACAACAAAATTTGTGGGATGCAGCTAAAAGCAGTAGTTAGATGAAAGTTTGTAGTATGAAATTATTATATTAGAAAAGGAAGGAGAGCGCAAATCAATTAGCTAGTCATCCACCTTAAGAAGCTATTCCAAGAAGGCAAGGAAAACCCAAAGCAAGGAAAAGGAAGAAAATTATAAGAGGACCACTGAAATCAGTGAAATACAAAACAGAAAAATGATAGAGAAAATCAATAAAACCAAAAGCCAGTTCTTTGAAAAACATTATCATAAGTGAGCCTCTAGCTGGACTGATGAAGAGAGAGGACAAAATTCACAAATGATCATAATGAGAGAGGCCATGGCTACAGCCCCTACTTGAAATGAAAGGATGATAGCGGCATATCAGGAATAACTTTATGCCAACGAATTTGAAAACTTAGATTGAATAGATACCTTTCTTGAAAAACACAAACTATCAAAGATCACTCAGGAAAAAGTGAATGAAGTTAATAGTCCTGTATCTACAAATTAATTTATAGTTTAAAAACCTTCTACAAATAATATCAGGTTCAGTAGTAAATATTACCTAATACTTAAAGAAGAAATAAAACCAATTTTACACAAACACTTACAGAAAATGCAAAACCACTTTACAACTGATTTTATGAGGCCAGCATCATCTGATACAAGATTCAGATGAAAACCTTATGAAAAAAACAAACAACTAGAGACTAATATTCCTAATGAGCACACATAAAAATCCTTAACCAAACATTACCAAATCAGGTATATCAACATACACACAATAGTGTATCACGGCTGAATGAGATTTACCCCAGGGATGCAAGGTTGATTTAGATTCAGAAATTAGTCAATGAAACTCACTGTATCAACAGACCAAAATAGAAATACAATATGACCAATTGAATAGATACATTTTTTTAAACAGAATCCAACATTCTGATAAAATCTCATAGCAAACTAGGAAGAGAATGAATTAACCTGATAAAAGATTTTACAGAAAACTCATAACTAAATCATATATAGTCAAAAAGGACCTCTAAAAAACTGCTAGTATCCTAGTGAGTTTAGCAAAGTCATGGGATATCAATATAAACAATTCAAAATTAATTTTATTTATACATATATTAGTTATAAGCAATTGGAAATTGAAATTAAGAAACAATACATTTGCATCGAAACATGAAATGTTTAGAAATTCATTTGAAGAGATATGTGGGAGACTGGCCCACTGAGGACTACAAAAGTTCTTGCCAGCAATTAATGAAGACCAAAATAAATGGAGCATGACATCATGCTCATGGATAAAAATTCTCAATATTTTCAGACAGTAGGAGGAAATCTTTTTCCATAAAGGGCCAAATAGTAGCTATTTTAGGCTTTGTAGGCCACACTGTTACAAGCATGTACTTCTGCCACAAGAGTAGCCACAGAACATATAAAAATAAAGCTGCGTGATTGGGCTCCAATAACGTCTATTTAGAAAGACTGCTTGTGGGCAGGATTTAACTCATGCCCCACATCTGGCTGACATCTGGTTTAAAGGTATGGAAGAAGCACACAGCTATAAGATAATTTTAAGTTTGGAAGGTGGAACATATACAAATAATACACGTTTGGATTAGTTTTGTAATACATATCTGATGTATAAAATATCATAACATTTTAAGTAAAAAAATTCTAAATTTATCTTATTCATAAAGAACTCAAAATCAGGGATGAAAGTTTTAAAGACATAATAGTATTTTCCTAATTGCAGCACATTGGGGCACCTGGGTGGCTCAGTTGGTTAAGGTTAAGTGTCTGCCTTCGGCTCAGGTCATGATCTCAGGGTTCTGAGATTGAGTCCTGTGTCCAGGCTCCCTGCTTAGTGGGAAGCCAGCTCCTCTCTCTCGTTCTACCCCTCTCTCTGCTCATGTTCTCTCTCTCTTTCTCTCTCTCTCTGCCAAATAAATAAATAAAATCTTCTGCAACACTTTGCTTTACATAGTATCAGCTACTGGCTATTTCCTAAAGTGAGACAGAATGAACGAAACCAATCTTATCCCTAAATCTGTTGATTCTTTGGGAATAGAGAAGTTGTCAAAATGTAGAAAATGCAAGCTTGGAGATGTGCAATATGGAAAAAAAAAAAAAAGAAACGTGCAATATGTATCCTTTAAAACTTAATTCACATGAAATTCACAGATTTTAACAAATGTTTGATGAATCATGAACACTCCAGTAAATGAATGATTGGTTTTGAAAAATAATGAAAGCTATCTGCCAGCTTACTTATTATGGTGCAAACCTGAGATTCCCAGATTAGGGATCTGAGAATTTTTTTAAAATTTTATTTATTTATTTGACACAGAGAGAGGGGCACAAGTAGGTAGAGAGAGGGGGGGAAGCAGGGTGTCCGTGGAGCAGAAAGCCTGATGCGGGGCTCGATCCCAGGACCCTGAGATCATGACCTGAGCCGAAAGCAGAAGCTTTATCCCACTGAGCTACCTAGGTGCCCTAGGATCTGAGAATTTTTGGTAAAAAATTCAAACAGTAAAAAAGTAAATGTCCTCTTTTTCTCAAGACCCTAATCCCATAATTTCCCTTCTTAATATTTTATAGGTCCATATAAAAATATACCCTGTTTTTACCTAAATGGGATTTATTGTTCAATTACTGAGCATCCACTGAAGTGGCAAACACTCCACATAGCTACAGTCACAAAAGACTGTGGTCTCTCTTTCAATCCCTCTCTGAAGCTAGTGGCCTCACTATGGGGAATGTGAGATACCCTATGGAGAGGTTCCTGTGCAGATGTCCTCCAACCAGCACTGTGTAAGGACCTGAATCCTGCCACACGAGTGGGTTTGGGAGGAGGCTCTTCCCAGGTTGACCCTTGACATGATTGCATCCCTGACCAACACCTTAACTGCAATGCTGGGAGAGACCTTGAACCAGAGGACTCAGCTAAGCCATACCCAGATTCCAGACCCACAGACACAGGGAGAGAATAAGTGTGCATTATTTCAAGCCACTCATTTTGGGGATAATTTGTTACAGAGCAACAAATCACCCATATACTGAGAAACTTGGTAATGAGGTAATCTTTTGCTTCCTCCGTGTTCTCATCTGTAAAAGTTGAAATAATACAGAATCTCTTTCATAAGGTGGTATAGGTATTGAAGTTCTTAAACTAAGGCATAGCATATAGTGAGCTCA
This sequence comes from Procyon lotor, assembly GCA_028646535.1. Taxonomy (NCBI): domain Eukaryota; kingdom Metazoa; phylum Chordata; class Mammalia; order Carnivora; family Procyonidae; genus Procyon; species Procyon lotor. Next base: position 181,006,134 of record CM053603.1, read on the forward strand.
CAATAATGCTTTTTAAAAGATTTCTGCTTATAATTATTTTATGATTAGTTGACTTTCTGTCTTTCTTATTCCACAAGAATAAGGACCATGATGCATCTCTCCATTTATTAATCAATGCACTAACAGAGTCGAAGGTGATCTCTTAGGTCAATGCTTGGAGTGGAGATCTGTACATTTAGTATTGAAATGCATGGCTAACATGCTTACTGAAGGATACATCAATCTCATTTACATCAGTGCTGGCTGAGGGTTCATTTTTTTTCCTCACTCATGTACATGATTGATTTTTTTGATCTTCATCAATAAAGTATATATCACATTATTTTAGTTTGCACATTTGATTATTTTTTGTATTTTTCTTTGTTTTTGAGCATCTTTTCACAAAGGTATTGGCAATTTGTATGTGTTTTTTTGGTGAATAGTCCATCCATAGCTTTGGCCTATGTATCTATTGGACTCTCTGTCCTTTTCTTCTTCATTGGCCAAAGCACTTTGAGTCTTAAAGCGTTTCTATACTCTTATTTCACACAAATTTATTTTTGTCCTTTTTTTAAAATCAGGATTGGATGTCAAATATTAGCAACTATTTTTCACTATCCGTTGAAATGATCATATGCTTCTTCTCCTACAAAAGTTGACTGTATGCTTTAAAATTTTGGTTTTTATAAATTGTAAAATTCCTTTTTATGGATCACATGTTCTTTAGGGTGAGGATAACAGGATATTATGGAACTTAAAAATCAAAGCAAAAGCCTTTAATTTTTAAGTGCTTAAATTTGGCTCACATTTTGAGAATCTGTAAAGGCTACTGATGCCCTTCTCAACGTTAACTACAAGAAAGGAGCTAGATCTAGTCCAATGCCCGCCACCAAAAAATTCAGCCAAATGTAGGATTTAAGGAATATATCCATAAGGCAGAAACCAGGAAATCTGAAGATGCAATAGGATTTGTAAATTATGTAAAACTGTGTATAAAACCCTAAAAAATCTAATGAAATGCTAATAGAATATCAGCCAGTTATAAGATCATTCATGTGTGTTATATAACAGACATGTTACATATATATTCATGTGTGTTATATAACAGACATGTTACATATATATTCATGTGTGTTATATATATATATATATAACAGACATGTTATAAGATCATATGTCAAAAATGTGTATGTTTTCCTTTCCTTAAAAAATTTTCACCAGAAAAAAAAAAGAATTTTCACCAGAAAAATACTTGTAATATTTGTCATATTTATACTAAAGAATTACAATATAGACTTTAACTGTGTTGCTGTCTCAATTAAATGGTGGAAAGGATTATCTATTAATTCCTATCTAGAGTGAGAGAAGCCTCTTCATTCCTAAAAGGTGTTAACTAAGACAGAAATAAAGCATAAATGCGTTTGAAAAAACATTAAATGTTTTTTTTCATGAGGAAATGAACCTAACTTGAAGGGTCATACTATTTATAAATCTGATCATATTTGCAAACAGAATAATAGAGAACCAATTCATCTACTATAAGAACAGCAGGCCCAAGGGTTAGTATTTGTTTAATTTGGGGGAAGTAGACCTCATCACAGTTTGATACAATTATTGGTCATCCACTTTAAGTTCACCATTACTGTAAAGAGCAAAATTTAACATGGTGCCTACAATATTCAAAATTCTGTAATCTTGTTGGCATGAGGTAAGCACTCTCGGTAATTAGCCAGGAGATACACTATGGCAGCCAGAAGTCATTAATTAAAAAGCTGTCGATTTTCTGTGGATAGCTTGGGTCAAGTGGGGATGATTTTAATGTTCTAGTACACGAAAAGAAAATGTTAAAGCATTATGTAAGGAACATACTGAGTTACTGGGTGTGTTAATGCTGTGTGACCTTCCTTGTTTATGGAAAGATACGCTTAACAGTGTTTCTAAGGACTGAGGGAGTGGGCACAGGGGGAAGAGAACAGCCAAGTGTCACCAAGGGAATCCACTTGGAAGGCAGCAGTGAAGATGTTGATGGGTTCATCTTTTCTTTCACTCTTGAGTCGTGGTTACTGGTCTGTAGTGAAAGCACTTGGCTAAGAGTCAGAATTGGAAACTTAGAAACGATGCCCCTGAGCAAATAGCTTATTTTCTCTGCACCCTTAATTTCACTGGATATGAAACAAGAAGAACAATGCATTTGCATGCTCTGGAGATTCTTGTTCACCAAAGGCAGCAAGGCTGTGTGAATATGAGCATAAATGCCTGCATAAGAACCGAAGAAGTGGGCCAATGACGACATGCAGAGAGTCTCCCTAGCAGGGTGGAATAACGTTGCTTTGAAGTCAAACAGAACAGTGGAAAGGAGATCTGTCAATGCTCCCTGGGCTGCGCCCAAATGGTAAGGCTGAGAGCACATCCTTCTCCTCACCAAGGGATCAAAACCACAATCCCTTCTATCCTTCTGGAGAGGGTGGTGCTTCCCTGAGGAATGAGATTGCTTTGCTTGTTCAGGAAGGTGGTTTTCCTTGTCCGGGAAGAGTTGGTGAGTTGCAGGGCAGAGTAGCTACAAAGGCAGAAGCAGAGATGGGGTGGGGGCGCAAGGAGCAGCAGCAGCAGCAGCAGCAGCACTAGCAGCAGCAGCATGCACCTGCTCTGGGGTGAGCAGCTGCAAACGAAACCATTGCTCAGTGACCAAGCGCTGAGTTCTGGTGTCTCGTTCTGGAGAAGGGCCCAGAGGTGGACAGAGGCAGGGTCCAGAGGCACTGGTCCAGGTCCAGGTTCAAAGGAAGAAGCTTCCAGGCCGTACAGCCCGCGCATGTGACATTTGTCCATATGCTTGCATGGGACATTCTGTGTCTATCCTCAGCCTCCTGGTACCCTTCTGATCTCTTCCCTAAATTACAGGGACCTGAAGAATGAAAAAAACCCCATTTCCTGCTGAACTGTCACCAGCCTCTGATTCAGATTTCACCAGCGAGAGGCACTTGAATACAGCCTGGAAGGTGCAGGGAAGGAAAAACCACCATTCTCCTGCAGAAGCAAAAAGCTGGGGAAGAGGCAGAGGCCATACGTCACTTCCGGGATAACATCTGTCACTTCCGGGATAACGGCGCTCCCGGGATAACGTCATTTCCGGAAGAAGACATCACTGCTCTTGAGCCAGCAGTTGTAGTGGCCACAGACCAGAGCAGCTTCTCACAATTCCCACGTTTCTCGAGTTCCGTGGGAATTTCTCCCACCCTACCCAAATCTTTCATGCCTCTAATAACTGGTATTGAGTCCTTTCTTCATAAAACAGCACACCCTAGCTGGGACAGCTTTGTAAATCTGCATATAAGTATGCTCACTGTGCCGTTCTGTTTGTTCTGTTTCCTTCCCTTCATTCCTGTGTCTGCACTGAAGACCCCTCCCCAGGGAAGACCACCCGGAAGGCCCCTCTCCGGGGAAGACCATCTCACCTGGGTCGACTAGCTTCGTGCCTGCCCAGGGCTGCCTACGATTCTGTAGTTCACTAGCTCAGCACCCCAATTTCGGGACTTTAACTCTACACCTCATTAGCAAGGATTCCTTGTTATTGTTAAGGTGGAACCCTGGCCCCTCACTCCCTTATCAGAAAACAGAACGATGGACTGACACAAAGCAGGAAGCTTATGCGACTCCATTATGCGGATGCCACCATCGCATTGCATGGGGACTGTGGGCTCTCAGGAGCCCCTGCAGCTGCATCACCACGCAAGGCCTTCAGCCTCTTCCCTGGAGGAGGAGGTCCCCTAACATTTGCCCTCGGTGTGGCTGCCTCTGTCTATAAGAACAATGAAGAAGAGGACAGATGGAGGAGCAGAGAAAAAGAGGGAAGGGAGGGCAAGATGGGCCTGGGCCTGTGGTCCTGGTGACCCTACTGAGGCTCAGGGAAATTACTAGGGGTGGGGGGGATCTTGGAGCTCCTCCCAGGGCCACTAGACTCCACTTATTTTAGCCCAGAGGAAGACAGATGATTTTCATCCATGCTGAGTTTTATTCTACCATCAAAGGAAGAAAATAAAATATGTTGAGTATCCACCCTTTATTTTCACCACTATGTCACAGAGAGGAGTTGTCTTCTTTTTTGGATCCTTTGAGCTCTTCTCCTGTATTAATTCCAGATTATTGTGCTGGTTGGGACAGGGACGCTGGATAACAACTGGGCCCAATAGCCTGGATGAGGCTGGTGCACGAGCTTGAAGCAGGTGTTACCGGAAAGACCTAGGAGGTTTATCATAGGCCCAGCAAATCAATGGCTCAGAAGAGGTCGAATGTGAGCTTAGAGACACAGGGCGCTCTGTGCACACAGAGAACAGGGTGAGTGGTGAGCCCGGGAGCGCCTGAATACACACTGCATGTTCCTGTCATCCCGATACACAGGCCTTGGAGACTGAATGGTCCTGAGATGTCACCTTGACCTTGGGAGACAAAGGCTGAGCAGGAGCAAGCTGAGGCATTTCAGGGCAAGCCCCTGAAGTAGGAGGAGGCTCCCGGGGTGTCACCTGAGCAGTTGGACCAGATACTGAGCAGTGTTTGTGCCTCCATCTGACACTGAACATGGTGCATGGAAACATCCAGGGAACTGCTGCAAGTGTCTGCTTTTATTTCTGTAGATTTCTGAACACAAGAGTCCAGCCCTTTGGCCCCTATAATGAGTCTGCGACAGGAAAGGAGCATTTGGGCAGGTGGGCTGACGCCAGGCAATGCTTGCACACTGACTTGGGGGACCTGGGTGGTAAGGGACAGTCAAGCCCTCTGACACACTGCACCTGTGGGCGCAGAAATGACCACTGTGAACGGCTTTCTGGGGACCGAGGGAGCAAAGCCTCTGCTGAAGGAGGAAGGACGCAGGCAGAGGCTGGGGCAGGGGGCGGGGTGGGGTGGGTGGGAGGGAGGGGGTAGGGGTTCCGGGGGCGGGGAGGCAATCTGAGAGAAACAGGTGGGACAAGGAGGGCCCCACCCCTACTGCAGGCCTCTCTGTGTCCTAGAGAGCAGAAGAAAACGGGAACTTTCCCAAAGGAAGGCCAACCTGTTCCTCACCGGAAGAGGAGACGTGGGTGGCCTCAGAGGGCTGACAGACTCTGGTTTTGGATGGGCCGCTTTCCACCCAGAAAACTGAAGAGGACCGATCACACCTGCAAGCAAGCAGAAGCTTGAATATACAGCCTCTGAGACACAGAAAGAATGCAATTAAATTATAATGGACATTTAAAAAAATTTTAAATAGGGCGCCTGGGTGGTTCATTGGTTAAGCGTCTGCCTTCAGCTCAGGTCATGATCCCAGTACCCTGGGATCGAGCCCTGTGTTGGGGGCCTGGGGGTGGGGGGGGGGCTCTGCTCAGCAGGGAGCCTGCTTCTCCCTTCCCCCCACTTGTGCTCTCCCTCTCGCTCTCTCGCACTCTCTCAAATAACTAAATAAAATCTTAAAAAAAAAAGATTTAAATAAAGAGAGAGAGTGTCCATGATATTGGCTGGGAAGGCCTGATGTTTTAATGAGGTCCCTGTTTTCTAAATTAAACTTTAAATTTATTAGTCTCCCAGAGTTTTCAGAATAAATTTTTCTGGAACTTGATAAAATTATCCCGACAGTCATCTAGAAGAGATAAGCAGACAAAACTCCATGTGAGAAAAACAGAACATTTTTAGGTAGGTGGGGGGATGGGGTGACTGGGCGATGGGCATTAAGGGGGGCTCAGGATGGGATGAGAGTGCTCATGTTAACGCACAACTAATGAATCATTGAACGACACACCAAAAACTAATGATGTACTATATACTGGCTAATTGAATTTAAATAAGAGGGGAAAATATAAAAAAATACAGGACATTTTTAGAAAACAAGTAAAGAGAGTATCATTGTACTAGATATTAAAATAGATTTGGAAGAGAGAATCCTCTAATACACATGGTCCCGATGCCAGAATGGACAGATTGGAGTAAAAGAAAGGATCCAAAAGAGACTTCAGTGGACACATTTTCTTCATTCAGACTATAAAGCGGTACATGGTAATGGGGGAAAGGTTGGGTTATCCATGGTTTTAGGACCCCTGGTATCCGTGTAAGCTGAGGATGATGACCGCTAATGTTATTGATGAATTGCTATGTGCCAGGCGCCAGGATAAATGCTTTCTATGAATTATCTTACTAAATCATCACACGAATCCCCTTCTTTTATCTGCGAGACACACGAGGAAGCTGTGGTTCACACAGGTTAAATAATTTCCCTGCACTAACATAGCCAGACGGTATTGTGTCTGGCGTCTGAACTCCGTCGACTCTCTTAACGCATGACTTCCTAACTACTTCTCCTAGATTCCCACTTCACTTATTTTCTCGGGGGGAAAAAAAAGCCCAAATTTAATACAACTAAGTGTATAAACCATAGGGCTTATGGTTTAAAGATGGTAGCATACCAGCCATACAAGTGCAAATAGGAGAAAGAGAGTTGGACCATTTCAGCCACAAGGAGGTAAATGGTCAAGGAGCAGAGGTGCGTGCAGAAAGCCGGGGACAGAGGACCGTGGGTGGGGATCGGAGCATCAACATAGGATGTGTTGTCAGAGTGGGAGCACATCCGAGAGGCCCAACCGGCACCCGGGACCACAGTGTGCCCAGGCTCAGGGGGGCCGGCCCTTTCTCTGCACCTGCTGTGGCTCTGAGAATCAGACAGGCAGGAGGAAGCAAGGAGCCGCCTACTGAGACAAAGTAATCTCTTTCTGGGGATAGGAATTTTCCTCAAACAGGAGTTCTCAAAAGGAAGCCAGCATGTAGCCATGATACTATGACAGAAGCAGAAAAAGCCATCAGGTAATGGGATCGCACCGGAAAAAGCGTTGCCATGAGTTAGACAAAAGCTGTGAACAAAACAGCCGCTTGTCTGGGAAGCCACAGCTCAAGGAAGAGTGAAATTTGAACCAGCAGGAGTGGCAAAAGGAGGAGGAAAAATGAAATCAACAACGTGAAAGAAAAATTGGAGAGAGTGCAAAGGAGAACAGCCAAAACAGCTCCTGCAGTGGATAGATGATCCACAGTGGAGACCCTGCAGAAGAGAAGGAAAAGCAGGGAAGGGAACAAATAGTTACAGATGCAATTGAAACACTGTTTTCTTAAGTTAAAGATGCTTAGAATCTACATATTAAGTAGCATACCGCTGCGGTGGGGCAGCTGGACCCAATGAATGACATCAAGGCACAGACTATGTATCTGCGGACTCTGCAGCCAGCTCGGTGGTGCATGCTGCAAACTGATTCAGGCCCTTCTACTGGGAAGTCAGGCAGCTCCCATTCCCTCCCAGGAATAATGTGAGCCACCAGTCTCCTACTGGCCAAACTGGGTCTGTGTGTGAACAGACTTGGAGTAGGGCTCGCTAAGGACCAGGGGTAGCACAGGGCCAGTGCCACAGAGCAGAAGGAAATCTAGAGTTGGGCATATGGCGGCAGACCAGCAGGTGGAAGGTATGAGCTATGAGCTCTGACAGTACAGAAAGCATTTATCAAAAACAAAACAAAACAAAACAGGGGGGGGTGTCTGGGTGGCTCAGTGGGTTAAAGCCTCTGCCTTCGGCTCAGGTCATGATCTCAGGGTCCTGGGATGGAGCCCCGCATCAGGCTCTCTGCTCGACAGGGGAGCCTGCTTCCCCCTCTCTCTCTGCCTGACTCTCTGCCTGCTTGTGATCTCTCTGTGTCAAATAAATAAATAAAATCTTTTAAAAAATCTCTTTAGACAAGAGGCCTTGTTTGTCCATGTTAAAGGACAAAAAAAATCACAGACAGAATTGGGTGTTTCAGACTTAGCACATCCAGACCCAAGGTCAAACCGGTAAGAATGTTATCTTCCCACAGAGACTGTTTCCTTCCTGCACCAGCCACCCTCAAGCCACTGCATTGACTCTGGAATTCTGCAGCCTCAGGATTAAACTGTTGCAGCTCTCGGAGGAACGACCCAAGTCCCTTTTATTTACATCTTTTTGTCACACATAAGGAAGGTGTCCTGATGCTCTTAGTGAACGTGTGATTACTGGGAACACATTCCATAAACAAGACTAAATTTTTCTTAAGAAACATCTTTATCACTGGTATAATTACAATGATAATATACACTCTCCCACTTTGCAATCAGAAGATATTTTAAAATAAGCCTTGGGGCAGCTGAGTGGTTCAGTCAGTTAAGCTGCCAACTTTGAATTTAGGTCCAGGTCTTGATCTTGGGGTCCTGGGATCAAGCCCCACATTGGGCTCCATGCTCAGCAGGGAGTCTGCTTGGAATTCCCTCTCTCCCTCTTCCCCTGTCCCTCCCCCAACTCATGTACTCTCGCTCTCTCTCTCTCTCAAATAAATCTTTAAAAATAAGCAGACCTAGGGGCACCCAGGTGGCTCAGTCGGTTAAGCGTCTGCCTTCAGCTGGGATCATGAGCCTGGGGTCCTGGGAATGAGTCCTGTATCAGGCTCCCTGCTCCACGGGGAGCCTGCTTCTCCCTCTGCCTCTGCCTCTCTCTCTGTTTCTCTCTGTCTCTCATGAATAAATAAAATCTTTAAAAATAAATAAAAAATAAATAAAGTGGACCTCTTATTTAAAAAATAATAAAAGTAAGCCTAACACCCAGTATTATTTTCCTTGTAGGAAACAGGCAACGGTGTAAACTGTGGAAGGTTGTATACAGGAATACAATTCTGGCCAGTGGCCAAGACGTATTTAAAGTGCTAGAAATTGCTTGCTCAGAGGCAGCAATTCTACTGGTGAGAAATGTATCTCTGGAAAAAAATGGACACCTAAAAAGTTCGATGAGACAGAGTCCCTGTGACATTTTTAGGATAGTGAAAACTCAGAAGGAAGCTAATAAACAAAGACTATGCGGCGAGAGTGATGGACACACCCAGCTGCCTGCCGAACATCCATCCTGCCCTTTTACTTCGTGAAATAGACCAAGTTGTAGGCACGGCCGCCGCGTGCGTAACTCCAAAGCATCTTACAGACCCCTATGGGGGTGTGGTTTGTTTGTTTTGATGCTTATGACTTGATTTGCTAGAGAGATCTCTCTCCAAGGTAAAAAGAAGAGAGGCGCGGCGGGGATGGGGAGAGGGGCAGGGCTTCATACATTCCCCAGGGCCAGCACCGCGGTGCACCGACCCTGGGTTTGACCATGACAGCGTTCTGTGCCCGGTGAGGTCGCGCTCCGGGTTGTCACATGCCAGGCCTCTAAGGCTGAGCACACGGCACGCATGGAAACGTGGTTTGCAGTTTCATTGTTTCCGAATCAGTCCCACCATAGAAACAAGATTGGGGTGGGACCGACGAGGCAACGGAGCCACCAGAGAAAAGTTGGGGAGGGACTGGCCCCAAGTGCGGACCAGCGGAACTGATTTATGGACATTCTGCAGAGGTCCCTATGGGGAGATGACTCGGGTCGGGTGGTGGCTCTCTCCTTTCCGTGGCCAAAGTTGGAGTAGACTCCTCAGAAGGAGTAAACCCTTGTGGCTTTAAGTCACTGAGCCCAATCCTAACAAGGGCAAAGAGATAGAGGGACCTATGGAAGTATTAATGTGAACACTACAGAGGGGATTAAAAAGTCATAGAGATCAACCATGTTTATTGAGATAGAAAGATATTCACAGCATATTGATAACTGAAGAAAGATTATAAGTCAGGAAGAATCATATGATCAATTAAAAAAGCCTGCAAAATTACATGCATACCCACAGATATTTTTATATTTATATTTATATTTATTTATATTTTTGGGGGGGAAGGTATGAAAGGCTAGTCAAAAACACCGAGTCATTATTCTTATCTTTGAATGATGCTATTTCAGGGGAATTTAACTTTATAAAATATTTGTTGCAACTTCTATTTGTTTCTTGGATGATTTCATATTGCACAAAAAATTTAAAAATAAAAAAAGGCTACTGTAACTTAATTCGCACATCAGTGATGGGAAGGAGTAAAATGTCTATCAGATCCATGACTAATGAAGCACTATTTCATGTATAAAAAACACCCTTACAAATAAGATATGGAAAGAAGCATGTAACTAACATGAATAAGAAACTTCCCAAAAGGGAAGCAGAAATGATCAGTCAACAGAGGCTAAAAACATTTTAACATTGTTAGTAATCCAAATATACAAATTAAAACAGCCATTTCAACCATCACATTGTAAAGTTTAAGAATAAAAAGATCCTTTCAACCTGGTGAGGAGGCAAGGACACACACATGCTGCAGTATTTTCCAAAGGACCCTGGGCTAGTGCAGACCAAAAGCTGTAAATGTGGTCATGCTTCTTTACTTCACTAAAGGAAGCGATCACACAGATACACGTTGTCCCACGTGCATATCCAAGGATGTTTATCCTGCAGAGTCCACAGCAGGGAGAAACTGAAAATAATCTCAAGGAGAAAGAGGGAGCTTGCACAATGGCAAACATTAGAAATAATTTTGAAGAAGGTAAGTTGTGGGAAATGTTCATAATACCATATATGAACATGTATATAAACTAAGTTAAACGCATGCTGTTTATTTTCATGTGATGTAACATGAGACTTCAAATATGGCCTAAAATAGAAAGCCCCAAGAGGGATAGGTTTTTGAACAGTGTTTTCATATGGACAATGTATGTAGCAATCCATAGGGGAGGAGCCTCAGGGAATTCTTAAAAATTTAATTGATCTCCTCCTGCAATGAAGTGACTTCTGGCACTCTCTTCCCTCCCTCTTCCTCTCCCTCCAGAAGGAAATACACTGGAAAGGAGGTGGTAAATGACTCATTTGTTCTGCTTTCCTTGCACTATTATTTTCATAATACGAAAATGCAACAGATTACTTTAAAAAGCATCATCTGGAACACAAGCCATAATAAAATGAACAAATAAATAATACACTCAGAACAATTAAACACACATAGTAGGTCTTAGATTGTTAGGAAAAGAGACGATGATTTATTTGATTGTTTATCCCACCCATGTGCATTTGACCTTCAACCATTAGATAAATAAATTACTGAGTAAAGATGAGTGAATGAGAAAAGAGAGAGAACTCCAATATGTTGGTGAGCACAGTTAAGAACCCTTCCCTGGGGCGCTTGGGTGGCTCAGTAGGTTGAAGCCTCTGCCTTCAGCTCAGGTCATGATCTCAGGGTCCTGGGATCGAGCCCCGAGTCGGGCTCTCTGCTCAGCAAGGAGCCTGCTTCCCCATCTCTCTCTGCCTGCCTCTCTGCCTACTTGTGATCTCTCTCCTCTCTGTCAAATACATAAATAAAATCTTAAAAAAAAAAGAGAGAACCCTTCCCTGGAGAAGACTGTAAGATGGATATAAATGATCTCTATGGTGTCTAGAATGTTCCCCATTAGCCTGCATGTTACATGTTTCTATTTCCACAATGTTTACAGCCTTACCATTAAACTGGCGAAGCCTCTTTGCCTTTGAAGAGAAAGCATGATTAGGCACACACACTCAAACAAAGAACACTGGATGCTGAACATAGGACAAGGATGTGTGTGTTTTTAAAAGAGCATACCAGGAAAATGACATGGAATTTATATATTCTAAGATAACCAAGTAAATAAATCAATCAACGATATTATTTCTTAACCTTCTAAACCCACTTCATGTCATATGTATAAATACTGGGGAAATGCTTTTCAAACAATGAGCAATTCTGACCATTGGCTCTTTTGTCTGCACATGGAGGGGTGCACGGTGCTCCCCAGGTGGATCACGGTTATACCATATAAGTAGGCAACACAGAGCTTTCCGAGAGACTGAAGTAACTTCCACTGAATCCCCTGCCCCATTCATAATCTTTCCAAGGGCATGATACACAAGACCAGACATTGCTGGTCCAAATCAGAAACAGACCAGTAGGGGTAAATTGAGAAGACAGACTTGGTGGAGGTGGGAACATATTTCCTTGCCAGAAGCATGTTTGGAAGGACTTGAAATGCTCCTCTAATTCTTTAGATTCGAACATGTTTGGCAGGCAGTAAGCAAATCAAGTAACGTCATACCTTTAGAGAATTTCCACACTATGGTGGGTACAGGATAGCCCTCAGCTGAGCAATTGAGGATGACGGCCTTGCCATAAATCCCGTCCTGGTCCCGAGGCTGAACCACAAATTTGGGAGGAACTGAAAAGAGAGAAATGTCACCCTTAGTTCAGACAAGAACACAACTTACTTTAATACCTGTAGGTATGATTTGAAGAATTCAAAGAATTTTCATGAGCATTAAAATACAAATAATGTTTGTATGTTAACATACATGGAAAATTGAAAAACAGTATTTGTGAGCCGGAACAAATTAGGAAAGTGACTTCGGTGTAGGAAATCAATGAGATTCTGCAAACTGAAGTTTTACTTTGCACTGGGAAAGGCTGGGCTTGTGTAGAAGTTTGACTAAACCACAGGCATATAACATTCTTTTTTTTAGTTGTGTTATGGAAGGTATTCGGCAATCCAATCCATGGCAAATAGAATCAGGACCACAATTGAAAGAACAAAGAGTAATTGTCAAGAGTGAGTATTCCTCTTGGGTGTTCACTGCTCAAAGCATTTGTATCTGTTCTTCTTCTAACAGGAGATGAAGGGAAAATTAATAGGCATCCCCTAAAGGCAATAAAGAACATAGTGTGGTATTGAACTTTCCCCAAAAATCTGATGAAGACACATAGGCCATTATTCCTGAAGTCAGCACTCTTCTGGGCCAATGGGGGACCATGGAGGCTAACTAAAGTGAGGTGCCATGATGGCTTTATAATAAGTGTACCTATTTAAGGAAGCAGATTAAATAACTGAATATTGGGGACTTTGGTGAGGTGCTGAAAAAAAGGCATCCCTGCCCAAAACATACACACGACCTCTGTTTAGAACCTACCTGCCAAGAGAAGACAAATGCCTTGAGTTAAGTTGTTATTCTAAGAGTATTCAAGCCTTCTCTGAAAGAGATGATATAGGTACTTCTAGAAAAGGCAGCATCTGAAGGTGTTAGAATCTCAGAAACTTTTCCATCAAAATCAGAATCTCAGAAATTTTTCCATCCCAAAATGATTACTTACAGGATGAACTTACAACAAAGCCATCACAGAATTATGTAAGAGGAGATGGATTGTGTCCCCTGTATGTCAGACACTTAGCAAATGTGAGCGTTCTTCCTCTCCTTTCCATAATTCCTGGTAAAGCTAATCTTATCTGCTTTGCAAATTCCAGAATTCTTATTTTAGACAGAAACATGGGCCTATGTGTTACAGATCAATAGGGAGTCCAGCCATCACATGAACGGATTGGTAGAAAGATCAGAATCTAGGTGAGTTAGATGCTTAGAACCATGTTGAAATGATACGAACCAGAGTGAAGATCATTTTGGTCATAAAACAGCCAAGGGGGGGGGGGGAATGATATACACAAGAAGCAGCTAGAGATGGAACTCACTGCTATGTTTCTGAAAGAGAGGCAGTGATGGCTAAGAGTACAGAGCCAAGGACTAAACACCAAGACTTGAGCTCCAATTCTCTTTCTTCCAGTTGGATGAGCTGGTGCAAGTTATTAAAAGGTCTCTTGGCTTCAATTTCTTTATCTGTAAATTAGGGATAATTACAGCACTGATTTTATCAGATTGGCGTGGGGATCAAATGAATTATGATTTCAAATATCTCAGAACAGTGCCTGGAAGTTGTGAAGTGCTCTAGGAGTGCTGGTTAATTTAATAAATGCAGGTATGTCCAGCTTTAACATATCTTTAACAACACAATTCCCAACTTGCAAATTAAATAATTTATACGGCCAATGGGTCTCTTCAATATTGCTTAACTATTAAGCAATTTAACTTCATTTACATGGCATTCTGAGACACACATATTCAATAAAATGTAAATATATGTACTATCTTATGCCAAAAAAATTATTTCTAGGAAAAATGCTGGAGATTATATAGAGCAAAGTTTCTAGTAAAAATAATCAACCTCAAGGATAGATTGCAAAGTTTGAGACACCATGCCAAAATCACTCTGGCCAGGTGGAAGGTAAATATGTAGTCATCTATAGTCTATGCTCTGTTTGGCTCAAATTCTGCTGAGAGAAGGAAATCCCTTGTCAAATGGGCAGGGTAACTAATCACTTGCATTTCCTCTGGAAGCATGTCTAATTATAATTGATCCATGACCCCTCCCCCCTCAATTTGGTTCCAATCCAAAGGGACATAACTTAAAAACTGATCAGAGATGGTTTACATGGGAAATAACCATTGACATATCACAAGTGTAAGGTAATTACAGATCAAAATGGCCCATAAAACTGCAAATTATCTTTCATATCTTCCTCTTTCATCTCCTTATATCAAGTACTGATGGTTCTTCCTCCAAAATGTACCACACATCCTCAAATTATCTTCATCTTCACAGTCATGCTCTCGTCATGATGGGTAGGCAGGGTGTGTGGTAAAGTGCCACACACCCTCCATCCATCTGGTTTCAGCACCCGAAGGGCTGGACAGTTCCATACACTTGCTAGGGTACCACACCAAGAGCATGAGTATCTCTCTGCTGTCTCAGGGCCCCCTCGGGAGTCACAAATGCTTACTCACTTTCACTGATGCAACACAGAAATGTGGGAGACAAACATATAACAACGAGAGGGCGGGGAGGGGAGTGCCCCCCCATCCCATCCCATGGAACAATTCTGAGGCAATTTAATGGCCGTGCTTCTCACACATTGGAGGGCATCAGACTCACCTGAAGAGCTGACCAAAACACAAGTTGCTGAACCTTATCTTCCAAAGTTTTGACTCAGTGGGTCTGAGGAGGGATCCAAGATACTGTCTTTCTAATAATCTACCTGTGATGCTGAGGCTGTGGGTCCGGAGACAACACTTTGAGAATCACTGTTCTGTGTGATTCCTCAGAGGATTCCTCAGAGTACAAATGAGCCCCAACTGCGCACAGCATCAACAAGCTCATTAAAACAATTTTAACTAATATTTTCCCTCCCTTTCTGATCTCACTCCCACCCCCTCCATTCCTCACTCCAGGAATCGCATCTCATATAAGTGATCAGCAGCCAGTCAGGGACCTCGAATCTGCTTTCAGAGGAGCTCCCCTCGAAACAAGACCAATACTGGTTTTAGCTGGTTTCTGGAGTAGCCTCCTCACTGGTGTCCTGGTACCTACAGCCCAACTTGAATCCGTTCCTCACACAGTGGCTTGAAGAATCCAAGACACTAACTGGATGAAGTGAGTCCTTGCTTAAAATCACCAGTGCATTCCCATTGTCCCCTGATACAGTCCAGACTCTTATAATATTTTGAAGGCTCTTTATGACTTGGGTTCTTGGTCTCCAACTTTATCTCTTGACATCCCCCTCTTGCTGTTTTAATACCCCATCTATTCTCCAACCCCCACAATTGCTGTTGCTGCTGGGTCTTCACATAAGTGTCTTCAGTTCTTTGCTTAACAAATTCTCATTTATTATTATTTACAACTCATATCAAAACCCACATTGTCTGGAACTCCTTACTGATGCTGTGGATGAGATTAAGTGCCCTCACAGAACTCTGTGTTATCTTTCTATTGCCTTTAGTGAACATGCCTGGTATTGCTGCTTTCATTGTCTGTCTCCCTCATCAGTCTCGACACCATAGGAGAATAAGAACTGTCCCTTTCCCACAGACCACTGTATCCTCAGCATGGAGCACAGCGATAGAACACAGAAAGCTCTCTGATGAGCTATTGAATGGACATTATTCCAGTTTTACAGAATAGGGAACTAGATTTTGTCCAAGGTAGCATGGCTAAGTTAATATCACAGATCAGAGTGACTCCAAGCCCCAAAGCCTTTGAGTATGATAGACCTACTGTTTTCTGAGAATAGAGAGCAGAAAGCATTCTAGGAGGATTCTGGGCAAGGAAATACAGACCGGAAGTGGAACTGTTGTAATTTAAACTAAAAGGTCTGGGTAATATTTCCCCAAAGTTGCTGGTTCCCTTTGTAAAAATTATATTTGGGAGATATCTGGGTGGCTCAGTCAGTTAAGTGGCTAGCTCTTGTCTTTGGCTCAGGTCATGGTCTTCAGGTCGTGAGATCAAGCTCCGCATCAGTCTCTGTGCTCAGTGAGAAGTTTATTTCAGATTTTCTCTCCCTCTCCCTCTGCCCCTACCTCTAGTTCATGCTTTCTCTCTCTCTCACTCTCTCTAAAATAAATAAATAAATAAAATCTTTCAAAAAATAAAATTATATTTTATTTGTGTAAAACTTTATTTAGTATGTTGCAGTGAGCATATTTCCTAATATTGTTGGTTTTCCAATAGAAAGTGGAGGAGAAGGGTGATTAAGGAAATAGAAGAGATAGATTCAACCAAATAATTATGTCACATTCCTTAAAGGCAACATAAGCCATTCTTGCCATGACACTTTAGTGTCATGGACCCGTGTAGTCTGACAGTATCTCAAGACCCCAGGGATTCCTTGGAGGGAACTGAATACTGAAAATCATCTGGAATTTGTGCTTAAAAATGTGCAGAAACTAAACTTTTTTTGAATGGTGTGTTTTCAACTTGTATTCTAACTTGTACAGGTAAACTCTGCCTTTTTAACGGTTTTACAAAAATGTTCTGAAGAGGCCAAAAAACTGTCAGATAAATGAAAAAAAATGAGAGCTGTTTAAAATACAGTGGTCTTTGGCTTGGTATATTTGTTAAAGGAAAGAATTATTTTTGTAGTTTTTAAGAGAGGAAGAGTAGTATGCTTATAATAGGACAGGTATTTTTCAATGTTAGATGTAGTCAATGTTTTTTTTTTTTTTTTATGTTTGAAATGCATGGCCTCCAAGAAGCTATATATTTCCAAAGAATGGATATAAGCTTCCCTAAGCTGTCAACAGGGATAGGGATTCATTTTTTCTGAAGGTAAACCTGGAAACTATTTAGTGGGGGGTGGTAGAGGGGGAAGCTACATAAATATTGCATTCTCTCCTGGATGGCATTTAGTCAAGATGTTCATAGCAGCAATGGTCACAATCACCAAACTGTGGAAAGAGCCAAGATGCCCTTCAACAGATGAATGGATAAAGAAGATATGGTTTATTTTTACAAAGGAATATTATGCCTCCATCAAAAAGGATGAATACCCAACTTTTACATCAACATGGATGGGACTTGGAAGAGATTATGCGGAGTGAAATAAGTCAAGCAGAGGGAGTCAATTATCATATGGTCTCACTTACATGTGGAGCATAAGGAAAAACATGGAGGACATTAGGAAAAGGAAAGGAAAAGTGAATGGGGGAAATCAGAGGGGGAGATGAAGCATGAGAGACTGTAGACGCTGAGAAACCAACTGAGGGTCCTGGAGGGGAGGATTGGACGAGCCTGGTGGTGAGTATTAAGGAGGGCACATATTGCATGGAGCACTGGGTGTGGTACATGAACAATGAATCTTGGAACACTGAAAAAATAAAGTTAAATTTAAAGAAAGATGGTAATTGGTAAAAGTCTAGGTAAAATTTAATTTATGACACTGAAAACTAAAATCCAATGGCTTCCTGTCACAACCAGAAAGATGGCCTGACCTTTGCCCTCAATCCTTTCCCTCCTCCCGTATGGAACACTGAGCACACTGTTCTCTTGCTGCTCTTTGAACACACAAAGCTCACTCCTGACTTGGGTTCTTTATGCTTGGTCACTCTGCCTGGTGCTCCCTGTGCCTTGCTCCCTCACCTTAGTCAAGTCTGCTCGAAAATCTCTTCAAAAAGGCTTCCCCTATCTACCCAACCTGACATACCTTTCCTGTCCCAATCACTCTCAATCCTCCAACTAGTTTTAGATACCTGACATTGTGTGTTTGTTGTCTCTTTCATGTGACATTTTATGGGGCAGGAACTTGGGATCTCTATTTTGATCACCACTGTACCCCAGTACTCAGAATATCTAGTATAAAATAGATACTAAATAAATATCTGTTGGAAGAATCAATGGGTGAAGTAAAATGATAGCACAAATATGGCATCAAAAATCGGATCACTAAACATAGCAATAAGACAGTGGCCTCATATAATTTTTATTTTCCTTGCCAAATAAAGGTTAACTCAAAGCCTTTCACATGGTGTTTGTTTTCTATGTGGCAGCTCATCATTAAAAGCCAGAAACAGCAGATACCTCATAGGACATAAAGAAGTGCGAGAACACTGACTTCCTTTGGAATCACAGAAAATCATCCCATCAGTGGCTTTCTTCTCAGAGATGCAGAGCCAATAATAGCAAGCAAAGGGCAGGTGTGTTCTGTCATTAAGTCTGGTACTTTCCCTCCAAATGGCTTCATCAATGCCAAGGCCACCTGACTGAGCATGACATTAGGGACATCATGGGTCCACAGCCAGTGTAAGCCATGGGGCACACGCATAAGAGCTAAGGGTTGTTTGGTTCTTTTTTCTTTTAATTTCCCTTACGATAACAGCTAATGTATTTTAAATTAAGTCTCTATAAATCTTCCCAATGACCCGAGCAATCAAAAACTGTGCTAAGCTCTATAATGACCCTAGGTCATGAGTCTGTGATAGAAGGAATGACTAGGAATTGGGCTCCAAAACTCCATTGCTGTCATACACATTCAGTCTATACCAGCTGAATTATCTCAGTTGTCACCTTCATCTCCGGTAAGCAATCTACCCCCAACTGCTATAGTTCCTTCAAAAATAAATTGTACTTTTCCCTTTAGACTACATTCCCAAGGCCTTAATTCTAATTAATCACCTAATTCATGGATTTCCCTATGGTCTCTTTTATGTAGTGTGTCCTCAATCATGTTCCAAAATCATGTGGATGTGAGTGGCACCAAGAGACCAAAAGGGTAGAAGGGTGTCACCACCCATTGACTGCTTATTATGTGCCAGGCACTGGGATAAATACATTATTTAACTCTCAGAAGTCCCTATTAGGTATCACTCAATTTTATGAATCAGAGAATGGAGGTAAAGAGAGGCTAAGGAATTTATCCAAGGTCACACAGCTAACGGTGTCCCTATCAGGATAGGACTGAAAGGAAGAAAGAGATCTGGGGACACAAGTTCGCAGGCTAGCGGGCTTTCCCTTGGCTCTCTGGTCCACACAACACAGTCCATCACCTGCCTCCAGACTGGTCTTCCTCCTTCAAGGTAATCTGTTCAAAGACATTTGTAGTTCTCCATCACTTCCTCCATCAAGCCCATATTTGTTGATAACAACAGGCAGATGAGCAAACTCTGACCATGGCACAACCTTCATATCTTGGCTGGTGCTATCTTTTCCTGACCTCAGAACATATGCCTGGACACCTGTGTCCCCTCTACTCATTCACGGAGAGTCATCAGAGGTCTCTGTTGCCAGCCGGGAGCCAAGGTCATGCTGACCGTTACTTCATTACCTAATTAAATTCTCTCAGCAGCTCCAAGGGGTAAGTCTCACTGTTCCTATTTGACAGATTAAGAAATTGAGGATCAGAGAGATTCAGTCATGTTCTCAAAGTCACCTGAAAAATGACGAAGTAGAAATGTGGACTGAGAGACCAAGTGTGGCATTTTCATTCTCTTTCCAAACTCTACTCACATCAACGCTGATGGAGCTCACTCGTTTCATGAAGACTTCTCTAAACATATCAAACACTGGTCTCTCCCTTATTAGATTCATTCTGCTCTTGTAATTAATAGTCTGTCACTTGAAGGCTTCCAAACCACCCTCTTGGTGACAAGGCAATTTCAAGTTTTCTAAGCTCCTCATTCTATTTCTTTTTTTCCAAACTACATCTCAGACCAAAAACTTTAAAGCCTCCAAGAGGAAAACATTTCTAAACTCAAGTTAAAGATTTAAATAAAGACCCATGTAATTATTCTGTAATGCTGTTTGCTATTTTCACATGGGCTTTGTTTCCCTAACTATACCTTTGCCTTTTTTCATGAACCAAATGACAACTGTGTTCCAAAGTTAATGGTAAGTCCACAGTTTGCAATACGGATGTTCTTTCCTTCTAAATGGCATTAAAATGATAAGATTCTTCATCTTACCTAAAAGGTCTATTTAGTTGATCCATAACATGATCCATCCAAAGTGGTGATAAAATTCAACTACTTGATCATTCAAATTAAAAGCTGAAATTTGAGGGGCGCCTGGGGGGCTCAGTGGGTTAAAGCCTCTGCCTTCTGCTCAGGTCATGATCTCAGGGTCCTGGGATTGAGCCCCGCATCAGGCTCTCTGCTCAGTGGGGAGCCTGCTTCCTCCCCTCCCCCCCGACCCCCACATGCCTCTCTGCCTGCTTGTGATCTCTCTCTCTCTCTGTCAAGTAAATAAATAAAATAAAATCTTTAAAAAAAAATAAGAGTTGAAATTTGAGCAGCTGCCTGATTCCTAGCAATCGAAGACAAGAGACTGTCACTCACAGCAGGCATTGGCCATCTATGGAGAAAGTTCCCTGTCCCAACTATGATGTAGTTCGGGCAGATGGAGGATGGAGGAGACAATGAGATGTCCCATGTCCCACTCCAACAGCCAGCACAGTCCTTGGCCAGCTACTCTTGGGGAGAATGTCTGTCATCAAGGCTGCCCACACATTTTCCTCAAAGACTTACCCACCAATTTCTGTGAAGTATCTTCTGAGTTAAGCCCAGCTTTGCCATCCCTGCGACCAACACCCTAACCCCAACCATCACCACTTCTCCTGTGGCCCACAGAGTCTCTCCTTCTGGGCTTCAGGACTCCTGGTCTCACCTTATTCTGTATGATGGTTTTTTTCCTTTAGATCCCTTCATTCAATTCCCATGGCCTCCAGACCTCAGGACATGGAAACTTCCAACTGCGAACCAGAGTTAGCTCTGAGTCTGCCCCTCCGCCATGTTGGTACAGCAGATACATGATACAGCCATGTTGGTCTCTAGCCTCCCCATTCTACCACACCAGGGAAATAAGTGCATCTGCTGTCTCAGGCCTCCCCACCACTGCAGGTGCCAGACCTTCTTCCAGGAACACATTGCCTTCCTTTCTCTCTTTCGTAACTCCCTGCTGTGTTTTCTAATGGTTCAGGAACCCCACTCCCACCCTCTGGGAACCTGCCTCATGTGTCTCCTAACCTAAATTCGGCAACTTTCCTTTCTTCTTCCATAGTTGCCCTGCAGCTTGTCACACCAGCCTATGGGACTGTCACTTGTCTCTCCCCCACTAGATGGGGGCTCTCACTGAGAACAAATGAGCATTCATCACCCCAGTGACTATTCCAGGGCCTAGAAATTACAAGTATGTGCTAAATACACGGCTGTTTCATGCTAGAATAAGAGAAGGATGAAGGAAAGAAAGACAGGGGAAAAAATGCAGTCATTCAGGAGTGGGTGTCAAAGAATATATTTGTATCTACCCATTGATGCTTCAAAGAGGTACATGTCAAAATATCTTTTTTTTTTTTTTGCTAGCAAGTAAAACAAGAAAATACTGAACTCATCAAACTGAAAATTTTTAAGAAAAAAAAAACACAATAAAGATGGCTACACATAACGACTTTAAAAACAGAAAATGCTTTATCCAAGATATCCTGTAGTCCTTATTTAATTAATCCATTTAGCCATTACAGTGCCAACCGAAATTAAAGACAAGTAGCCTCAAAGCTGATTGATTAGGGCTTATTTAAGGTGACTGACTTTCTGAGATCAGAATGATGACCTATTATGGTATCTATAAAATTTGCTATTAAGGAGGGCACGCATTGTGATGAGCACTGGGTGTTATAAACAACTAGTGAATGGTTGAACACTACGTCAAAAATTAATGATATACTACATGCTGGCTAATTGAGCATAATAAAAAATTTAAAAATTTATAAAAAAACCAAAAAACTTGCACTCTAGACCTGACCCAATTCTAAAGTTTAGATGAGTGAATCATAAACCCACGCCCATCATAGCATAAGTTAAAGGAACTTGTGTACCTATGTGCCTTCTATATGATGTTAAGTAGAATTAACAAAAAAACAGGGGCACCTGGCTGGTTCCATTGGTTAAGCGTCTACCTTTGGCTCAGGTCATGATCCCAGGGTCCTGGAATCGAGCCCCCCACATCAGGCTCCCTGCTCAGCAAGGAGTCTGCTTCTCCCTCTCCCTCTGCCCCATCCCCTACTCTCTCTCAAATAAATACAATTTTTAAAAAAAGAGTTAACAAAAAAATAGATTTACTAAAAGAATATGTTGGAGTTAGAATATGTTACACAAGTGTTATAAAAAATGATACATTTGTCCGTTGAAGGACATCTTGGCTCTTTCCACAGTTTGGCGATTGTGGCCATTGCTGTTATGTACACTGGGGTACCTATGGCCCTTCTTTTCACTACATCTGTATCTTTGGGCTAAATTCCCAGTGGTGCAATTGCAGAGTGGACTCTGAGCAACAAACTGAGGATTTTGGAGGGGACGGGGTGGGGGGATGAGTGAGCCTGGTGGTGGGTATTGAGGGGGGCACGTATTGCAAGGAGCACTGGGTGTGGTGCATGAACAATGAAATCTTGGAAAAAATAAAATTAAATTAAAAAAAAAACAAACCACGATACAGCCTGTGAGGAAGAAAGTGTTTAAATAATAGCCTTTCATTTTCAATCACTGAGCATTAGAGCCGGAAGGAAGCTACTATTTATTGGTTTGAAGCCAGCCACTAACCTTTGACATCTATGGCTTTTCTATAGTCTCTTCCAAAACATCATCCCAGATTTAACAAAACTCTCTCGGTAGAAAAGTTGCTATTTTGCAAAGTAAGTTACTTATTTAATTATTGAAGAATTTTGAATCTTAGGAAGGTTATCTTTTAATGTTTAAAAAACTGAAGTACCATTTATATACCGTAATATACACAGCTTTAAAGTGTATAGTTGTTTGTTTGTTTTTTTGTTTGTTTGTTTGTTTGGTGCAAAGTGGTAGTTAATTAAAGTGCACCGGGAAGAGACCCCTGGGCCCAAAGAGCTGCTGCCCTGGGGTTGTGATGGGCGGCTGACCATATACTACGGGGGTGGGGAAGGTAAGAAAAAAGGGAAATTTCAATAGAACTTTCATATGCTAAAGAGGACCTATAAGATATCAAAGGCCTTGCCAATTTCAGGTTAAGATGGTTTTTCCCCTCTAGCAAGGTATTAGCATTAACATAGTTGCATGATTCCTGGAAGAATGTTACATGTGTCCCACCCAGAAGCAGGGAGTCGGGATAGTTGGATAGGTTTTGACAAGTGCATAAATGCACAAAACCCCACACACCATCAAGATTTAGAGTATTTCCATTCACCCCAAAAGTTCTCTCCTTGTCAGTTCCCAACCCCCCCTTCCCAGTGGCAACATTCTGATTTTTATCTTTTGATTAGTTTTCTATCTTGGAATCCCTTTAATGGATGTAAATTGAATATGTGACAAATATGTTATAAATGGAATGTACTGCAATTTCTGTGTGTCTGGCTTCTTTTACTCAGTGTACTCTTCTTCAGAGTTGTCTGTATTTTGTGGGCATTTGTAGTGTATTCTACTTATATTTAAACTAATTATTATTGATAGGGAAGGCCTTCTTTTAGACATAAACAAAATGTTTTCCCCGTCTTGTTCTTTTGTCTATTATTTCTTCTGTTACAGTGTTTCTTTGTGTCTCATTGTTGTTGTATTTTTAATATTGGCATACCTTGATTTTGACTCCTCTTTTTCTTTTGTGCATTGGTATATTTGTTAACATTTTTCTGTACACACCCACATCATCAGCACATGGAGGTACATCTGTGCCTGCTATTACAGATGCCGTGCCTTCTATTTCTTATTCTTGTCTAAGCGCAAAGGCTATGACCACTAAAACAATACTGATAGAAATGTTGAGAGTAGATATGCTTATCTCATTCCTAATCATAAGGAAAAGAATATAAAACACTATGGATTTTTCATAGGTCCCTTTTTTTCTAGTGAGAGAGTTACTATTGGTTTTTAACTGAAAGTTTTTTTTTTTAATCAGGAATGGATATTGAATTCTAGTAAATTCCTTTCATCTATTTTAATGTGTGATTGTTCCATCTTATTTTGTTACTATAGTAATATATAATAATCTATAAATTAATTTTGAATATTAAACCAACTTTTATTCCTGAATAAAGCCCTCTTTGTGATGATATGTTATATTTCCTTGATATTACTATGGTAGCAATATTATATTGACATATAGACACGGTAGTTTTATGCCAACTATTTTTGCACCTATATTCATGAGTAATAACAGTTTGTAAAATTTTTTGTGTGCAATGCCTTTATCAACTTCTTTATCCTAAGGTTATGCTGTGTCTAAAAATTTGGGAACTCCTCCCTTTTCCTTTATCTAAAGGGGTTTGTATAAAGGTGCTATATTTCTTTCTTAAATTCTTGCAAAAACTTACAAATTAAGCTCTCTCAGCCTTCAGTTTTCATTGGAAGGTTTTTCATAATGAATTCAAACCTTATAACAGACATAGGGCAAGTCAAAAGTTCACTTTTGTATCTATTTGGATAATTTATGCCATTGAAATCACTGATCATTTGATCTAAATGATCAAACATACTCACATAAAATTGTCCAAAACATTTCTTTACTATCCTTTTAATTAATGTCTGTAGAAACTATAGTAATTTTTGTCTTTGCATTAGTTTTCCATAGCTGTTGCAATAAATCACAACAAACTTAGTCACTTTAAACGACAAAACTTAAATTTTATTGTACAGGTAATCAGAATTCTAGAATGTTCATTCTGTAGTTGTTTGAGATAATCTATAAATATCAACTAGGTTATATGGGTCATTAGTGTAGTTTAAATCTTTTTTCTTACTGCTTTTTATCTGTTTATTCTATTAATTTTTGAGAAAGGAGTGTTGAAATTTTCAATTGTCATTGTTTATTCATCTATTATTCCTTTCAATTCTATTCTGTAACCATGTGTTTGGATTTCTATTATTAGGAGCATCTGTATTTCAGATTTGTGTGTCTTGTTAATGAATTAACCATTTTATTATTTTAACATGTCCTTATTTGCTTATAGTAATATTCCTTATCCTGAGATTTATTTAAAATTTAATTTAATTAGATATTTTATTTAATAGTAATAAATTCAATTAAGCTTTCTATGATTGGTGTTTTATATCATTTTACTTTTCACTACTTATGTCTTTATATTTAACATGAGGTAGCATGCACTTGAATCTTGCTTTTTAATTAAGATTGATAATCTTTCCTTTTTAATTGGCATTAGTCTATTTGGTCCATTTATACCTAATGAAAATATTGATATAGTTGTATTTAAGTTTTCCACCCATTTTTCATCTCTCCTTTGTATTTTGTCCCTCTTTTCCTACTTTTTTCCCCTAGCTGAGTATATTTTAGTGTTCATGGATCTGTTTTGTTGGATCTATACCTATTTGTTTCATTTTTGATAATTGCTCGAGTTTGCATTGGACATATTTAGTTAGCAACATCTATGTTCCAATAATATTATACCACTCATGGATAACAAAGGATAAATTTTACAATTGTAAAATTCCACTTTCCTTCTTCCTGTTCTTTGAGATATTATTGTATATTTTATTTTTGGATGTTACAAATTATTATTGTTTAAACATCTAAACATTCCCTTCCTTCTCACAATGCCTTCCTTCTCACAATGTTGAATGGGGGGAAATCGGGGGGGGAGATGAAACATGAGAGACTGTGGACTCTGAGCAACAAACTGAGGGTTTAGGAGGGGTGGGGGTGGGGGATTGGGCGAGCCTGGTGGTGTGTATTGAAGAGGGCACGTATTGCATGGAGCACTGGGTGTGGTGCATTAACAATAAATCTGGTAACACTGAAAAAATAAAATAAACATACTTGGGGGAAAAATAAAATAAACATCTAAATATTTTAAAGGAAATGAAAATGACAATAAGGTGTATCTTTGGCCATAAAGTTATCGTGTCAAGAGATCTTCATTCCTCTTGTAGATCAGTTTACATGGAATTATTTTCTTTTAGCTTCAAGAACATTCTTTAATATTTATTGTAGTAAAATCTAGCTGATAATTAATTCTCTAAACCTTTACTTTTCCAAAATGTATTTAGTTCACCTCTATTTTTGAAGAATATATTTTGCTGGTCATAGAATCCTAGACTGATAAATGTTCCTCTTCCACTCCCTCCTTTCAGCAATTTAAAGATACTGTACCATCTGTCCTGGCTTGAATTGTTTCTGATAAGAAGCCTAAAGTTTTCTTACTTGTCCGTTTGATGTAACAAGTCATATTTCTCTGGTTACTTTTGAGATGCTATTATTCATTTTGAACAATTTAATTAGAATGTGCCATGGCATGGTTTTCCTTTGTGCTTATTTTTTGAAGGTTTCATTGGTCATTCTGATATGTAGATTTGTATTTTTCTTCACATTCGGAACATTTCCAATCATTATTATTCAAATATCTTTTTCCTTCCACTTCTTTCTGAGACTCTAACTATGTATATGTTGGAATATTAGATATTTTCCCAAGTTTAGTGAGGCACTGTTTACTGCTTTTCCATCTTTTACTTCTCCATGAAAATATCTGAATAATTTCTCTTGCCCTCTTTTCAAGTTCAGTAATTCTTTATTCTGCAGTGTCTAATATCTTATTAAATAGATCCAGTGACTGTCGAAAGAGCCAAGATGCCCTTCAACAGACAAATGAATAAAGAAGATATGGTCCATATATACAATGGAATATTATGCCTCCATTAGAAAGTACGAATACCCAACTTTTGCATCAACATGGATGGGACTGGAGGAGATTATGTTGAGTGAAATAAGTCAAACAGAGGAAGTCAGTTATCATATGGTTTTACTTACTTGTGGAACATGAGCAATAAATGGAGGACATTAGAAGAAGGAAAGGAAAGTGAAGGAGAGGAAATCAGAGGGAGAGATGAAGCATGAGAGACTGTGGACTCCGAAAAATAACTGAGGGTTTTAGAGGGGAGGGGAGTAGGGAGATGGGTGAGCCTGGTGGTGGGTATTGAGGAGGGCACGGATTGTATGGAGCACTGGGTGTTGTACATAAACAATGAATAATGGAACACTGCATCAAAAATTAATGATGTTTTGTATGGTGACTAATATAACACAACAAAAAAATGTTTAGCCATTCAAAAAAAAAATAGATCCAGTGAATTTCTCATTTCAGACATTATGTCTTTCAGATCTAGAAATTCTTTGTTTCTTTTTTTTTTTAAAAATATTTTACATTTACCTTCTTCTGTTCCCTATGTATTCACTTATTTTCACTTATTACACATAACTATTTTATTTTATTTTATTTTATATTTTATTTTATCTTATTTATTTTATTCTTCAGTGTTCCAAGATTCACTGATTATGCACCACACCCAGTGCTCCATGCATATAACTTTTCATTTGAATTCTTGAAATAAGATGATAGTTGCTTGAAAACTGTGTCTGCTAACTCCAACATCTGCATGTCCATTAGTCTGTTTCATTCTTTTTCCTTCTGTTTATGACTCACATTTTCCTCCTCCTTCACATATCTAGTAACTGTATAACAACACATTATGAATACGCTATTGAGAGTAAGGATTTTGTTGACTTTCTTTTAAGAGTGTTGAATGTTATTCTTGTAGACATTCATTTACTGGTGAATTTTTATCTTGTCAAATCTCTCTTAAGGCCTTTTTAGGATTTATTTAGAGTAGTCCTTATTTCATGGATAGATTAGCCCTCCTCTTAATGACCTCTCCAAGATTTTAATGGTATTTTCATGTGTTCTTTACTCTGGCTATTCAGAACTCCAATATATTGCAGCCCTGGATAACCTCTGAAGTCCTTATTCATCTCACATCTACCTCATAGTTGTTCTCTGGTAGACTTCATGGGGTCTCATCCCATGAAATATAGTATTCAGCTAAAGACTCACAAGGAGATTTTTAGAAACCTTTCTCTGAACAGCTCCGTATTCCCCAGTATTCTGCCCTGCAAAATCCCACACCTTAATAGTTTCTAAATTTCTTTTTTTTATGTACAGATTCTAATTTTTTGGGGTTTTTTATTTAAATTTAACTTTATTTTTTTCAGTGTTCCAAGATTATCCACCCAGCAAGATCACCGTTATCTTACTTGGGCTCTGTAACCTTCTGTCATGGTTTGGAATATGCCCCAGGCAGAAATTTGGGGTAAATTTTGGAGCTCAACTTATATACTTCGATTTTCTCAAGAATCACAACCCTCTGCCTCCTATTCCACTGCCTGGAAATGGTTCTTTTACAAACTTTCCCCCAGTTTTATAGGTTATTTTTTTATGGTAGGAGGGCAAATCTGTTACCTATTACTGTTTGATGGCCCCATTCAATAAATGTTATACTTTGGTTTTCAAATTACTTGAACCAAAATCTGCCTCCCTGAAATTTCCAACATTTCAGCTGGTTCTGTCTTTTGGAATACCCCCCAAGGGTTCTTACTATAGTGCTTTTAACATATGTTATTGGTGCAAAGAATCCAATCCCAAGTCACTAACTCAAGGTCTTTGATCCTGTAATTATCTCCTCTTTATCTTTGCCATGTTTCTTTCCTCTCTACTGACTCATTACAATCGGCATATAAGCTTCTCTTGTTCCATGCCCCATGTCCTCTTCAACTTCCTCTCCATTTTTCTGCCTCCCATCATAGCAATGTTTCTGACAATATTAAAATAATCATACATATTTTCTTGAATTCCCACACATTTATTCACCTCCCTTTTGACTCATTAGCCCCACTAATCAGACATTCACTGCAATCACACCACTCTTCATGGTCATAAACAATGTCTATCTCCCTAAACCAAATGACCAATTCTTGTATTTCCATATTCTATTTCCAGTGGGAATTTATACACATTATTACCTGTGTTTCTTGATATATTTCTTAATTTGCTTCCAGGGCCCCACTTACTGGACTTCTTTTTACTCTACTAGCTTCTACTTTTCCCTCTGTTTCTTTTGATGATTCCTGGAACCTCAAATGCTGGTATGTTTTGGGTCTGGACCCTCTTGTTTTTCCCATATCATTGTTCACCATGTCACACAGTTATTCTTTGTTTCTTCTCTACTTCTGTTAAAGACGTCTATTTACCTTATTAAGCAACATGTGTGATTCCTCTCATTTGCAGCATTCACATTATAAACATGTTTTATTTGCTTTGCCTCCAAAAGATATTGCAAACTTAATTCCTTCTTGTTACTTTAACTATTGCCACCTTCATTCAGGGCACTTTTCATCTTATCTGAACTTCCAAAATGGACTCTTAATGACTCCGCTTGCTTTCTGGACCAGTCCATGCTTCAAACAACTGCTAGTGTTATAATTAAAAAGATAAATCAGGCCATGTCACTGACCTGATTAAAGTCACTAATGACATCTCTTCACATTTAGAAAGAAGTTCAGACTTCTAAAATAGCTGCATATTCAAATAATCCAGGGTATTAGGACTTGACTTTGCTGCATATTAAGTCAACTTGGGGGTTTTCCTAATGCCTGGGCCCCACCTCCAAAGATGGCTATTTAGTGAGTATGGGCTGCAACACAGACATCAAGAATTTTAAATTTCCCCATGTAATTCTAATGTGTGACAAAATTTGAGAACCACCAATAGGTGATTTTTGGGGGAAATAAAAAGGAATATGATCTAAAAGGTGGATCTACTCCCAAAGATTTTGTTTTAATTGGGTTTAACTGGGACCAGAAAATAGTTATCAGTGTTTTCTTAAACCTGTTAAGAGATTCTATGGTTAAACCTAGATTGAGGATTACCGTCCCACACCATATTGATCTTGACCACTTCTCCAACCCCTGACCTGCTTGCGAAGCACATTCTCTTTCTCAGAATTATCTTATCTCATTGGTGATTTAATGCTAATTGCACAGTTTATCTGACATATTAGAAGGACAACCACATGGAGCCACTAATCAGATTGTGATCAACCACATCACCCTGGATGGCTAGGCTCAACTTCAGTTCATCTGACTTTGACCCTGGTTACCCTCCCTATAAGGGCAAGTGATACAAACAACACTGTGTACATTTTTGTCTAAAATTCTGTTCTCTGACTTGCATCTTTCAGAGCAGATTCTTCAGGAGACAGGCTGATGTACTGCTCTGCCCTTCACAAATACTAGGAAGAGTCAATTCGTCTTATAAGAAAACATTTGGGAAATGGATATCACATTGGCTTCCATTTTTATTTATCTTCAAAAAATGAGAAAGAAATTCATGTATTTCTATTCTTAAAAGCACAAGGTGGAAAGAGAAAAAAATGTCACTTGTATTTTTAGTTTGTATGTGACTGAAAATATATTTTCTTACTCAGGTAAAATCCTTTTTTTTTTTGTTTTGTTTCAAATACAAAGTTGGTTTCTTTGTATAAAATATAAATATGCGGGGCTCCTGGGTGGCTCAGTCATTGAGCATCTGCCTTTGGCCAGGTCATGATTTCAGGGATCGAGCCCTGCATTGGGCTCCCTGCTGGGCAGGAAGCCTGCTTCTCCCACTACCATTCCCTCTGCTTGTGTTTCCTCTCTCACCGTGTTTCTCTCTGTCAAATAAATAAAATCTTAAAAAAATAAAATAAAATAAAATAAAAATATGCTTCAGTCTCTTTTGTTGGCCAGCACATAGAAAGTACATTACTCTTCAGCCAGAAAGGAAGGAAAGATGTCATGAGGACAAGGTCCAAAGATTAAGGAAGGACATAGGAATCTGTTGCTCGGAATCTGCTCAGATCTATCAACCATCTTGAAAATAATGGAAATCAACCTCTACCAACAATTACTCTGAGAGCCCAATCTTTGGAGATTTTAAAATGTAAATAATCAACATTAACATAAGTCTTTAATTTCATGTAGTTACTTTTGCAACGTGGGTAAGAACCATACTAGGACGTGAATGCATATGGCTCTTGGAGAATCATAAAATCACATGTCAGTGCCCAACAGACTTTACAGAACACTAGCTCCTCATTTTGCAGATGAGGAGTAGAGCATTCATGGGAACTTAGTGGCAAGAATACAGATTTGAAATAAGACAAATGCTTACATTTTAGATGCATTGAGTCTCCTGCCAATATTTTCTACAAGCTAGACCACTCTATTTTAATTTCTAAATAAATAGTCCCCCGCTTTGTTTAATTTAACAAATGTTGTTAAAGCCTCCTAAATTAATGAGCGGTCTAATGCTAAACAGGAGAGAGGAGCAAAACGTATTTCTAAACTGAAACTAACTTTAGAAGAAGCTACTATTTGCTATGTGTCAACTGTACTTCAGTAAAGTGAATTTAAAAAGTTACTATTTTATGACTCTTTAGAAATAGTGTGATCTGACAAAAAATATTTGACATTTTTAAAGCCATCAATCTAAAAAATAATATTATAAAAGGTGCTAAATAGAATAAATCCAATACAGCAGGAGCTCATGAACTTTTTGGGCCAATGTAGGGAAAGCCTACTTCATTCATTAAATCCTGCTCCCACCTCTCCCTGCACACATTTCTTAGTTGCTAATTATTTGGAGCTTCATATTTTAGGTAAATAACCTTGGTTTCGTGTTAGCAGAGTTTGTAGTTGGCTTCTATAGTTGTGGGATTTATTTTAGTGGGATGACAGCAAATTCCATGAATTCTAATTATTTTCACGCCATTTTGAGCAAACACTCTCTCTGAGCCTTGTTGAATGTGACCACCTTGATGCCGCGCATCGTGTATCCCTTACCTCGCACAATCAGCTGGCTTTGGTGCTCCACCGCCGCGGCCTCATTCCGGGCGATGCACGTGTAATTCCCATTGTGCATGAGGGAGAGATTGGAGATCCGCAAGGAGCTCGTGAAGTCAATGTTGTCAATGGTCACCCCGAGGCTCGCTGGGATTGGCCGGCCATCCTTCTGCCAGGTGATGGTGATGGGCAGGTCCCCTGAGACCACAACACATGGGATGAAGACCCGCTGTCCAATGGAGAATCTTGGAAACTCAAAAGGTTGGATAAAAGGTGGAACTGAAAGAAAGAAGAGAAAAGGTAAGAGAGGAAAGACGGTAACGGACCCGTGCATGTTCTCCATTCCCTCTTCCTTCAATCCTCTTGCGTGACATTGAAAGAGGACCATGGTCGCTGCTGTAGAATGTACATACATGAACGAGTAGAAGAGTTGACATTGTGCTATCCTGCTGCTTGAGTTTTCCCATCGTCCTAAATGAAAACCACGGCTTAATTTGTACCTCAGCAAACACGCTTAATTTACTTCGATAAACGTTTTAGAAAATAATCACTTTTGAATGAAAATATTTCTGACTCTGCACTCTTCGTGTAAATACTGTGAAAGAGGCATTTGGGTTTGGTTTTCCCTTAGAAGCTTTTCAAAATTATGTGTATGAGAAAAAATGTCCTTCCTGCTTCGCTAATACCGGCACAGTCATTACCATTTCCCATTTAATGCATCCCAGGCCTTGCTAATAGATGTACTTTGGGCCTATTCGAGAAGAGATTCTAATTTCATTGTTAAACATTTTTTAGGACTAACATCCAACAAATAGCAAATGTTAATGAAAGAGATTTATTTTATGTTAGGGTTATCTCGTCTTTACTCTGTACGCCCCAATTTTACACATTCCATGGGCACAACCTTAAATGATGAACTGATCCGTGGCCAGTTTTCTGAGCTGTTCTGTGTTCCTAATGAGGACAAGTTTACAGCCTTCAACCTGGCCAGCCATGGACACAGCCAAGCTCGGCCTGGAAAGCTCTTTTCTGATTTAATCTCCTTGATAAACTCCTCTTTACCATCTCGCTTCAGGACCATTCTTTCTCAGGAACTTTCTGGATGGTCTCACAGGATTTTAGAATCATAAAATGCTTAAAATGGAGCCAGAGAAGCCAATTCTGAATCCTACCTTGGTCACTTATGGGTGGTAGGGTCATGAGCAAATTATCAATATGCTCTCCCTATCAACCCCATGGGGTTGCTATGCATAGTTTCACTTTGTAGATGGGGAAACTGACTCTCAAAGATATGACTTTGCCCTTGGCCATAAAACTAGTTCACAAAAGAGTGAGAGCTCAGACCTTATCAATTTTATTTCAGAGACTTAGAAATATGTGAGGTTGTCAATTGTGATTATTAAGCATGCAGTAACTTAATATGAACCAGTTACTATACCAGACGATTTCATAGAATGAAATTATTAAATAGTAGGGTATCTGCAGAATTTGTTCACTAATCAATTATAGGTACATTTCAATTATCAGCTTGGGGGAGATTTAAGAGATCAAACTAAGAAACATCCAAATGGAGGGGTGCCTGGGTGGCTCAGTCATTAAGCATCTGCCTTTGGCTCAGAGTCCTGGGATCGAGCTTTCTCGATCAGGCTTTCTGCTCGGCGGGGAGGCTGCTTCTCCTTCTCCCACTCCACCTGTTTGTGTTCCCACTCTCACTATCTCTCTCTGTCAACTAACTAAATAAATAAAATCTTGAAAAGAAAGAAAGAAAGAAAGAAAGAAAGAAAGAAAGAAAGAAAGAAAGAAAGAAAGAAAGAAAGAAAGAAAGAAAGGAGGGAGGGAGGGAGGGAGGAAGGAAGAAATATCTGAATGGAAACCATTAATTGAGCTCCTGGTATGTGCTTGACAACCCTGTGTGTGCAGGGCACACAACAATAAACACAACACACCTGCCTCTATCCAGTGGAGCTTTCATATGTAGTCATATGAAAGCAGAGGCATATGGCAGCAGAGGTCAGCAGAGCAGAGCTGTGGCTATTCTGCTATTTAATATTATTATTACTACTACTATACGCTTTCAAAAGCATTTAGGAGTGAGAACGTAGAACTGCAAATACAGCTAGAATTAGAAGGACTAGTGAATCGATGGCTCAAGTTAGGGCTTACTGGAGAAACAAACAAAAACACCTGAAGGTGCCAGTGCATTTCATGTCAAAACTACTGTCTGCTGACAGTTGGCTGGTTCTCAATGGAAGGTTAGAGCTTTGAACCTGAGTGAGTTGATCTCACACTGGGAAAAAAAATCTCAAGATGAGCTTCTACCTGGGGCTGGTAGAAAAGATCAGGTTGGGTTAGGCTATGATTATTCACAATTGATATTAGGCAGGACAAGTGCCAACTTGTAACAGAGGTGCTCGTATTTCTCTAACTGTTGCCCCAAATGGCATAAATATTTACTATTGGTGTACATATTATTAATGCTTAATAAACTGCCTTTTCTTAAATAGGTAAATACATTTCCTCTTTTTTGGTTCCTTATGCATCAAAATTTGGTTGTCAGTATACTTAGATAAACCTAGGCACTCAGACAAACTTATGCTTGGTGCTTGTTATCTGAATTGCAGATCATTTTTATTTTTAAGATAAGAACTTCGGACCCAGACGACCTGGGTATAAGTCCAGCTGTGCTACTAAAGTAAAGCTAACTAAAGTTTTTAACCCCACGCTGTGTCTCTGTTTCCTTATTTGTGGAAGGAAGGGGTTGTTGTGAGGCGTGAATGAGTTAGCAGGGGTTCACGAACTTCCAAGGACACCTGAATCCATTGCTTAGCACTGGTTCTATTTTGTAAGCCTTAAAGGTGAGGAAAAACAAAACAGTCAAGTTGAAAGATCACTTGGCAAGGGAAAGGACTCCATTTCTACCAGTTACAGGAGGGAGAAGAAAAATATAAGGATTTACTTTCTATTCCCCAGATCAAGAAAGAAAGTTAAGACATAGCATATTCTCAATCTATTCAATAAGAACACAATATGTAGGATGTAGGAGATCAGTGATTATTAAATATAAGAATGTCTACTTCTGCGAGCAAAAGAAAGTTCTAGAATAGAGAAAGAGCAGGTGCATGTGTTTTCAAGAACAGAGGCAAGAAGTAGCTACGGAGGAATCATTTGTTTGTTTACAGAGCAAGTGCACACGAGTTGGGTGAAGGAGCAGAGAAAGAGGGAGGGAGAATCTTAAGCAGTCTCCACACTCAGCGTGGAGCCAACTGTGGGGCCCAATCTCATGACCGTGAGATCATGACCTGAGCCTAAATCAAGAGTCAGATGCTTCACTGACGGAGCCACACAGGCTCCCCCCAAAAGAATCATCATTTAAAAAGAAAACAAAAACAAATTCTACCCTTTCAAAATTTCTGGAATTCATTGGTTTTTGTAGAATTCTAAGGGATATCATTATAGTCCCGGGAGTAAATTTCAGAAACTTGAACCACAGAGCAACACTCCTGACATTGATGATGCCTAAAGACTTTCACCTCCAATGCAGTGAGGTGAACAAGCATCAGGAAGCCGTGTGCTCATTCTCACCTGTGCTGCTCAAACAAAAATCCCTTCCTTTCAACATGGTGTTTTAAACCATCACAACACTCAGCTGTCTCATTCTTAGCCTGAACCCAATGCTGAGAAGGGAGGCATACTCACATGGGCTCAGTGAGAAAGCAGAGTTGGCAAACAAGAGGGCAAGGACCAGGCAGAAACTTTATACAGAGTAGACACGAGAACACAGCATGCACAGAAGCTGGGAGACACTGCCCTTAATTGCCAGTGTTTTCACAATTAATACACAATCACAGTATGTAAGTAAGTACCTAGTTACACACTCCAAATCATAAGTTAATGTATTAAATGGAAAAAAATCTATCAAAAATATTTTAAATTTTAAAATAGAGCCAGTCAAGGGGTGACTGGGTGTCTCAGTTGGTTAAGCATCTACCTTTGGCTCAGGTCATGATCCTGGGGTCCTGGGATCAAGCCCTGAATTGGGCTCCCTGCTCAGTGGGGCACCTGCTTTTCCCTCTCCCTCTGCTGCCACCCTTGCTTGCGCTCTCTCTCTATTTCTCTCTCTTTCTCTCTCTTAAATAAACATACAAATAAAAATCTTTTTTTAAAGTTAATAAAAGAAAATACAGCCAGCCAAGAATGTTGCACCCAGCAAAACTATAATTCAAAACTTGAGAAGAGACAGACTTTCCCAGATAAACACAACAGAGGGAGTTCACCACTAGGTCTGACCTACAAGAGATGGTAAAGGAATTACTTTGGGTTGAAATGAAAGGACACTAAGCTATCACACAAAACCATGTGAAAGCATGCAGTTCTCTGAAAAAGTAAATATGGGCAAATATAGACTACTGGATTATTGCAATTTTCATGTGTAAATCCACTTTTAATTCTTGTATAGAATTTAAAAAGCGAAAGCATAAAATCTATGAAACTGCTAATGGCTATACAACATGTAGAAATGCAGGGCTGGACCCCAGGACCCTGGAATCATGACCTGAGCTGAAGGCAGAAGCTTAAAGGACTGAGCCACCCAGGTGCCCCTTAAATTTTCTTAAAGGGCCCCAAATCTTATATTTCACATGTGTAAGTTATACAATTGAAGGCAAAAAGTAAACCAAGCTATTAAAAAATGTGCATAATGACTTGGTAAAGCCAAATAACCTGTTCGAGACACACTTTATCTTGCTTGCTTTATCTGGTTCATTAGTTCATTTCTTAAGGTAAGTCTTCTGAATCTTGTTGACAGTGAAAGCTTGTAATTTCACAGGAGAGAAATCTGGAGTGTGACCTACAACACGCTTCCTACACGAAGCATGTAAATATCTGCTCAACGTCACTAATTAGCAGGTCTGTTGATATCAGTCTCCACGCTCCTCTCTCCCAGGCAGTTGGGAGCCACTGAATGCAGCCAAATGTTAGTTTTGACTCTTTCTCTTTCTAAATCCTTAAGAATGTTGAGTCAAGTTAGGACATTTCTATATCTTGTCCCTAAAGAATTAACTGTACATTCTTCTTCACAGGGGAAAAAAGGGAGCTTTTATCTTCCTCCCTGAGACCAGTATGACATAGTAAATGAAACCCAAGTTGGGTGTCAGCCAAACCTGGGTAATTTGCAGCATCTTCCTGGTCCATTTTCTCAAAGTCTGCGACTCGGTTTCTTCATGCATAAAGTGATAACAAGGAACACAATTCATGAGTGTTGGTGAGGGCTTCACATAACACGCAAGCAGGGGACCCGGGGGTGCACAGAAGCGGTGTTCTCTCTTTCCTTTTCCTACCATTTTTTTTTTTTTTTGGTCTCAGAGTGCACAATTTGCCAGGAAAAATCAAGTGCATCACACAGATGTTGAGACACGTGAAGGCTGTGTTTACACTGCCATATGTAATCTCATTAACTGCACATTCATCCTATCTTCTCTAGTGGTACTTTAACACTCTGATCCTCCATCTAGTCGATAGCTCCTGGTCTCAGAACCTCAGAGAACCTGCCTCGAGCCAGTGTTCTGGCTTACAGCGATGGATATTCTCATCTTCCCCGCTCCTTTTCCCCATTCCGTCCAACAAGCTCTCTCTTCTTATCCGTCAAGAAGTTTTCTTGTTGTATATCTTGCGTGCTTCATGAAGTCTCCAAAACTTGCGTCTGTGAATCCTGCCCCTTTGGGAATGCAACTCCCATGGCTGATCTCTGAGAGTTCAGTCCCAATTACATCTTTGGTGCCTATATTCCCCCTAGATATGTCCAGGACCGGCAGGGACTTCCGGCCCCATAATGTCCCCTGAAATGAAAGCCGCAGCTCTAAATCCACAAGGTTGATGAATGTGTGTGACTTGTGAGTTAAGCACATCACTCAACCGTCTCTCCACCCAAAAAGACCGGTTATGTGCCCAATTCTGCTATTTTACAACAAGCTTTGGATTCCAAAGTTGTGGATCACTAGCCCTATGCTACGTAGTTCTCTACTCAGTTCAACAGCATGATTAAACTCTTCCTCCACCCACTCCAAGAACCTGCTGTTCAAGATTCTATAGTAGAAAGTACCACGGGATGGCATGTGAGTATAATGTCAGTAGAGCAGTCTGTGCCCATGCCTAGTTCCTTAAGTAGAGTGACCCAGGAGGCAGAAATGGTATTGAATTTATCTTGACTTCCCACAATTAGTGGAATAAATAGTGCCTTGTACATTTAACTGCATAATAGTTTCTGAAAATACCTTGCAGAGATGACAGTGAGCATGTGTTTACACCCTGAACATTAGCCAAGCCTGAAGTTGGGAGTGGAAAGGGAAATAGATCTAGGATATAATAAGGTGAGGCTCTGTTTCATGGTCTGATTAGCGTAAGGGCTCAGGACTTCTAACTTGAGGTTCCACTGAGCTCACTACCTTCTACTGGCAGGGTGAGTTGGGGAGATAAAGTCAGACCTAGCCTTGCTTCTTCAGGTATGGCCATCTGGGCCAATTGAGAACAGCTGTGTGAGCCTGATCTCCTGAGCTAGAGCTGCTCCTAACTCACCATGAATTGCGTTGCTGGTCCGGGGCCTGTGTCTGCTGGAGAATGATGGGCGTGAGGCCAAGATTCAGGAGGGCATGATGTGGGAGTAAGAGGAGGGTTGTTGGGGCCAGAAGACGCTAAAGAAATCAGAGACTTCCACGTGTCCACATAAATGTGGGTTCCTTCTTGGTGTATCTGTCTCTCTCTATATATATACACACATAGAATTAGAATTAAGTTGTTTTTTTTTTTAAGATTTTATTTATTTATTTGACACACAGAGAGAAGGATCACAAATAGGCAGAGAGAGAGGGGGAAGAAGGCTCCCCGCCAAGCAGAGAGCCCGATGTGGGGCTAGATGCCAGGACCCTGAGATCATGACCTAAGCCGAAGGCAGAGGCTTTAACCCACTGAGCCCCCTAAGCACCCCTAGAATTAAGTTTGTTCAATTATTAGTATGGCAAATACTTGGAATTTTTTCTAAGTTAATTAAAAGAACCAGTAATATATTCTCAGGAATAATAAATGTCACCATCTCGCCTTCTTATGGGTGTTTATAAAATACAGACAAGTGTTTTATAAGACAACGAGTTCAAAGATCCCATGGCAATAGGACAGCGAAAATGGGTGCCTCGTTCACACAAAAACTTATATGACGAACTATAAAGAGGTTGGAAACCTTAAATAAGGAGTTCAGCAATTCATTGGAGGCCTACTGATCCTGCACTGGTGGCAACCTCATTCCCTGGTGACCCGTCCTGGCCTCACTCTCTTCCTGTTTCTCTGACGACCCCATCTACCCCTCCGCTCCAGATGTCAGCTCCAGGCCTCTGATCCCCCAGTCTACGTTTTCAACCAAAACTCCTTCTCAAGTTTCATACCTGCTTGCTTAGTTGTCTGCTACTGTCCTCATCTTGATGTCCCAGAAGCATCTCAAATCCCAAACCAAACGCATTGGGTTTCCCCGTAACCTAAGCTCCACCTTCCATGCTCTCTTCCTATCACAAAACTTCCAAGCTGCAAGAGCTCAGCATGATACAAGCCTTCCTAGCTGTGCATTTCTCTTTTCTCCAACCTCTATCGGTGGACCGCTGTGTCTCTTCAACTTCGTTTCTCAGCATCTCCCAGACTGGCTCCTTTTCTTCCAAATACACAACCATCACCTTTTATGAAAACGTTTTCTATTGTGCCACTTTGGAGACCCTTGCAGGCTCCAGATCCCTTTGAGACTCAATTCATTTTCTCTTGGAAGCTTTCTGAACTCCAGACTTCCCATCCCAACTCACCACCAGAACTGGCCAGATGCCATCTTCTCCGTTTCTAAAAGATCTCATGCATATATATTTCTCGGATGGCGTTATGCAGAAATCAGTGCTCTTCTTATTTGTCTA
The DNA here is from genome assembly GCA_028646535.1 of Procyon lotor. Taxonomy (NCBI): domain Eukaryota; kingdom Metazoa; phylum Chordata; class Mammalia; order Carnivora; family Procyonidae; genus Procyon; species Procyon lotor. The sequence goes on from CM053603.1 coordinate 181,045,796, forward strand.
CCCACTGCTCTCCCACAGTGAGCCGAAACATTTCTCACCCTGCGCTGCTTCCTTTTCAAGACATCTGCTACCTGCTGCTGTGCGGTAGTTATTGGTCTGTCGGTCCTCCCACTGACTCCAGCTCATTAACAGTAAATGCACAGATATTACCTGAATAAATTAAAGAAATCACAGGACTCAAAGAACTAAGGAAGATCTCTGGCTTACAAATTGTTTTTGATGACAGAGATCTAATTCAATTAGGCTACCATCATACACTGTGGTCCTTTTCATTTCTTTTTTTTTTTTTTTTAAAGGTTTTCTTTATGTGAGAGGGAGAGCAAGAGAGAGAGCCTGGCCGGAGGGGCGGAGGGAGAGGAAGAAGCAGGCTGCCCACTAAGCAGGGAGCCTGGAGACAGGGCTCCATCCCCAGAACCCCGCATCCTGACCTAAGCTGAAGGCAGACATTCAAATGGCTGAGGCATCCAGGCGGCACCCCCCCTTTTCATTTCTTCTTTGAAATATTGGGCTAACGTCATGATGGAAAGAGGGAGTAATTTAAGGAAAAGATTATTTTTAGGAAAAGTGCTTAAGACGCATATCACTAGCTGTTGGGCATCCATGTAAGTGGTAGGAATTGATGCATATGGAGACAGGTGGCCCAGATTCCCTTTCGGCACAGGTCCTGTGCCCCAGATTCTGGGAGGGATGTCTGGTAGCACCCTTCGGTTACCAGCCACTCCGAAGACTGCTTCAGAGGCAGAGAGCCACCTCACGAAGGACAGGCTCTTTCTGGGGTGGCTTACATTTGATGACCGACTGAGGAGGGAAATTCTACCCCAACTCACAATAGCTCTGAAGGAACCTTCCTTCTCCGGAGCTCTCTGCGGGGATGCCGCAGCTGTCATCAGCCTGCAACACACCTCACCTCCTCCCTGAGCCCAGTCCTTCCTCACCCTCCTTCCACAGTGTGGATTGTCGGAGTACTCCTAGATAAACACCTTACACACGAAGCTCTCTTTCAGAGGCTGCTTCCTGGAGAACTGAACCTGCAACAGTTTGCTTCACCTAAAGTTGAAATTGACCTACTGTCAATAACAAACCCAAATCTGTTTGTAACACTGCCTGTATATGCGCCATCCATCCACCCATCCATCCATCCATCCATTCATCCACCCACCCACCCACCCATCCATCCATCCATCCCCACCCACCCATCCATCCATCCACCCACCCACTCATCCATCCACCCATCCATCCATCCACCCACCCACTCACCCATCCATCCACCCAACCACTCATCCATCCATCCATCCACCCACCCACCCATCCACCCACCCACCCATCCATCCATCCACCCACCCACTCATCCATCCATCCACCCACCCATCCACCCATCCATCCACCCACCCACCTATCTATCCATCCATCCATCCACCCACCCACTCATCCATCCATCCTTCCATCCATCTGTCCATCCATCCATCCATCCATCCATCCATCCATCCATCCATCCATGTTGTTTTTATTCATTTCAAATTGTGACCAGAGGATAACCACCATGTGTGTTGGGTTCTCTTTGAATAAGAACCCTCTGTATTTGATTGATAGTATCTTTCTATTCTCTTGCAGAATAGAAATATTCTGTCATTGATAGAAGCAAGGAAAAAATAATTTGAAAGTGTAATTTTAAGATTACTGAGGTGCCTGGGTGGTTCAGTCAGTTGAGCGTCTGACTCTTGGTTTCAGCTGAGGTCATGATCTCAGAGTTGTGAGAATGAGCCCTGCATCGGGCTCCATGCTCAGCAGGGATTCTCTTTCTCTCTGTTTCTCTCTCCCTCCCTACTCATGCGCTCTCATTTTCTCTCTCTCTCTTTCTCTCCCTAAAATAAATAAATAAATCTCAGAAAAAAGATTACTGCTCATTACCTAAAAAAAAAGTCTGTGTTTATTTACTGGTTCATTTGTAGTCATTTAGGTGTCCCAAATTCAGCCAGTGTCCAGTACTGAAATTTTGTCTTTCATATGAGGTTACACATATTCATAAGCTCACTAATATATGTCAAACAGAACTAAAGCAAGTAAGAATTCAGTACTAATATTAGAATCAGAGCTCTAGAACCCCCAAAAGCTTCAGTTCAGTAATACAAGAGAGCATGGTAAATATAAATCAGAATACACATATGTATGGGAGCCCAATCATATGCATACCCTGCATGCACCAGATAAAGGGTTCCTAGCAGGTGGAGCCTAAAGTATAAGGTCCCTAAGCTGAATACCAGCCAACAGAGTAGTTCAGTTGACATAAAAATAATGGAACTTTGGAATAAATCAGAGAAAAGGGCAACTAACTCTTCTACAATGATTTTCTAAACAAAGTTATTTTGGACTTTCAGATTGTGAGAACCATAGAGACTTAAACATGACAACATAAGGAGATAGGTAAGAAAAATAATTTCCCCCCCAAAATTGTTAAAAATGATCAGTTAAGCCCATGGGAGAAAATACAATTAGAGCATTTTAGGAAGAAAAAAAATCTTTAAGGTGTCATGTAGAATTATAATGAAGAGAAACAGGAACTGTTGTGTCCATCCGCTGGAAAGTTACAAATTGCACATAAAGAAGAGGAAAGACAAATTGCTTGGAATTTGGGGAGGGAAAAACACTAAAACTAACTCTTCGAAGGTGACAGCATCTCCTTCAAAAGCACTTTCAAGAAGAACAAGTCACCTCTGCTCTTTTCAACCAATGGCTACAGCGGGCTGAGGCAGAGGGATCTGGGTGGTCTGGGTTAAGATCCTACTCCCCAGTCACGAGAGATGTTTCTTCATGGAAGGCATTTCACAGCTATAACCATATTGTGCCGAAATAAATAATTTCCTTAACATTCAAAAATGATGAACAACTTAAGAATTCATGAGAATGTCTGTATTTAATAATTAGAGTCACCTTGGACTGAGGAGGAAGCCAGCTTACCTCCCCCCCCCCCCCCCCCCCCCCCCCCCCCCGGTTGAGGGCAGTAACGAGTTTACATAGAATGACTTGGTAATAAAGCCAAGTAGTTTTCTGGAGAACCCAAACTAATTTGCATCTCTGATAGTTAAAGAAAAGCTATTTGAATCATGGCGTCAAGAAAATGAAATCTATGAAGTCAGAGAGGGAGACAAACCATGAGACTCTTAGCTCTAGGGGACAAACTGAGGGTCGCTGGAGGGGAGGGGGGATGGGTAGCTGGATGATGGGCCTTGAGGAGGGCATGTGATGTAATGAGCACTGGGTGCTACAAAAGACTGATGAGTCGATGACCTCTCAGAAACTAATGATACACTCTATGTTAACTAACTGAATTTAAATAAAATAAGTTAAAAAAAAAAAAGGAAAATGAAACCTAGCTTGTGTTGCACTAATCTAGGTAGAGAAAAGACTCACCCAGATGGGCTGCAATTATTTTACTTGTGTTTGTGTCGATGGAAGCGAAGCCAGGTGACTCTAACCAGAGGGGATGACCAAGAGGCCACAGGGACAGGCAAGGTTCATAAAGCACTGGCGTTCATTTTAAAATTTAGTTCCTCTTCCCAAGCAGCCTTTTTTTTCTATGTGGATTGTCAGTAATAACAGGTTATTTACTTGAGAAGTATCTTCCGTGACACTGACTCAGAAAAGGTCATCGCTCTTTAGAAGCTTGGTTATTAATTATAACTGACTTCAAGTTGCTGCGTTTCTTTTTTTTTTTTTTTAAGATTTTATTTATTTGACAGAGAGAAACACAGCGAGAGAGGGAACACAAACAGAGGGAACACAAGCAGAGGGAATGGTAGCGGGAGAAGCAGGCTCCCTGCCGAGCAAGGAGCCCGATGCGGGGCTCGATCCCAGGACTCTGGGATCATGACCTGAGCCGAAGGCAGACGCTTAACGACTGCAAGTTGCTGCGCTTCTTGAGCAAAATGCCAAAATATGGGGCGCCTGAGTGGCTCAGTCGGTTAAGCATCTGACTCTTGATATCAGCTCAGCTCATGACCTCAAGGTCGTGAGATGGAGCCCCACCTTCATCAGGCTCCACACTGGGCAAGTGGCCTGCTTGGGATTGTCTCTCCCTCCCTCTAAACAAGATGCTGAAATATGTCACAAGGAACCAAGGGGATAAAAAGGTAGTTAGACTGTTTCAATGAAGCTCAAAGTCAATTCAATTACTTTGATAAATTTCAGCTGTGTGTCAGTGCGCCACTCTGCTTTGTTTCAATGTCTTCACGGTGAGGACTCAGACTGGGTGGGATCCGGCAGTCACAGGTCCTGAGTCTCTGAGTGAATGACACCGAGTGAAATTCTGCAGGTAGCGTCATCACTCCTAGACAACGTGAACAATTCAGGTCTGAAGAACCAAGATATTTTGTCCCCAGGCCTAGATTCATACACATAACAAGTAACTGGTTCTTTCTTGAAAAAATTAACAAGTTCTGTGACTGAATTGAATAATTAGGACAAAGAACTTCATGTGTGTGAAACTATGATTGCAACGTATTTATGCACATTTAGTATAAACAGGTCATATTGTAAATCTAACTACCTGTATTTGAGTGAGTCTATCTGGTACAGGGTAAAGGCAGAGAACAGGAAATAGAGACTAAAAGGAAATTTTGGGACTGTTGATAGATCTAAATTCTAAAGTAGCTTTGATATGAGATTAATTTAAGTAAACACACAGGTGTTAAATATGTTTCAAAAGTCACACACACTCACACACCCTTAAAAACTGGAACATTGCACCATCCTGAAACAAAGGGCTACAGAAAAGCCACAGTTGAAGAAATGGGGTAAAAAAAAATCTAACGGGAAAATGTGAAACAGATAAAGCAAAAATAGAAACTTTTCAATCATATAATTCAAGACAAAAAATCAGAGATTATGGCAGAAAATATGTAAATCAACAACTACATTTAGTAACATTGACACCTGTTTGATAATTTAAAAATCCTAGAGATGAGATATAACACAATTATTAAATTTGATCAAATGCATATAGACAGATTTATGTGCAATATAAGAAAAAGACAAACTTTTTTTCTAAATAGATAAAACATCCATTTTATCTATTGAAGAGAAAGCTTCAGTACATTTCACAGAACTAGAATCATCTCTGAAGACAACACCGCAGTACCTTGGTGGGTGGAGAAGAGTGGGAAGTATGGGTCATTTAATAAATGATATTAGGAAGACTGGTTCCCTATATAGAGAAAGAAGAAACCGATGCCTAATTCTACTGTACCTACAACCCTCAATGTGGATGGAAGACCTAAATGTGGGAATCAGAAATCTAAACATAGAGCGAATACAGAAAATAATGTAGGAATAGATCTTCCAGGAACTCAGAGACTTCTTAATCAAGATCCCATGGAAGACAATCAAAGGTGAAGGGAAGAGACCAGAGACAGTCTTGACAAAGATATTCGTAACAATTTCTATGTAATAAGAGATTCAGTTTACATGAAGGAATCAAAGCAAAGCAGGAAGACTGATGGCAAACTGGGCAAAGGAAATTCATAGATAGGACACCCAAAAATCTCATAAGAATATGAAGATGGTCATGTTCAACCTCAATAGTAATGGAAGAAAAGAAAATTAAAATAAAATCTACACTCTTTAGATTTGCAATACTTAGAAAGGCAGATGATCTCAAGGGCTGGCAGAGATATGGGGAAATGTGACCTCTCCTAAGTGGCTGGTGGCAGCATGAACTGGTATTTTGGAGAGCGCTCTGCAGTCACTCGGGACACCAAGTTAAAATTATGCATGGGCCCCCCTACAAGGATCTTCATCATGCACTGTGCACAGAGTCAAAGGGCTGGGGAAAGCTTAAGGGTTTACTTTTCATGCTTTAATACACATTTGTATGTCTATCTTCATAAGGGCATAAAAAGTAGATTTAAAATAAGCCTAATAGGGGCACCTGGGTGGCTCAGTTGATTAGCCATCTGCCTTTGGCTGGGGCATGATCCTGGGGTCCTGGGATCGAGCCTCCTCGCATTGGGCTCCCTGCTCAGCAGGGAGTATGCTTTTCCCTCTCCCTCCCCCTGTTCAGTCTCTCTTCTCTCTCTCAAATAAATAAAAGGGGGAGATGAACCATGAGAGACTGTGGACTATGAGCAACAAACTGAGGGTTTTGGAGGGGAGGGGGGTGGGGGTTGGGCAAACATGGTGGTGGGTATTGAGGAGGGCACATACTGCATGGAGCACTGGGTGTGGTGCAAGACAATAAATCTTGTAACACTGAAAAAAATAAATAAATAAAATTAAAAAAAATTTTTTTAAATATATTTAAAAAATTAAATAAGCCTATTAAGTACACACACGAATAAGTGCAGACAAGAATTAATGATAGCAACATTGGTGGGTGGTTAAAAAAAGATAAATGCAAATAAAGCAAAATATGGACCGTGTATGGACTGAGGATAATGATATGGCATAGAGTAAATACTGACAAAACCAAAGTTCTCAATGGACCGGTCAGCAGCACCTCTGTTTGTGAACCCAAAGGAGCGACTTCACAGTAGGCTGTGGGTTACAGGAAGAAGTCTTATCTTCAGGATGGTGGTGACATTCTCATTCTCCTTTCCTTCCGGCAGGACAGAATGCCTGGAGGGCTGGGTTTCTCTGAGAGGAGGCGGCACACCCACCTTCTCTTATGGAGACGGTAGAGACGTTCACTGCGAGCAAGGGCTCACTGCTGTACTCCTTTAGCTTCCGTGGAGGAGGGGGGATGAGGTTCAGTGCTGCCCCGGAGGGATAAATGGGACCAGAGAGAAAAGGAACAGCTAGAGAAGGCGGATTTGGATCCCTCAGGAAGAGGAACGGTGTGGTGCTCAAGGCTGCACAGAATCAGGACGTGCCTGCAGTGGCACACTATGCACACCAGGTGCAGAGTCTGGCAACAGGGGCAAGGTGAGTGTCACATGGTGATCTCATACGTGAACTCCACGTTCAAGGACATCCCTATGGCTCTATCATTCTACTATCTCTTTAGGCTATGCGGGCACCTCTTCTATATACTTACTTATGTCTATCTATATATGAATATGATACACAGAAATACACGTAACTTTAACCCATGAGTATGTTTTATAGTTGTATATAAATAAAATATACACATTATTTATGTCATGTATCACGTGTGCATGGACTTACATAGTTGTGTTATGTACCAATCTAAATAAAAGATCCTACCGTATGACTTTGAATAATTGGGAAGGGCTTATTGTTGACTTTAAATATCATCAGAGAAGTTTTAGTTAAGCACTACCTGAGGGTCTTTTACTGTGTGTGTGTGTGTGTGTGTGTGTGTGTGTGTGTGTATTGTGTGTGTGTAGGTGTGTGTACATGTCTGTATATTTCCAAAGAGACTGATTATGGGTCAGGCAGGGAAAGTGTAATAATTTTCCCACCATTCTTTTTTTTTTCTCTCATCTCTACTTAATTCTCTCCTTCTCCAAGTTCCCATGTTTAACAAGCACAAGTATTGCAAAACATGATCTCTCCTGCAATCTTAATTTTCACTGAGTAGAAACTGCGATCTTTGACTTCAAAAAAAATCCAATACGCAATCTTTTTCTTTTCCTCTACTTAGAAAAAAGCCATTTGAGATATTATTTCTAAAAAAAAAATAATAATGAAGGATTTCCTTGAAGAAAGGTACCAGCTTCAATTTTCTAGAATGGGAGGGGAATTATAAGAGTTTCTACCCCCAGGACAAACTCGTCTGAAGAAGACACTCCAGCAGATTTTGGAGCTCAACTCTGACCCCCTCACCTAAGGAAAGTAGTTCTCTCCCCCAAGAGCTTGAGAGTGAGAATCCTCAGCTAGGGGAGTCATTACAGCTCTCGGCCCATCATACAGGAGTGCTCCTTGGTAGTTGAGCAAGGAGGGGTGGTGCAAATTCCCCACCTCAGCAGCCTTCTTCTGTCACATTGGGATATTAAATTAACCAAGAGGGGCATCTGAGTGGCTCTGTTGGTTAAGCATCTCCCTTCGGCTCAGGTCATGAACTCAGGGTCTTGGGATCCAGTCCCACTTCAGGCTCCCTGCTCGACAGAGTCTGCTTCTCCCTCTCCCACTTCCCCCACTCATGCATGCTCTCTCTCTCTCTCTCTCAAAATAAATAAGTAAAATCTTCAAAAAAATTAACCAAGAGACTATAAATTCCCATTTGAAACCATAAAATCCCACAAAAGGATTACACATTTAATGCCTCCCCCTACATTCCTCCACCAGATCTAATTTCTCCCTTATTAGTCACAATAGAAACTACACCTTCCCTAAGGAGTTGCTGAAAATCCACATAAACATTTTGCGAATGAGGACAACTTAGGCCCACCCCAGACCCAACAAACAGGACCCTAAAGGAAACACTGCTCGATTTTAACGAGGCACCTGAAAGAGAAAACCAGCTTGAAATGTCACCTGTTCTACCAACAGGTGTGTAAAGGCCTGCAGTAGCCGGTGGAAATGACCGAGAGAGAAGGACGTCATCCCTGACCCCGTGGGTTCTGAGCCTGGAACAGCAGAGAGGTGGGAGGTGCTGCGGTTGCAGCAGCACAGGGGACAAGTGTTGGGAACGGGAAGGGGGCGTGGGGGGCGCTGCCCGGGGTGCTTGAGCGCGCAGAGCGGTGCCTCCGCCCAGGCCGAGGGACATCGGCTATCAGGAGCCCCGGAAAACATCGATGTGCTTGGCAGGCAGCACTCCCTGTCGCTCCCTCAGACGCGGGGGCGGACCCCGTGTTTAATTAGGCATTAACCTCCCCGGCTGCAACCACGGCCACCCCGCCAGACCGCGGGGCCGCCGAGCAGGTGCAGCCCAGGATAAAGAGCCGCGCTGGAGGCAGGATCCCTAGGTCACATGGGGCAGAACCCCGTCCCCGCTGAACACCAAGGGTCGCTAGTGTTCGGTAGGACACTGCCAAGGACGCCGAACTCTTCCCTCGCTTCGGAGCAAGACAAGAGGAAGACGTGTGCTCGGTCAGGAAGGGAAGAGGCTGCGAAGACCGCGGTGAGACGATGCTCCGGGTCGCTCCTGCTGTGCTTGGGGCAGCAGCGCCTCATCGCGTTATTGGCAAACATTTATTGTAAAAACACCTGAGAAACACTCTGAAAGCTCGATGCTTCTCACTTGTTTTTAAGGTTTTATTTATTTATTTCAGAGAGAGAGAGAGAGATCACAAGCAGGCAGAGAGGCAGGCAGAGGGAGAGGGGGAAGCAGGCTCCCTGCTCAGCAGAGAGCCCGATGCGGGGCTCGATCCCAGGACCCTGAGATCATGACCTGAGCTGAAGGCAGAGGCTGTAACCCTCTGAGCCCCCCAGGGGCCCCCTTCTCAGACACTCTTGACCACCTACAATGTCGACTATCTCTCTCTGCACTTATTTGAACCCTGCAAATCCGTATTTCAGAGTTCCTGTGGTCTGAATCCAGGATGCTGGTCCAGATGCTATCAACCAAACCCTAGGGTCCAGAAGCCTTGCCCAAGCCGCTAACACTGTGGGTTCCCTGTCTCAGCCTCTCTGTCACCCAGACCAGAACTTCTGGAGTGGCCCTGGGTCCGAGCCCACCCCCACTTTCCAAATCCATTCCGCCTTTCACTGCTTATCGATGTAGCTAGTTCTCACTCCCTTTCCTAAATCAAGCCACTGACAACCTCACTCCTTTCCTTTTTAAATCATCTTCTTAATATTTTAATAGCTTCCTTCCTGGGTTCTTCGCCTTAGTTTCTCCTCACTTGTATCCTGGCTTCCCACTACACTGTGCATTGCTTTTCTAAAACACACTACCGGTTGTTCTGGAATCCAAAGATGTGTATTTGAATTCTGGATTACATTACTGGGCAGCTCTGAGCAAGCCTTCCTCCCACTCTCAATGCTGTGTCTCTGCTTACGCTTCTTCCACATTACAGAGTCACTGTGAGCATTAATTAAGGCTACACATATGAAAGTGTTTGTAAACTATAAAGTTTTATATAAATATAAATAGAAGGTGACATTTTTATGTAGCAGCCAATTAACTTTCCTGGCAGTGCTGGTCCCTAGCAATTAAAACACTCAATTAGGCACTGTTCAAGTTCAATGTGGCACCTAAAATGGGAAAGAAAACGCTTGGAAATGTGTTAAATATAACCCTGCTTGTTAAATTGAAATGAAGTGAAAAAAGGGAATTTGACTTTCAGTTCTCCCGACTTGTTCGAAAGCAGCAAGTTGTGCTTCTCGTTGGCTGATAGAAGTCAGAACTGCTTAAGTTTTAGGCATTATCAATAATTAACATGGTGTTTAAATTGATCTTTGAAGTTTTGGTTTTTTTTTTTCAAATTTCCTATGTCAATCCTACAAAATAAGCAAAGGGCCAAGACTATTAGCAAAAAAGAGATGCCTGAAAAATAGTATCGTTTAGGGACGCCTGGGTGGCTCGGTGGTTTAAGGATCTGCCTTCGGTTCAGGTCATGATCCCAGGGTCTTGAGATCCAGCCCAATGTCGGGCTCCCTGCTCATCCAGGGGGCTGCTTTTCCCTCTGCCCCTCCCCCTGCTTGTGCTTGCACATGCCTGTTCTATCTCTGAAATAAATAAATAAAATCTTAAAAAAGAGAGAGAGAGAAACAGTATTCTTTCCAAATGCCCCCTAATACACACACACACACAGTGCTACTACATCCAGTGTTAAAACAGAGAATTTCTGGGCAACAAGAAGAAAAGGGTGAGCTCCCCTCATTTGTGGTATTACTAATGGAAACAAGGGGGCCCACTTTCCAAAGAAGCCAACCTGTGAGGCAAAATATTTGCTCTTCTGAAATTATCTGAGTAAATATTCACTGTGCAGTCTAACAAGAAAGGTAATCGAGCTGTATTTATATAAATAAAATAAGAACAGACTGCCTTCCAACCCTGACTCAGAGGAAGTAAAAAATCTGTCTTTTCCTATAATTTAGATGATTTATTTCTTCCCTTATCATAATTTTTATCATAACTGAAACAAGTAAAGATTATTAATCTTTTAAAAGCATCTATAGACTATCATCCCAACTACTAGAGTGTGGCTTAATTTACGTATTTCCTTTCCAAACATTTTAAACTTCAAATGTAAATGTTCAAAAGTCCATCTGGTTGAAACCTTTCTAATGACATCTGAGTAAAGGCTAAAATTGTTCACAGTGTATAATTATTACTATATATTTAAAGTCAGAAGTCATCTTCAGCAAGAAATGCAAGTGGATCTTAAACTGAATTACTCAAGTATCTTTGCTAGGGTGCAAAGTGGGTGACTATGACCAATGACTCAACAAATAGAAGGGGATGCCAGACTGTAATCTTTTTCACCTGGGAAGACCCACCCAGGCTTACATGGGGTTAAGCCTGTCTGCCCAGCCTTCAACTTCCTCTTTTGGTGACTACAGTTTCACTTGTCACTACAGAAAAGAAGGAATTAAAGAAATAAAAGATGGGCTGGCCAACAACCATATTTAGTTTAGAAAATGCTCCTTTTAAAACATGTTTTGAAGCAATGATTCTCTAAAGGGATATGCTCTCTCCTCTGCCCAGTCATCTGCGTAAAAACCTGTGGACATCTCATCAACACCAGTGAACCCAGTTCTCAGCAAGTTCAGTATTCCAGGCTTCTTGGCAAACCCACTGTTCAAGTCTTCCCAATACAATTTGTGTTAGTGTGTGATATTCTCATAGGGTGGGCTCCACAGAGAGATGTAAGCGATCGTCTAGAAGGCTACCCTTAGAAACTGCCACGGATGTCTCGAGTTTTGCTCACTTGGCTATTGTAGGTTTCCTGGGGCTCTGCTTGGTTTCAGTGTCATCTTGCATCTAGAGGGCTTTTTGCTTTCTTTGTCCCCTTGTCTGTCTGATCTGGTTGTTGCACCTGACATCCTCCTTCTATCTGGTTCCTTTTTTTTTTTCTTTAAAGATTTTATTTATTTATTCGAGATAGAGAGAGCACAAGTGGTGGGGAGGGGCAGAGGGAGAGAGAGAAGCAGACTCCTCGCCGAGTGTGGAGCTTGATGCAGGGCTCCATCCCAGGACCCTGTGATCATGACCCAAGCCAAAGGCAGATGCTTAACTGACTAAGCCACCCAGGTGCCCCTCCCTCACCCTTTCTATCACTGGTCTTTGCTTGTCTTTCATGGCCTAATATGATTCTTCTTATCCCTGAGGTTGGTTTCTTTTTTTTTTTTTTTTTTAAAGAGGAAGGCAGAGAGAGAGGGGGAAGCAGGCTCCCTGCTGAGCAGAGAGCCCGATGCGGGGCTCGATCCCAGGACCCTGAGATCATGACCTGAGCTAAAGGCAGAGGCTTTAACCCACTGAGCCACCCAGGTGCCCCCCTGAGGTTGGTTTCTTTTGGGGAGAATTCTTAACCACTGGATAGAATTTATTTCCTGAGGTATTAACCCATGTGGGGGCCTTTCTTTATTGAGTACACATTACTAAGTAAAGTGAATACACATTCAGAAGTCACTCTCAGCCCCATTCATATTTGAGTTCATTATCTTAAAACAGCTTGCCATGGCTTTGTATTCATTTTCCTCCTTCTCCCTAGTGAGGAGGTACGAGTGGAAGCGGGCAGCCTATGCAGGCACGCCATAGCTCTGGCCACAGTCATCGGTCCAAGAATGGAGGTGGTCTGTAGAGAGCCAGCCAGAGTCCCTCCCTCTGATTTTCCTACATGGCATCATCGGGAAAAGGGCATGTGAGTCCAGAGATAAAGAGAGTCAGTTTTCTCACCATATAGAGAGGCTGCTCGGAGGGAATGAAGCCGATGTGTAGAGGGAAACACCAAAGGAACAGAGAGAAGTTTCAGGTGGTAGTTAAATGGCCAACAGATACATGAAAAACTGCTCAACACCACTCGGCATCAGGGAAATACAAATCAAAACCACAATGAGATACCACTTCACACCAGTCAGAATGGCTAGAACTAACGAGTCAGGAAATAACAGATGTTGGCAAGGATGTGTAGAAAGGGGAACCCTCTTACACTGTTGGTGGGAATGCAAGCTGGTGTAACCACTCTAGAAAACAGTAGGGAGGTTCCTTGAGAAGTTAAAGTAGAGTTACCTTACGACCCAACAATTGCACTACTAGGTATTTACCCCAAAGAATGCAAATACAGTGATCTAAAGACACACCTGCCTCCCGATCGATGTTTATAACAACAATGTCCACAATAGCCAAACTACGGAAACAGTCCAGATGTCCACTGACAGATGAATGGATAAAGAAGATATGGTATTTATATACAATGGAATACTAGTCAGCCATCAGAAAAAAAAAAAGAAAGAAAAGAAAAAAAGAGAGAAAAGAAATCTTTCCATTTACAAGGACATGGACTGAACTAGAGGGTATTATGCTAATGATCTCATTCATATGTAGAATTTAAGGAACAAAACAGATGAGCATAGGGGAAGGGAAGGAAAACTAAAATAATATAAAACAGAGAGGGAGGCAAACTATAGGAGAAGCTGAACTCTAAGATATAAACTGAGGGTTGGAAGGGGGAGGGGGGGTGGGGGTAAATGGGGGATGGGCATTAAGGAGGGCACGTGATGGGGTGAGCACTGGGTGTTACATGCAACCGTGAATCACTGGATTCCACCCCTGAAACTAATAAAAATTTAAAAATAATAATAATTTTAAAAAATGTCAGAGCAGCCCTCCCCTGAGGCCTCTGCTGTCTCTGCCCCTCCCAAAGGTTGTCATACAACCTTGACCTCCATCCCTATTTCTCCCCTCCCTACACTGTTATAATTGCTGTTGGACCAGTCCAATTGGAGTTCCTGCTCTTTGCAATCAATAGGATCACGGTGGACACCTTGATCCATCCCCATCTGGAAATTGAGAGGCAGGTTTGCATTTAAACAGTTCTTGGATGAATTTTTCTCAGACTTAATCTTCAAACATTTGGTGCATAGGTTTTCATGTGAGTCTGACGGAGGCTCTGATGACTCTGCCTCTCTGAATGAGAACGTGCAGGGAGGCCCACAGTCTCCTGACAGTCACGCATAGGCCTGTGCTTTACACACTATTCATTCCCTGATGTCTCCAAATCTACTGCTCAGATTTCACCACCCCAAATTCCACTCCTGTCCATCCAACTGCCTTCTTAGTGGATCCACCTAATATCTCATCCTCAATACATCAAAAAGTAGACTCCTGATTCCTTCCCTGAAATGGCTGCCTCACATCTTCTGACTCAACTCATGGCCATGTTCTCCTTTCCATTGCTCAGGATGAAATTTTATCCTCTTTCACCCACATCCAATCCATCAGGAAATCCCACTGAGTAGACCTAAAAAATATATCTAGAACCTGTCTTCTCCTCAACCCCCTCACTGCTCTCTCCCTGGCCCAAGCCCCCTGACCTCTCCCCTGCATGAGATTTCTAGCAGGGGCCCTGCATCTCCCTTCTTGCCTTTAGCCTATTCTCAGCACAGGAGTCAGATGCATCCTTTTACAACCTCGTCAGGCCCTGTGACATCTCTGTTGAAAATCATCTGATCAACCCCTCCATCTCATTCAGGAAAAATTCAAGCCCTTGGAGCCCATCCCTGCTGTACTGGGTCCTTCAAGGAAGGGCTCTGCTAATCCTGACCCCATCCTTCTTACCCTACCTCTGTTCCAGCCACACAGCCTCTTTGCTGGCCCTCCAGGTGGCCGGGCCTGCCTCTTTTTTTCCCCTTGTCTAGAAAGTTCTCTCCCCTAGATGCGTGCTTGGGTCTCTCGCCCTCCTGTATATCTTGATCAAATGTCAGCTTCTCAAAGAACTGCCCTGTTAAGCTCTGCAAATCCCAAATCCCTACAACTCCCCTGCCCACTGCCAGCCATTTCCCACCAGGCAAATGTAATGAAATACGGTGCAAAATATTATTTTCCTTCTTTCGTTTGACAATCATTGCGAAGGACCTGAAAATGATGATTCTATATAATATATACCTAGAAGAAAAGAAATTCCTTTTTTAAAGGTTTTATTTATTTATTTATTTGTTTGTTTGTTTGTTTGTTTGTTTGTTTGACAGAAGGGGGAGGGACAAGCAGAGGGAGAGGAAGAAGCAGGTTCCCTGCTGAGCCGGGAGCCCAATGGATGGATGGATGGATGGATGGATGTGGGGCTTGATCCTGGGACCCCATGATCATGACCTGAGCCAAAGGCATTTATTTAACTGACTGAGACCCCCAGGTGGCCAAGAAAAGAAATCCCTGAAAATAAACCATTTGATTCATTTGTTTCCTAAAGTGATGGATACTTTGGTGATAAAAGCCAATAAATTCTCCTTTTCCATGTAAGCTAGTTAGAGTTGGTTTCTGTTGCTTAAGAGCAAAAGGATCAAGGTTAATACATTGATTTAGGCTAGTCCAAAAATTTTTAAGAAAAAAAGTGAATAATTAAAGTGGCCTTTGTTTGTTGGAATTTGTGTATCCTAAAAATTGATGTTAAAATATCTGTATCCGTTTATCCAATGGACACACTTCTGGCAACTTTCCCTGAAAGAAATCATCTTACAAGAAGATAAAGGCCAATGCGTGGAGAAGCTCATTTGACACACCATCCAAAATGGTTAAATATTAGAAATAAGTGAAATAGTTAGCACTGGAGTAGACATTTTTTAAATATAGTCTGAAGACCCTGAGGAACCCCTGAGAACATTTTCAGGGGTTTGCAAAAAGATAACCATTTTTACTGTCACACTAAGAAATTAATTTACTTTTCTCGTTGGCTTGACCTCTGCATGGATACACAGAAGTCACTGTGGGCAAGACCGTGGGGGGCCTCAGCCCAGATCATGGTGGTACCACCAAAATGTATGAGTCGTTGTCGTGCTATTTACCACCACACAAGTCTAATTCTTTTTTAAACTGGTTTCACGGATGAAGCCATGGAAATAATAATTCTAAATAAAACTTAAACCTTGAGTTCGTGTCATTTTCAGTGTTCTCTGCTCTGTGTGAGAAAACGGGAAGAAGGCACAAAGCACCTTCTGCCTGCTGCACAGGATGGCTGTCTTGAAGCAAAGTACTTGTGATTTGTTTGAATTACAAGCTCCACTAAGCACTCTTTTCATGGAATTTTATTGTTTCCTCAAAGAATGGCTACCTAAAAGCTATGGTTATGCAGGCTTGTGTAACTGGTAGACACTGCCCTAGGGGGAAAAAAGAAAAACAACAAAAACCCCCCAAAAAACAAGGTACAGCCTGCCTCTTCTATGACCACAACTGATTATATTTGCTGCAAATAATGAAATTCAAACTTTCAAGCAAAAATTCTACAAAAAAAGTAGAATTTTGTAAAACTTGTATCTGTTGCTATGAGCCTCTCAGCTTCCCCACACTTAAAGACTTTTCTGATGAGACACTGTATTCAATAAATTCTGTGGATATTTCAAAGATCCATATAACTCAGCAAACCAGTCATTTCCAAATGATCAATTATCATGTTACAAAACAAGGTGTGGGTAAGACATTCGTTCAAAGGGCATGATGGACTGATGAATTTTAAGACACTAGAGTGCCAAACATTTATTGATACAGTTTCTAATTGTCCAGGGCAGCTAATCTTTAAGATACCACCATATTTCATTTCTCTACATTGTATTGAATATTATAAAGTAGTTCCTGGTTCATTCACTTGTTTTGTTTGTTTACTGTTTGTCTCTCTTGATTAGGGGAGCTCCACAGGGAAAGAAGCTTGTCTGTCTTCTTCATCACTGTTTTCCTCAATGCCTAGAGTAAAACGTAGCATCGAGCAGATGTTTCATACACAGTAAAGAAATAAATACAACCACAAAATGAACTTTTATGTAGCTATCATAGTCTGGTTTACCAAGAAATTCTAATGACTTGAGAAAATTCTTAAGATGTGTGGCTCTTTTTAAAAGATTCAAAATTACATGTGTGCAAGTGTATTTAATATATTATAGATATAACATAGAATACGTAAAATATTACATGGATTGTATGTATGCATGCATTGCATGTGCATGCGTGTGTGTGCGCACACGTGTGCATATTTACAGGTAAACTAACAAAGTTTGTGGGGAGAAAAAAAGTTGGGGATGACCATGGAAATCCTATGTAACTTTGTACCTATGACATTAAAGGACAATTATTGCTTTGTAGGGACAACTCAGACAGACAGCTTAGCAGGTCGAAGGCTACTGCTATAGAATTTTGAAATTGTTTCATCGCATTTTAGAGTTATTTTCATGACCTGCTTCATGTAGATTATTTACAGAATTGAAAAATTTCTTTTTATGTACAGCTGAAGAAACAGACTTAGGGGATAGAAGAAACAGCTTCCCCTAAGGGTCTGCCAATCCAGGGCTGTGTTTCCTGGGACAGGTCATGTCATTTTAGTGGTCTTTACTGGTAAGGAGACTGAGACTGAGTTGCATGACCCCTAAATTCATCCTGATGGTTAGATCTGGTGGTGTAAAGAATCATTGAAAAGTCAAGAAATTTTTCGGTGGCTTCCTTTAATCATACAATTCCTATATTGTTGCTTTGTCCTACTCAACTACTCAAGATGAGAAGTTGGTTTGCAGTCCATATCCCTTAGAAAACCCCTTCCAGTTGGATTCTAAAAGAACTTACTTTTAGGAGTTTTTAGGAAAAGAAATATTCAGATGGTTCCCAACTTAGGAGGTTCAACTTCCAATTTTTCCACTTGCATGATGGTGGTATGTGCATTCAATAGAAACTGTACTTTGAATTTTGAACCTTGCTTTCTCCTCCAGAGCTAGTGATGTGCAGGAGATATTCTCTCGTGATGCTGGGCAGCAATAGTGAGCCACAGCTCCCAGTTAGTCAGTGGTCAGGAGGGTAAACCTCCAAAACTGACAACCATTCTCCACCCATACAACTTTTCTACTCTTCACTTTCAGTACAGTATTCAATAAATCACATGATAGTCAACACTTTATTATAAAGTCAGATTTGCATGGGATGATTTTGCCCCGCTGTAGACTAAAGTAAGTATTCTGAGCATGTTTCAGGTAGGCTAGGCTAAGCTACGATGTTCGGTAGGTGAGATGTATTAAATACATTTCTGACTTACTACCTTTATAGCTTACAATGAGTTTATCGGGACATAATCCCATTGTAAGTGGAGGAACATTGTAAGTTAAAGCACATAAGTGTATGTGCTTTAAAATGATCTGTCAAACAACTAGGTAACAACGCCAATGATGTCTATTTTTTTGATGGTAATACTGACAACGCATTTCCTCTGGAATACCAACCCCAAACATCCAGATGGAAAGAAACTTACATCAACTACAGGTCTTGTGCAGATGCAGGGGAAAAGAAGTCAGAACATCAGGTGTGCTCTATCATTCCTGTCTTTGTAACTGTCTTACTGAAAATAGGCAGCCTCTGTGATCCCCTCCTCCCCCGTCCTCCAACCCGATCATGGTTCTGGTGGACAAGTGGAGTCATGGCAAGCTGTGTGGAGACAGAGAGCGCAGCCTTACCTTTGACCGTCACATGGACACTCTGGCTGGTGGAGAGCTGTGGTTGAACGAGCACATTGCACGTGTACTCCCCCTCATCCACTTCCTTTTGCACATCCGAGAGTTTTAGAGTGCCGTTGTTCTCAAATGCCACTTGGCGGTGGTTGAAAGGAAGCAGATTAGAGTTCTTGTACCATTTGATGGAGTAATAGGGATAGCCAATCACACGGCAGTGGATGTACGTGTCCCGCCCTGCTATTGCTGTGATATTTTTCATTGGTCGGATGCTTGCAGGCCCTAAAGAGACACAAAGAAACTCTTGAAAATACTTCAAGGGTACATCTCATGTGTGGCCATGGGTACACTTTTTCCTTGAGGAAAAAAAAAATGTAGATTATTTTTCTGGAAAAACATCTTTTTTGATTAAACGTTTTTTTCTTGTTTAGATTTTTCTAAGAGGTTCTTTGTTTCCTTTCAGTTTCATTACTTTCAAATGAAGTGTTAAAAACTTTCATTATCAACCACTTCTATTAAAACATTTTGAATTACAAGGTAAGAGGTGATTTAATCAACAAAATAACTAGTCTGAACTGAAGCATCATGCTGTTTTTGTGAACACCCGGGTCGTAATTCGATTTTTAAGCTGTCTCTGTAAAGTAGGTTATGAAGACAGAGGTTATACATGCTGCACTATGAATGTAAGTTAAAATACCATGTACATGAAGGTTCACCATGAATGTGGTAGAACAGAAGAGGAGGAAGGAAGGAGCATGCAGAGCATAAACCGGGAAAGGAAAGATCAAGGGGACAAATCTGAGAGTAACGAAGAGAACAAGCTGACTAAAGAAACCAAAATGCCTTTGTTTTTTTTTTTTGTTTTTTTGGTTTTTTTTTTTTTCCACATTAACCCAATCAGGGCCATTCTGGAGTCAGAAGGAAAGGGTAGGAAATGGGAAGCAACAGTTAATCTGTGTTGGCATTCCAAGACTCAGCTCGGTGCATGCAGAAACCTTCTTGTCAGCTACAATGAGTTATGTGTGTTTTTTTTGAGGAGCTGATTTGACAAGCACCTCTTACGTTTATTCGAGCCTGGTACAGGACGACTCCCGCCGAGTTGTTGGCAGTGCAGCGGTAGACGCCTCCATCCCGGACCTGAGAGCTGGAGATGTTCAGGTAGCTGACCACGTTTCCCTCCGACGTGATCATCTGGCTGATGCGGTGACTACCACCCTTGAGGATCGGGTCATCGTCCAGGGTCCACGTGATGGTGGGCAATGGGGTTCCCTTCACGTTGCACATGAGGGACACTGGTTCTGCTGGGCTCACCACTTTTTCGCTAAAGGCAGAAATGATTTTGGGAGTTCCATCTGCGGGAAGACAAATTATGGAAGGAAGTGGCACATACAAATAATTAACCAACTTCCACGTCCGTTTATTTATTTAACGATTAGGAGGTAGATGTAGTGGTCATTAAACACTACCCAAAAACAAGTCTGGTTTTAGAGATAGAGCTAAAGTCCGAGCAGAACAAGATTACATTTTCAAAATGGGCAAATACAGTATTAGCAAGCTTTAATTACTTCTGTATTTCCTGGTTGTCATAAGGAGAACAATCATGCAACCCAGATGCCCATGTTATACACTGTCAGCTCCTGAGAAGTCTACAATCTGGAAACGTTACATCCCCAATGGAAGTTATAAACACAGAGGAAATTCACCCCTCTAAATGGCCATATTAGCTTTCCACTTCTGCTATAATTAGGGCTTGCTCACCAGGGAATAAAGGAAAGACTGAGGGATTGATTATCTCACCTTATTCATTTTCTCATAAGAAATGATCCTTTAATTATTGAAGAACTCTACATCTGAAATTAATGATGTACTATATGTTGGCTAACTGAATTTAAATTTAAAAAAAGATATCATCCTTTAGAGTTTTAATGATAAATGGTAAGTCCATGTGAATGTCTACGAAAGCTCTGGGAATGGGTAAAAGCCAAATAAACTTTGCGCCTCCCAGTGTGAATTAAATATCTCTGTAAGTATCTTAAGTTGATGGCTATACAATTTATCACCCAACCTGGGACACTTTCGAGAATGACACAGATGCTAGGAGTAACTATGCCGGGAGGACAGGCACAGCCTCAGACTATCCCAGGCAAAGTAAGATCTAGTCTTAGGGAGTTTTCCATAGGAATTTCCAATATTTTCAACAAAGATAACATTTTCATACTCCATTGTTCTATCATATATAGGAGCCACTTCCCTCACACTGTATGGTAGTAATCACAAATTCAGTGCTGCCCCAGCACCCCCGGAAACCTGGAAGCCTGATGGGGGTGCCGTGCTGAGCCCTCTACCATCTTTCCTCTTGCAAATTCCTGAATGCCAATTCCAGTCCAATTCCTGGGGACTGGAGAAGGCCCTCAAGTATGTTTCTTTTCCTCTCACGCAATCATAAGTGGAGTATTTCAGTGTTCTTGGACTGCAAGCATCTTGCTTTAGTACAAAAGATGAAAACAAGGACTTCATAATACCAAAGTGAAGAAGCTGTGCCTTTGTCCTTAGAACACTGAAGACACTGCTTCCGCAAGTTCTGCCTTAATTTACGGAGAAGTTGGATGTTGCCGTGATTGTTATTCTTTGAACATAATCAGCTGTTGATGCTTAGGAATATTATTTCGTTTAATCTTAAAATTCACATTTTTTTCAGGATGTGCTAAGCTGTAAATTTCTTTGCACTGATTTTTACACGATACACTGAAAACTCATCTTTTTTTTCTATTTAGGAAAGTTTTCTTCAGGTAGTCCTTTTCTCCTTGTACGTGAAGTTTACATGCAACAAAATGTATAAATCCTAAGTGTACAAACAGAATGAGTTTGTTAAATATGTACACTGTGTAATCGCTCACATGAGCACAATGTAAAGCATTTCATCACCCCAGAACATTCCTGGGCCTCCTTTCAATCAACCCCCTCTCATCAGACAGAGGCAGTCGCTGTCCTGATTTCTTTCACCCTGAGTTAGTTTGCCTGTTCTTGAATTTCAAACCCATGTAGTCATAGAGTTGTGTGCTCTCTATACAGCAGATATTCTTTTTTTTTTTTTAAGATTTTATTTATTTATCTGACACAGAGAGAAAGATCACAAGTAGGCAGAGAGGCAGGCAGAGACAGGAGGGAAGGAGGCACCCTGTTGAGCTGAGAGCCCAAGGCGGGGCTCGATCCCAGGACCCTGAGATGATGAACCCTGGGCTCGAACCCAGGACCCTTGAGCTGAAGGCAGAGGCTTAACCCACTGAGCCACCCAGGCGCCCCTATACAGCAGATACTCTACACTACCACCACGGTAGTCAGCAAAATCAAGAAATATAACTTTGGAATAGTATGACCACCTAATGTGATGTCCATATTGCAAGTCTGCCAGCTGACTGATCATGTCCCTCTCAGCAAATTCCCCCAGCCCAACCGGTAACATACACCCCATCTATTTGTCTTGCTTCTTTAGTCTCCTTCAATCTGGATCATTCTTTCATCTCTTGTATTTCTTGACTTTGACATCTTTGAAGAATTATTCCACAGCTGGGTGCTCAAACGGGGTTTTTCCCTATTTCCACATAATTAGATGCAGGTTATGCATGTTTGGCAGGAGTATCATGGAAGTAACGTTGTCTTTATGTGATTATTGGCCATTCGTGTATCTCCTTTTGTGAAATATCTCCTCAAATCTTATTTTATTTTAAATAAAAGCTTTGAAGCCTTTGCTCATTCATCAGGGTTCTCTCAAGGTCTACTTCTACTGCCTACTTTGTCTTTTGACCTCTGATAACAATAGCCTTTTTTTTTTTTTTTTGTATGCTTAGTTGTTTTTATTTTTTTAATTTTTATTGGATTCTCCTCCACATTTTCCAGTTCCAGTGTCAACTAAGTTTTTCAAGGAAGTTTATTTTTAGATTTTAGGACTCCCCACTGTTTGGGATTTAGGACCACCCCCCTTTCTGGAATTTCAACTCACCTCCCTCCATGCAGGTGATTCAACAGTGCAGACCTCTGTCCTTCTATGGATCTACCTAAATCCCATTAGATATAGCTTTCTGCTTTTCTTCTAGTATTCTAGTGAGTATACTGAGCATACTCACAGATTTATCTGTTGCATGTCAGTTTCCATGTCACAAAGACTGAGGAATGTCCTCAAGGGAAAAGAGGCATCAAGGCAGATATCACCTAATCCTTTTTTCTTTCAAGGATCCAATCTTTTCCTGCTTTTGGGTGTCTCTCCCAAGTTTTGTTTTTCCTCAAGTTCATAATTTTTACCTGCTTGCAGTTTAGTCTGATCCATGCTGTTCTATCATTTCCTAAAACAGGACCTATTCTTATACTTTTCTTTTATTCCATTTTCCAGTTACTGTGGTTTGATCTTGAATCTATAATTATTAGATTTCATTTTTCTTTAGACGTCCATTCCAGTTTCTTTGGCCTCATAGAAAATACCCCGATTCTGCATTATAGCAATGGCCATTCTTAGCTCATAGTATTGTGAGTTTTTGAAATTTACATTAATCTAAAGCTATGTCAGTGTGAATAATAGGAGGCTCCAGCCAAAGATACTAGTTAGACACCATTTTAAGGCAAATTCTAGATAGATATTTATAATTACACTTCTGCTCCCTTTTGCCACATTAGCACTGTCATCTCACAGAAGAGAAAAAAAAGTGAAACTTCTTGTCCTGAATGGAAACTGACATGCAACAGATAAATCTGTGAGTATGCTCAGTATGCTCCTCTGCCCCCTTTTTTTATTCAAGTGACAGGCTTTTTTGAGATGAAAGCAGACATTATTTTCCCAGTGAGACCTGAGCATCTTTGAAATCTTTCTTGCTGTCACTCTCTGATAACCTGAAATCTTTCGACATCATTATGGATTATCAATATGCTCTTTAGGTTTTCTTAGTCACACAAGATAGTTGCCAAGGTAACTAGGCCTAGACAGGTATCCTCTCCTTCTTCTACAAAGAATCTAAAAATAGTGTGTGTAACAACTACAGTGCATCAGCTCTGTACAAATTGATTACTCTCTGCCCTTAATTATTATGAGGATCGCCGTGTCAGGCATTTAATATGGTTCCATGCCTTCAGCTAATTTCACCTCTGCTTTAAGAAACTGCTCGAATCAAAACAAGAATCTCATTGCTAAGCCTGCTCCTTCTTAAAATTAGCTAAGGTTAAAAAAATAATAGAAATATCCTTGAAGAGCATCAAGACATTTAAACACATTCTTACATAAATATGTTTTTCTCTCTTTAGGCTATATGAAAGTCATGTAATTATTTTAATCAATTTATACCAAATGAATTAAATTATACGTAAAGACATAATTTCCAACAAGATGCAAGTATATACAGGTAAAAGTCAGTTCAATTATCTGGAGATAAATATATGTCTCCCTTGAATGTTACCCTGATAGCTTTTGTTCCCTGGCTGACTGATCAGCCTGCAGATGCGAACAGGCCATTAAGACAAGAAAATGGCATACCTAGGACCTATTATAACAGCCTGAGGTCATTCCTCACAAATTCTGTTCACCTAAATTTGTAAATATCTGGACCCAATTGGGGACAACTGTACACACCAGATGCCACTTTTTCCTTTCCACCAAGGACTACGTTGAAATTTTGCCCTACATTTTGTCTATCAGATTGTATTGCTCAGCTGGGGGCCATCCTCCTCCTACTCTCCAGCCCCTCCTCCGGGACATTTGGCAATATCTGGAGGTATTTTTGGTTGTCACAACTCTGAGGGAGTGCTACTAGCATCTAAGGGGCAGACGCCAGAGATGCTGCCAAACCCCCCAGAGCACATGAAGTGGCCCTTCAAACAAAGCATCACTGAGCAACTCCAGTCTATGGTAATGGATGTCAACCAAACCCAAAGTCCTAAGCTTTTTCAGTCTGTATCTTGACAACTAAACACACTAATGGGCAACATTCCCGTTACTTAACCTAATGTGAAGCTACTTTTGTTACGTCTACCGCTTACAACTTTACCAGCACTGGTTCTTTATTAACCCGATCTCTCCTGAAGCATTAGGGCAGAGTTATTAGCTAGTCAGACAGAGAAATCTTAGCCCTAGGAGTTATCAGCATTGCTTCAGTGTTCTTCTCTCTGAGTGCTCTGGGTTTGGGTTCTGGTGCGGCCGAACCCTGCAACGAGGCCCACTGACCTTCAAGGACCACCTGCACAAAGTCTTGAGCGGACAGCTTATCCTTGCGCACAAAGCACTGGTACGCGCCCCCGTCACTTTTGACCATGTGATCCATTATAAGGTTTTCGTGGTTGATCCCTGTGATCCTCACATTTTTTCCAGGGTTGAGGATTTCACCGTTTCGGTACCAGGAGAGTTCCTGGTCCTCACTGCCTGTGACGCTGCAGGACAAGGAAACCTGGCTACCCACGCTGCTTTTAACTTTCCTGGGGCTGATGGTAGCTTTCAGTGGCTCTGGAAATTTTGGTAAGAGAAAGAAAAAGAAGGGAAAAAAAAATCATACATGTAGATAGACATCATTTCAACAACATGCTGAGCTTTTGACAAGGCGCATGCATCACAGTAAGCATTTTCTACACAGTCCTCACGTTGGGCATTATGTCATAGTGCGCCATTTTGTTCGGAAGCACCCTCTTCATTGTTGGCCTTTCCTTCTCTATGTAGCAAATAGACTGGCAATGGTCACATTGCTTTCTCAATGAGTAAGTGTGAGGATTAACCCGTAACAATAAGAAATGCCATGTTCTGGTTACTGCTAAGGACAGAGGTATTTGAATATTTAAATCCTCTTGCCTCGTCCCAAGGTAGCAGCACAGATGGGTTTCTCTGGGACATTCTCACACACTCATATACTCACTCACAGCCCCCGGCCCCCCACCATGTGGTTTAACCAGGGCTGGTCACACACAGCTGTGAGAGAACAGGTGAACACCAGAATTTGTGGCCATGAAACAGGGTTTTCCTTTAAAGTGAGGCTACTAACTGGTTTGGACAGGGATAGAATTCTCCTATTTGGCGTTCCACATTTTCATTCAACAAACCCAAATGGATGTAGCAAGTTCATTTATTGAGCATCTACTATAAGCCAAAAATGGCATTACACTTACAGATAAGACAAAGATGACTTCTGTGGCATAACTGTCATGCGCAATACAATTACTCATGTCTTTTGTACATTATTTAAGTCAGTCTCCCCGCAGTCCTGCATGTTTGTCTTATCATATCCATTTTACAGAAGAGGAAGTGGTTGTTTCAGAGACCTTAATTAACTTCACCAAATCCACTCAACAGGTCAATGGCAAAAACCATTTTTTTATTCCAATTATTCCTTACATCTTGTGTTACCACACCAAGGAGTCTCTGGTTCCAAGGATTTCAGTCTTTCGGTGGATGAAACAAATATAAGAGTAGATAGAGCAGCCAAGCAGTGATATAAGGTCCATCAGAGACATTTAGTATATGGAAAGGGGATCGAGAAAGTCCTTAGATGTCAAGGATAGGTAGACCTGAGCCCCACTGGAATGAAGGGGCATTTTGTGAATTAGGTGTTGCAGGAACACTGTGTCTGCCCAGTGTGGATGCAACACAGTAACTCTGTAGGAAAATTATGGGAGAAAAATGACAAAGGCAACCTGGAACAAGATTACAAAAGGCCTCAAGATTTTGGAATTAAATCAGAGGGGACGAAAGGAAGCATTCAAGAACTTTTAGCAAGTGGGGATATGGTCGAACACATTTTTAGGAGAATTGACTGATCATATTGTGTTAGATAAATTAGAGTGAGGTACTTGGTCAGTAAGGAGGGCATTGCAATTTCTAGTTGAGGTACAATCAAGACTCAGTCCAGGACAAGATGGAGTTGGGGAGTGTGGCTGAGAAACATTGAGTTACAATCTCTAGGACTTGGCAGGACTTGGATGCAGAAAGGAAAGTCTTATGGAGAACCCAAGATTTTAAAGCCTATATTTGGGGGGAGTCAAGGGGGTGAGACATTTTGAATAAGAAGAGCCACTGACAAGGTAGAGATGGTGAAGAGTTTGGTTTGCAATCCTGTTGTTTTGAAGTGCCTGCAAAACATCTGATCTAAAATTGGGAGACATACTCATCTAACACTCAAGAAGGAAGCAGAGGCTAAGCATGCAGATCCAGGCTTGTTCTCAGAGGGGAGGAATTTGGAGCCATACGAATAAAGAGAGCACCAGGAGACAAGAGATGGAAGAAGAGAGGGTTTTGGATTTGGAACCCAAGAGAATGCTTTCTGTCTAGACAGGAAAGACAAAAATGAAGTCAGAGAGAGGCGGGAAATATTCAAGAGGCATTTGAAGACTTGTCTGAGGTGGCAAAGGAGCACAGTAGTGAAAATAAACAGAGTCGGAATTAAGACTTTTCCACAGATAAGTTTTAAAATGTAGACAGTGATTAAATGCCTTTACAGACGAAGCAATAAATTAAGCCCTGAGAGCTGAGAATCAGATGCTTGGGGAGGGGGATGTCTCTGGGAAGGGCACTGCACTGGGGTTTGAAAGATGGGAAATTTGAGACCTTCAAGTCTTTGAAAACCAGCTTCCATGTGGAGGAAGCAACGTGACCTGTGTTCAGGATGGGAATGGGTGTGTACAGAAAATAGGAAAAAGTTAGATTTAGTAGAAGTAGATCTCCTTGAAGCAAAACTATGGGCAATAGGACCACAAAGGCTTACCTGGGATGGTTTTGATGCTATCCTAAAATATAAATTTATTCAGCAGGAAATGGGGTGCCGTGAAAGGTATCTTAACACAGAGGAGATTTTGAGCTTGCGGGGATACCTCTTACTTGCTGTTAGTGCTGCATCACTGCATCTAGAAGCTTCCTCAACTACAGAAATAGAGTTGTGCACATCTTATTTCCATTTCTCCCTAATCCCAGCCTGAGCATGTTTGTGGGATATTTGCAGGACCCATCCTAGGTAGCCGGTTCCAGGCAATCTCTGGGATGTCTACGCTAACAACTTCTGCTGGGTTAGAACAGTCCACACTCAGGGTGACATTGAGAAGACAGTTCCGTAAACAGGCATGGGGTTGGGGAAAAGCCAGGGTAAGAGAATGCCTCCCCTTTCAATGTCGACTCTTGTGACTTAGCTTGTTCAGTCAATTAGCTCATCAAATTAAAAAAAAAAATACACCTTATTTTATGTAATATATAATATTATATATAATGAAAAGAACATTCCATTCACATCTAAGAGCCACCTATTTTGACCAAAGCTCTGCTCGTCAATTGGGACCATGTACTCTTGGGTAACTCACTTTGATTGGTTTCTGCAGGAGCAAAACTGAGGGTGTCTGACTAACGTGCTCCCCGCGGCAGCCACACCCGTCCTTCCCCTGAGGCTGGCTCCAACACATTCCCAACACATTCCTCAAGATGGTCACTACAAATATATTGGAGATGAAACATAGCCACCATATTTGAACTAAATGATATGTAATAATGAGTCCAAGTCCAATATTTTGATCATCTAGAGCCCTTATATTTCTCCTGAGAAGAGCCCCATTCAGGAACACCCAGTAGCCTCTGAAAACCAGCCCAGGACGCCCACTGTGACCTGACTGCCATCGCTTGTGCTGCCATCACAAGCCCGCCCTTCTTTTCTGTCAGAGTTCGGACAAGGTGGCCATTATTAACTCAACAGTTAGGTAATGTGGTCTCAGATACATCTCCTGTGGCCTAATGGAAATCTTGGAGGTTCAGACAGACCTGAATTTGAATCCTAAGTCCCAATCTCCCCAGCTGTGTAATCTTGAGCAATATGTCTGAGCATTCACTTCCTCATCTGCAAAATGGGATAACACTGGTCTCAACAGGACTGTTGTGAGGATTAAGGGAAGGCTACAGCGAAAGCCCAGAAGTCATCTTGTAACAAGAGCCCCATCAGTGGTGGTCAGCATCACTGTTCCAAGCTACCATCCAACTTACGTTTCACGTACAGGCGGCCTATCACCTTAGCAGTGCCGTATCTGTTGGAAACTTCACACACATAGCTGCCTGAGTCTGAAGGACGAGTGTTCTCAATGAGCAGCCCCGTCACGGTCTTCTGGAACCTTCCAGAAAGTTCCAGAGGCATGTTGTCCTTCAGCCAGCGATAATCTGGCTCAGGATGCCCAAGCGCTTTGCAAGGCAACTCCACACGCTGCCCTGCCATGGCTTTGCGATGATCAAACCCATCCAGTATGGATGGGGCTGAGTTCGCTGGGTCTGAAGAAGAAAGAAAAATTTAGACGTGGTGAATGAGTTGAAGGGGTCATTTAGAATCCATGGACCTCGTGTATAAATTAAGTTCTATACATCATGCTAACTACTGACAACAGATCTTTAGATTTTATTAAAGAACAGAAAGAAAAACCCTATTCATTGAAATTTCTTCTGCTCAGAATTTTCAAAAGGCTGAAGCAGAAATGTTCTGCTTTTCATTTCCCACTAAATAACTAAGAATTCCAGAATAAGCATGCCTCTACAGGAGCTGTTGGCCCAGACCAAGAACTGAGCGTGTCTTGTGACCAGAGAATGTCAGGCTTCCTCTTTCAAAAGAACAGTAGCAGAGGTAGTGGTTTGACATTAGTAAAATTTATTCATACACCAAAAAAGAGTTTTCTAGACAGTTATTGAATTTGAAGTGTTTTATTTATTCATTTCACAGTATTGTTGAGCCTCACGTCCAGGGTTAGTATACAGTCAGGAATTAGAGACATGGTGGTGAATGAGACAGGAAAAGATGAGACCCTCATGGGGCTTACATCCAATTGTGAGAGTGGGGCCAGCAGGCAATGTGCAAGACATGAACACATAAAGATGGTGTGGCCTGTAGTAGGGGCAACAAAGAAACAGAAAAGCCTGACAGAGTGAGTGAAGGTGGATGTGTCAGGGGTGGGGTGAGGGGCCTGAGGGGTGGTCCTCATGGATGTCCTTCACCATCGATGAGGATGGATGGAGGAATGAAGACGATCAAGGTGCGGCAAAAGCGAAATGGTTATTACTTATGACCATTTAAGTAAACGTAAAGTAAACATTGCGTCATAAAAACCACCCTGTTTTTACAATGCAACGGTGTATAATTCACCTGTTCTCCCAACTGATGTTTGGCTGGTATTATGTTCTCGAGCCTGATGAAGAAAAGGACCAAATGTTCTCAAGAACTGGGTCAGTGGAAACCATGCAGCTCAATGACCAAGCTTGCTTTGAGGAATCGATGTTCTCGGGGAATATCATGAAGAATGCAAAACTAGAGGTCCCCTTTTGAATGTCCAACATAAAAGTCAGTGACCTTTCCTTACCCTCTCTTTTACTCTTTCTGTTCAGAACTTGCGCCACACCACACACGAGGGGTAGCCCTGGTCTCCGCACACGGATACACCGTGTATCCAAGATATGGGCTCTTGGCTCCTGAACTCTTCTTATCTTTGTCTTGCTTAGAAAAGCATCGTGGCTGTTGTGATCTGCCTACAGTAAACCCAAAAGCAATGGACTGGATATCCTCCCTCCTATCAAAGCACCCTCTGGAATGGCTGCTTAAAGTGCTGTGATTCCACAGTCAGCCACCGGGGGCAGTCAGGAGACCTGAGTGAAAGCAGCAATCCCACAGAGCAGAAGCTGTGTGTGTGGGAGCCTGTGACCATTGAAGATAAAATCCACAACATATCGATGCCCTTGTCACCTTCCTGGTGTTTTATGAGGGCAATGTGAATGTTCTCATGCGATATGATGAGGGAATCTAATAATCTCCTTTCCAGGACTCCTCTGCAGTTCCACTGTCCGTTATAACTGAAGAATTCCAGAGCCCTTAATTATCCTCAATCACATGTCTGGCTGCGGGGCTCCAGCAGGATTACAGACCTAAGAAGCCCACAATAGCAGGTGCACAGAGCCCTTGCCAGTGGAGGCCTTATTGCTTCAGTCCCCTCCTGGGGGAAGTTAGACAGACTTTGGGAAGTGTTGAGGAGCAAGTGACTTTCTTATGGACTACACAGTTACCAAATCTATTGCTTTGCCTAGACTGGGCATGAGCATTGGTGCTGGAGAAGGAGACACAAAGAAAGTGTCACTCCTTTGGTGGGCGTGGTTAATTTTTGTTTTATATTTATTTATTTATTTATTTATTCATTCATTCATTCATTCATTTGAACAAATCTACAACCCAGGAAACAAAAGGTGTCCACTTCCAACGCTAGTCACACAAAAAGCAAAACCTGATGATTGTACTTCAAATTTTTGTTCTGCAACTAATTGTTGATAGAAATTTCTCAAATATGCTTAAGATAGTGCTGTGCAAATCTGATTTTTTTTAAAGAAAGAATGGAACAGTTGGATATCCATATCAAAAAGAAGAATTTAGAAACCTTACCTCCCACCACCTACAAAAATTAACTTAAAATGAGTCATAGATCTAAATGTATGAGTTAAAACTATAGAACTTTAGCTTAAAATCTAATTTATCTGAAATGAGAATCACTACCCCAGCTTTCTTTTGAGGTCCGTTAGCATGTAAGATGGTTCTCCATTCTTTCACTTTTAGTCTGGCTGTATCTAAGATCTATAAAGAACCCCTCAAAATCAACATTCAAAAAACAGATAATCGCGTCAAAAAATGGGTGGAAGATAAGAACAAACACTTCTCCAAAGAAGACATACAAAGGGTTAACAGACACATGAAAAAATGTTCATCATCTCTAGCCATCAGGGAGATTCAAATCAAAACCACACTGAGATGCCATCTTACACCAGCTAGAATGGCCAAAATCAACAAGACAGTAAACAACAAGTGTTGGAGAGGATGTGGAGAAAGGGGCACCCTCTTCCACTGTTGGTGGGAATGCACGTTGGTGCAGCCACTTTGGAAAACAGTGTGGAAAATAGAGCCAATAGTGCAATTGCACTACTGGGTATTTACCCCAAAGATTGATGCAGTGCAAAGAAGGGCCACATGTACCCCAATGTTCATAGCAGCAATGGCCATAATCACCAAACTGTGGAAAGAGCCAAGATGGCCTTCAACAGACAAATGGATAAAGAAGATATGGTCCATATATACAATGGAATATTATGCCTCCATCAGAAAGGATGAATATCCACCTTTTGTATCAACATGGATGGGACTGGAAGAGATTATGCAGAGCAAAATAAGTAAAGCAGAGAGATTCAATTATCATGTGGTTTCACTTACGTGTGGAACATAAGGAAAAGATGGAGGACATTGGGAGAAGGAAAGGAAGGGTGAATTGGGAGAAATCGGAGAGGGAGATGAAGCATGAGAGACTACGGACTCTGATAAACAAACTGAGAGTTTTGGAGGGGAGGGGGTTGGGGAGTTGGGGGAGCCTGGTGGTGGGTATTGAGGAGGGTATGTATTGCATGGAGCACTAGGTGTAGTGCATGAACAATGAATCTTGGAACACTGAAAAAATAAAAGTTAAAAAAATTATAAACTGGAGGGGGAAGTGAAGGCTAAATAAAGACTAAAAAAAAAAAACTATAGAAATTTTCAATGAAAAGGTAGGAAAAAATCCTTATGACCTTGGGTCTGGCAGAACTCTAAGGTACGACACCAAAAGCACAAATGGCAAAAAATCAATATATTATACTTCATGATAATGAAAATATTTTACATTTTTCAAAATACTATTAAGGAAAAAATAAGGAGCAACCTACTGGGAAAACATATTTGTAAATACTATTTCTGATAAAGGACTTCTTTTCAAAAATATAAATAACCCTGACATCTCTATGATAAGAAAAAAAAAACAAACATCCAAAAATGGACAAAAGATGAAATGCCTGGGCAGCTCAGTTGGTTAAGCGCCTGCCTATGGCTCAGGTCATGATCCCAGGGTCCTGGGATTGAGTCCCGCACTGGGCTCCTTGCTCAGCGGAGAGCCTGCTTCTCCCTCCACCTGCTGCTTCTCCTGCTGGTGGTCTCTTTCTCTCTCTCTCTCTGACAAACAAACAAACAAATAAAATCTTTTTTTAAAAAAAATAAACAAAAGCTCTGAATAGATGTATCACCAAAGAAAATAAACAAATGACTAATACGCACATGGAAAGATGCTCAGTGGCATTAGCCAGTAGGGAAATGCAAATTAAAACTACAATGAGATACTACGTCACGCCCACTAGGACAGTTATAATAAAAAACATAAACAAGGACAGGCGCTCATAAGAAGTGAAGAAACTGGCTCCCCATACACTACTGATAAAAAAGTAAAATGGTACAGCCACTTTGCAAAAGTTTGGCTATTTCTCAAAATGCTCACCCCGACTTTACCACGGTGCCCCAAAATTCTACTGCTAGGTACCTATCTGAGACAAATGAAACCGTGTTCACTCAAAGACTTGTCCGCAGATATTCCTGGCAAGATTTTGCATAATAGCCAATAAGTGGAAACAACCCGATGTCCATCAGTTAGAGAAGGGATAAATGAGATGCGTGTATACATACAATGGAATATTATTCAGCAATGAAAAAGGGTAAACTACTGATACATCTTACAACATGAATGAACCACAAAAGATTATGCTAAATGAAAGAAGCCTGATACAAAGCCACATGTTATGAGATGCGACTTATAGGAAATATTCAGAAAGTGCCCATCTGTAGAGACAGGCAGTAAATTAGTGGTTCCCTGGGGCTGGAGATGGGAATTAGAGGACTGATTTCAAATGGGCCACAAGGAGTTTTCAGGGTGGTGGAAATATTCTAATATTAGATGACATTGATGGTTGCTCTGCTTTTTATGTTTACTAAAATCACTGAGTTGGATACTTAACATGGATGAAGTTTATAGACGATAAATTAAATATCAACAAAACTACTTTATAGAAAAAGAGTGGCACATTTCTATTTTAAATACGCAATTTAAGCAATGCTTGAGACAGACTCTTTGGGGGATATTTGGTCATGTACAAAAGTAGTACAGCCAAACGACACTGTATTTAATTTTCATCTCCTCATCTTCAGTCTGTTTATCTACATTTAAAAATAAGTTTTAATCACAAAAACTTTCAAATTCACATAAGAATAGAAAAAATAATATAATCCATCTCATATGTTCATCATCCAGATGCAAGAGGCATCAAAATTTTTTTATTATCTGTTTATTTCTTTATAGTCTTTGCCTTTGGTGCTATCATATTGAGTCAAATCATAGAACTTATGTCATCTTATCAGTATTTCATTAGTATGTTTCTCTAATAAAAATAAAAGTTTTCTTATAAAATCGCAATGTGAAATAAGTCAAGCAGGGAAAGTCAATTATCATATGGTTTCACTTACTTGTGGAACATAAGGAATAACATGGAGGACATTAGGAGAAGGAGGGGAAATCGGAGGGGGAGACAAAGCATGAGAGATTGTGGACTCTGAGAAACAAACTGAGGGTTTTACAGGGGAGGGGGTGGGGGGTTGGGTGAGCCTGGTGGTGGGTATTAAGGAGGGCACGGATTGCATGGAGCACTGAGTGTAATACATAAACAGTAAATCTTCAAACACTGAAAAAATAAAATAAAATTAAAAAATAAATAAAGCCGCAATGTCAGTAACATGCAAGAGTCATAATAACCTCTTGATACCATCCAGTATTCATTCTATGTTCACTTTTCCCTGATGAGCTAAAAACACGCCATTATTACCATTATTATTATTTACAACTGTGCTAATTAAGTCAGCCTTGTTCCACAGTTAACAGTTATGTCTCTCCATTCTCTTTTCATCCAAAGCGGGCTCTTCCTCCTTTTCTCTCTCACATCTTTGACTTGTTGAGGAAGCCAGGTGAATTGTTTTAGAGGCAACCCCCAGGCTGCATTTCTTTCTTGATGGTGTCATTGAACATGTTCCTCTGGCGATGTTTCTTATAAACTGGAATTTAGTTCTCAGGTGCTGATTAGAGCAAATTCAGCCTCTTTCCTTTCTCTCCGCATGCCTACAACATGCAGCTTTCCCGCACTCAGTGATGCTGAATTGATCAACGATCAAATATATATATTTTATATATATATAATACACCATTAGTTATTTAGAAATGATTTTCTAATTGTCATAGCTCCTTCACACTCGGTAGATGTAATTATTATTACATTACTATAAAATTATAAATAATCATAAAATGATATATAATTATACAAAATTATAAAATAATTATGTAATTATTCCATGAATAAGAACTTTCCTTCCTAAACTGGAATTATTTGGCTATTTTGAAATACAATAGTCATAGGAAAGATAAAGAGAACAGTGGTTCTCTTTAATCTACCAAGTATCAAAATCAAGAGTTGGTGCCCTAGTTTTCTCCACATAGACCAATGAGATTCTTGCTATTACTTTGGTTGTTATTAAATAGATATGTGTGTGTGTGTGTGTATCAAAGTCTATATGAATGTAAGTATATAAGTATACACATGTATGTTTGTGTATTCATAATGAAATGAAAAGTTTTTAAAATGTTATATGGTTGTCAATCAAACGCAATCATTATTTTCGAAATTCAACTCGTCACACTGTCAGCCAATGAGAGCCCCTTCAGAAGTTGTCCCCTGTATCATTTTGACAAGACCCCATTAATGTTTCAGGCTCATTTGTACATTTCCTTTCCCATTCACTATAGTCCACCATTCTTCCAAGGAGCCATTGTCCCTTTTAGGGGGGGTACTCAAAGGACACTAGGATCTAGATATTAGAGGTGCTTGCTGCTGTCCATTGCCCACTGCTTCTGGGCCTTTTCAATGTAAAGACCTTGAGGACACATTTGTAAGAATATAGCAAGTGTGTACTGATAGTTTCTATCGGACATTTTAAGAAATCTTGTATTTTTATCTTTCCTCTTACACTGAAGATCGTGGTTCCAAATAAAAGTAGCATAAACATAATTAAACCCCCCACCCCATTAGACATCATAGTATTTTATTTATTCATTCATTTATTCATTCATTCATTCATTTGTTTATTAAAGATTTCTATTTTATTTTTATTTTTTTATTTTATTTTATTTTTTTAAAAGATTTTATTTATTTGACAGAGAGAAACACAGCGAGACAGGGAACACTAGCAGAGGGAATGGTATCAGGAGAAGCAGGCTTCCACTGAGCAGGGAGCCCAATGCGGGGCTCGATCCCAGGACCCCAAGATCATGACCTGAGCCGAAGGCAGATGCTTAACAACTGAGCCACCCAGGCACCCCAAGATTTTATTTATTTATTTGACAAGAGAGAGATCACAAGTAGGCAGAGAGGCAGGCAGAGAGAGAGGGGGAAGCAGGCTCCCTGCTGAACAGAGAGCCTGATGCGGGGCTCGATCCCAAGACCCTGAGATCATGACCTGAGCCAAAAGTAGAGGCTTTAACCCACTGAGCCACCCAGGCACCCCATTAGTAAAATATTCTATTAAAAAAACAAAACAACAACAAAAAGCTTGGAATTAATAAAAGCAAATTTGCCCCTCCTACACTAAGAGTTACATTTGAAAATTAGTACTTAATAATTTAGAATAGAGAGAAACAAGTCCACATTTCAGGGTTCTCTCTCTCTCTTTCTATCTCTCTTCCCCCCGCCCCCCGTTTTCTCCTTCTTTTCAGATTTTTTACTCAGTTTCCTTTTTCAAGAATGATGGGCTTTTAGGGATGCCTGGGTGGCTCAGTCGGTTAAGCACCTGCCTTCAACGAGGTCATGATCCCAGGGTCCTGGGATCGAGTCCTACGTCAAGCTCCTTTCTCACCAGGGAACCCACTTCTCTCTCTGTCTGTGGCTCCCCCTGCTTGCAAGCTCTCTCTCCTCTCTCTCTCTGACAAATAAATAAATAAAATCTTAAAAAAAAAAAAAGATGGGCTCTCAGAATGCCATCACTTAATTCATTTTTGGGGATAGAGAGATGCATTTTGCTTCTTTTGCTAAAATTCAATTTAATCTCATACCCAGATCCACCCCATAATCCTTCCCCTTTCTGGTCCCAATACCATCACGACATTCGTCTTAACTGCACACGAGATCTTTTCTAGAATATTCTGAGCAAGTAGAACACTGTGCTGTCTGTCATTAAAGCCACCACAAAGACTGCAGATGCCATTCACTTTCTCATTGGTTTTTGTCCAGTCTTCTTTTTTTTTTAATGGAGCATAATTTTACTGCTCCTGCTCTGAACAGAAGCAACAATGTAGAACAAGGGATAAAGTTACAATTGGCACGAAAAAGGAGAGGTAAAGAAAAAGTATTTTTGTGTGCAGAGAAAAAAAAATCTCTTGATTCTAACTTGTGTTTGCCAAGCCCCTGGGAACACAGGGCGGGGCAGGGGGGGGGGAACGGGGACAGGAGGGACTCTGGCTATTTTAAGGAAGTGAATGCAGAGGAGGAGGAACCCAGCAAAAGTACAATGAGTGGGTGTTCGGGCAGCAATGTTTTTAATTACACCAATGGTCAATTAGCCCTTCTCCCTCACAAAGCATCACTCCAAAAAAGAGAAAGATATTCAGGTCACAAAGCCGTTTTACCTTCTAAAGCTGCAAGGGCAAAGGTCAGATTTTGCAACAGGTTTCTAGGACCGAGATGGATATATCCCATTCTAACTGGGTTCCACAAAGGGCTAATTGCTAACTTGTTTGACAGATGGGCCGGGAATGAGCCAGTGCTGAGGATTACACAAAAGGTGGATATTTTCTCCAAGCATAAATGCTATAAAGGAAGGCACAAAACTGACATATTACCAGCAGAGTGGAATCGATGGCCTTCAGGTTTTCCTCACTTGACAATAATCCTGACAGAGACAGGAGGAAGTGACTATCCCTTTACCTTTAGATGTGAGTTATTTCCTCAATATTGTTAGACATACTGTGGAATTTTATAAAACCTGAAATGACTTCACTTGGAATACTCCTATGTGTAGGGTATAGTCTTGGGATTGGTTTAAAAAGAAAAAAAAACCCTTTAGTTGCTAAAATATTTGGGGGGGGGGGAAGAAGTCTTTCTCTGAGTCATGGATTCTCCAAGTCTGGTTGACTTGCCTCAGGACACTAACGAAGGGATAACAGAAATGGTAACCACGGTCTTGGTGGATTTTTACCTGATACAAAAAGTCTAGCGCTGTTGCTCTGCCGGGTCTCCCCCGTGTATCTATGCCGCGTGATGCAGCGGTAGTTATACAATCCGTCTTCATTCTGTACATCTTTAATATACAAGGCTCCCGTGGATGTGATGAGAAATCTAGATCCTGCAATAGAAGAAAATGATGGCCCAGTTAAAACAGAACAAAAGCAACTCAAATCACAAACAAAGACGGCGCATCGTTTTTTCCCCCACCTGAAGGAAGCTTAGGCAAAGGCTAATGTTAGGACTATGCCAATTATTTTAAGGACCCAAGCTATTTCTTTTTCCTTTACGTAAATAGTAGATTTCTTTTTTTTTCAAACTATTTTTAATTTTTCAATTACTCTAAATTAGGAGTTTTGAGTAAGTATGCTACACAATAAATGTATACTTAGAAATTCCAAGCTCCTAAGTTAAGTTTTAAGGTCATGTATTTATCATTGGAGCGGCAGAATTGGCATATGATTGATGCACACTGAATTTAGCAGATTTTCCTTGATGACTACTTCTCTCTTACAATGTGACAAATCAAGGGAGTATTAACTTTCTTTGGTGAACTTCTACCTCCTGTGAGCAAGAACTTTCACCTCAGTTTGAAGTGTTTTCATGAAACTCACAAATGTTAGGCTAGAAAGGAATGAAATATGCACGAACTTCCCAAGGAGGACTGTCTTACCTCCTCATAATAACAACCAACACCTAACGTTCGATTCCGAGACTAAGATCCATTCCCCCTGTCGTCAGTGTTCTGGAGGATTGTGTGGTTTCTTAGTCTCTACTCCAAGGATCATCAATCATCACTTTCCCTCCTGGGATGCATGCCTTTGCTGGTCTCCCCATACACAACTGTCCACATTAACAGATCAAATGCCAGTGCTGCTCTAAGAAGGATCAAGACATTTGACCATAGAGTTTCAGGTCCATATCTGGGCTCTCTACTCTTTTCCACTGGTCTGTGTGTCTGTTTTTGTACCAGTACCATGCTGTCTTGGTGATCACAGCTTTGTAGTAAAGCTTGAAATCAGGCAACGTGATGACCCCAGCTTGGTTTTTCTTTTTCAACATTTCCTTAGCAATTCAGGGTCTTTTCCGGTTCCA
>CM053603.1:181084990-181105423 GCA_028646535.1 Procyon lotor
CTTAGGGACCTATAAGTGAGGAAGAAATCAAACACTCTAGAGCAAAGATCTCATTGATGCTGTGGGTGTTGTGGGATGTCAGCTCTCCTAGGAAGCAATGAGGAAGGAAAAGAGAAGGCTTTAGTTCTATACGAGATGAGGAAGCCTCTGCAAAAAATCAAAACCTTCCCCACAGGGCAGACCAGAAGAGAACAATTCTTAGCAAACACCCTTGCTTGTCCCTGCCTGGGCTTTGGGTAGGAAACACGTCTGACCATGCACGAGGCTGGCTCAGGTATGGGGTTTATATGTACACTATCTCCAGGGCCTAAGCAACTTCATTCTGGGAAATTAGCATAGAGTGACCCAGTTTCCAAGAGCAAGGGACAGAAGCAAAGGTCAATCTTCCCTGGAGAAACAAGCCACCTGGGATGTTTAAGCCCAACACTGAGCTCCCAATCCAAAACCACGGAAGATAGGAAAGAACAATTTACTCTAAGAAAAATCAGAAGAAACAAATAACTAGGTACAGATTGGTCATTAGTATTTTTGAAATGTTTGTAGAAATATAAAATTGAATCAAGAAGGAGAAAAAGAAACAAACGAAGAAAGATAACTTAGATAAAGAAAACAGAATGATTAAAAATCAAAAGTAATTCTTGATATAAGTACTTAGATAAGATATAGGGAGATTCGTGTACTGTAAAATAAATCTAAAGAAATTACTCAAAATATTGCTTAAAGAGGAAAGAAACATAAATATGAATGAGAGGTTAAGAAACCTGGGAGAGAGATGTCAGAGATCTATCTGCCTACTTACTAGTCCAGAGAGGAAGCAGAAAACATGGCAGATGAGCAATATTTGGAGAGAAAGACCTGACAAAGTCCTGGAATTGATAAGAACAGAAGGAATTTGCCAATAGCACAGGCTCCCCTGGGACTCCAGGATGTGTCCTCCCAGGAATGAAAACTACTCAAGGAAGGACGGAGGGCCCAAGGGAGCGATGAGCTAAGGCGCTCGTATGAATGGGTAACTCTAAAGAAATAATGCCTGCATAAAAGGATCATCATAATAACGACCAAAAGGATAGATATAAAAACCAAGATGCACCCAAAACACTAGACAACAAAAATCTGTGAGATGGGGGGAATGTTGCAGAAGTCAGGATGTTCTCAAGTCCTGGGTTACTCAGCCTGAGGTAGACCAGAAGCATTATATCTGCACCCAAAGAAAAGCGATCGCTCCAGCATGATATGGCTCTGCTTATGTCATTCCACCCACATCTTAAACTGGGAGGCACCTACTTCCTATCTGAGAAACCAGACCATGTGCTTTGCCATTTACAGAGAAATTTTATGGCCGTTACTATATTGACCCTCCATAGGAAAACCATGAACACGAAGGCCATTTTCAGATACAAACCCTCATTCTCCGCTGAGTCCTCACACTGTGTTCTTTGAAAATATTAGATACAATTCTAAGAAATGTCAACTTTACATTTTGAGAAGTGTGTCCAATCTTACTAAAGCCTATGAGAATGCATTCCAATGCAAATGGGGTACGGTTACATGAAGTCATTGCTCAAGGGTAAGCAAGTCATTCTTTTTCTTTTTTCTTTTTTTTTTTTTTTTAAGATTATTTATTTGACAGAGAGATCACAAGTAGGCAGAGAGGCAGGCAGAGGGAGAGGGGGAAGCAGGCTCCCCGCTGAGCAGAGAGCCTGATGTGGGGCTCGATCCCAGGACCCCAAGACCACGACCGGAGCTGAAGGCAGAGGCTTTAACCCACTGAGCCACCCAGGCAACCCTTCTTTTTCTTTTTTCTTAAATTTCCTACATTTTCTTCCCACATTTTCTTACCTAGTAATTGTTGACAGATTCCATGTGGAACATGTGTGCTTCCTACTGGTTTACATAAACATTTCTCCCAGCTGTCCCAGGGGAGAGCGTAACCATCCTGTACCAGTCGGATGCTGGTAGCTTACAGCATGGTAAATTTACCCTTTCCTTCGGCCCATTTCAACATGTGTTTAATCAAAGCAGGGTAAGCCTTTATAAAGGATGAATAAAAATCCCTTGCATTTTAAGGTAATTTGCTCTCTTCTTGGGAGACAGTACAAAAGGGCTCTTTCCAGCATACATTTTACTCATTTTGATACCTTCTGATAAATTATTCTCTTGTCATGCTGAGAAAACTTCAACTTGTCATTTGAGCGAGGATATAATAAAGTCGTTATAAATGTCTAGCACTGAAGCCATCTTTCATTTCTGGAAATTAAACTTTAATTAGAGAATATCTCTTTAAATAACCAATACTTTATAGACAGAAATAGCCTAAATGAAGGCCATAAGGAAGAAGCTAATGTTATAAAAAAAAGACAACAGACTGGTGGGTACTACTTTTTCCCCAGCTCATTCTAAAGATATCCGCTGTATAGAGCAAATACCACAAAGGATGATACAAAAACAAGGATGACGTTCCATCACGGATATTTTAGCATTAATACTTTACAGGCATGTTCACAAAGCTCTTTGTTAAATTCCTCAAATCATTTTAACCATACGAACCAAGCTGACAAGGGTCATACCATCAAAACCATAGCTAGCGTATTACATTTATATAATGAAATTTTTTAAAGAATAAAATTATTGGTTTCACTAAAAAAAAAAAAGAATATAGCTAAAGTGCAACAGAAATCTGGATTCAACTGGCTTAGGTTGATGAAGGGATGAGAACAGTGTACCTTTAACTCTTGTCCTAAAAAGAAAATACAACGTGTTATAATCCCTAGATGGACAAGAACTTTCCAAAAGATCTTCTTCATGTGCCCTGGCCAACTTTGTGCCTGCACAGTGTCCTCTCCAATTGCCACCATACATCTGGTCATACAATGTTCCCTCAGCATGTAGAGGAAAACTTGAGAACAGAGTTTTTTGAGAAGGAGGAAGCCAGAGAACATCTGTGTAGTTGAGGAGAAGAGGTGAAATAGGGGACAATGTACCTTTCAAGGAAGGCAGACTGTGGCCAGAGACATGAACTTGGGCATTCACTGCACTGAGGATCACTGTCATGTGTTATTGAGAACATATCCCAATATTTGCTTCTTCATTGTTGCCTCTCCATCGTCTGCCTCTCCTTCCTGCCCCTGTGGAAACCTCTTGGGGAGGTTCAGTTGCAAACATATGTGAGACACAGAGCATACGGGGGGTGGTGTTTCAGGTGAGTTTTCGGTAACCACGTTTTCTCTGACTTCTCTCACCCAGTTTCAAATTCAGACCTTCTCAGGAGGCCTGTGAGCCTAATTTCAATATTCAGTCAAAGCTCAATTTTTGTTCTTTTTTTCTCCACTGCACAGAAGTAAAGAGTATGGAGTCTATCAGTCATCCATTAGCACCAAATTTAGAAAGATCTGTAATAGCCAACCAAGAGGTGGCAATCTTCATTTTCAAACTGACAGGTGCAAAAAGGAGATTTGAATAATTCATGGCAGGGAGACTGAAGGCCTTTGATGAGTTGATTGCTGGTGCAACTTGTTTTGTGTCTTGCCTTTGGCTTCGTCCTTCAATATGGCATCTGTATTCGTTTCTTAGGGCAGCCATGACAAAGTCCCACCAACTGGGTGCTTTAAACCACACAGATTTCTTCTCTCACATTTCTGGAGATCAGGAGTATGAAATCAAGTTGCCAGCAGGGCCACGCTCCCTCCAAAGCCTCTAGATTGGATCCTTCTTTACTTCTTCTGGATTCTGGGAACCCACACACTGCTTGGCTTGTGACCATATAACTCTGATCTCTATCACTGTCCTCATGTGGCGGTTTTCCCCTCTGTGCCTGTGTTCAGTTTTCCCCCTTCTTACAAGGACACCAATCATATTGGATCAAGGGCCACTTAATTCCAGGCTGACCTCTTCTTAACTGATTGGTCTTTTTTTTTTTTTTTTTTTTAAATACAGTCACGTTCTGGGCTACTGGCAGGTGAGGGCTTCAACGTATAACTTGGGAGGACACCATTTAACCTATAATGGCATCTCAAAGCAGCTCACCTCTGCCCATCTCAGGTAGAATAAGGTTAAACCAAGAGGGAGCAAACTATACCCATGGCTCTTCGCAAGGGAGGGATGGTGGAGAGAGAGTTTCTCCTAAGAGAATAACTTTATTACGGGAAACGATTTCAAGATATGTAACTATTCCTATTGGATGGATCAAGTTGCTTGAAATCACTGTAGTCTTGAACACCGTCCATGGAGCACTGTGTATTTACACATTCCAACGAGCTTTAAATAAAAAGCCAACACTACAGTAAAAAGTCTATGGGTACATAAACACAAAGCGCAGAATCTTGACGGGCACTGAATTTTAGACAATGGTGCCCACTTCCTCTTTAAGAAGAGAATGCCATAGTTCCTAAGACAAATTACAGGCAAAAGTGCAGAACATCAAAGAACCCCCGGCTCACTTTAATCAAATGAGATAATGTGCCACGAGTGATTTCGCAGTATAACTACAAAGTCTTCTAATTTTCTTTCTTTCAGGAGGAATACTTAATTTTGTCAGCTCATACTGAGCTTTACCCCTCTCTCCAATGTTCATCCTCACCACGGAATTTTTTTCTAGGCAAGTGTGAGAGTGGGTGCTATGTCAACGCAGGACATCCCCAGAATGCATGCTCCTAATGAATAGGTCCCCCACAGCACCCCACAGAGCATGGCACATATTCACTCAATAAATACTCGCTTACCACCCGTGTGTAGACAAGTATCATGCCATTGCTTTCACTGGAAGTGCCTTATCACACACACACAAAAAAAATCGAAGAATTGCTAACTCCATAATGTGACTTGGGGGGAGGATACTACTACAGTCTGCATCTCTTAGGACTTGGAATGTGACCTGGGTTCTCCCAGAGGAAAGGAATTATGGCCAGTCTCTTCCCTCTTCCCCCCTGCAGGGGTGGTGAAGGTACAGAGAAGGGAGTTTGGCCTGTGGGGACTTACCCTTACCAAACAAGCCCCCAAGATGAGTCCCCACTTCACCATCACTACTTTCAAAAGTGCTTTTGAATTACCATCTTCTCCATGATTATTCTGCACACCATCTTCAAACATACCATACACTTCTCAAATCTCATACTTGAACAGGGGACAAAGAACACGAATTCCTGATACCAGTGCTCCATGTTTCCCAAACATGTAATCCTATTAATCCCATAATCCTACTGATGCCATAAGAGTGTCCATAAGCAGT
Source organism: Procyon lotor (assembly GCA_028646535.1). Classification (NCBI taxonomy): domain Eukaryota; kingdom Metazoa; phylum Chordata; class Mammalia; order Carnivora; family Procyonidae; genus Procyon; species Procyon lotor. The sequence continues at coordinate 181,090,215 of CM053603.1, forward strand.
AAATAGTTATCCACATTTATCAAGATCCTAAAAATTATTTATTATCCCAGTGGGGGTTAAAGAGAAACAGGATTTGGTAAGCATTTGGAGAGCACAAAGGCCTATGAAACAACCCTAAATGACTAGATCAGAGAGTCATCTATAGGCCATACCCTTCCTAAAATGAAATACATTGAAAATAGTTACAGGATGAGAGCTGATTAGAAAGTAATACTTATGACAGTGTAAGTCTGCAATTATTTTTCTAAGAAACTACTCCCAAGAAAACTTAAAAAGGTATACTCCCATGAATTTATCCCTCTGAGTCCCAGAAAAGAAAAGCACACAAATTCTTATAACACTCCCAATCCCAGGGCAGAGACAGTGTTATGCATCTGGCTCAAGGGTAAGGAGCAGCCATGTGTGGGTGAGAGAAACCTCTGGGTCTACTCCAAACACAGAGCTTCTCCCCTTTGCTCCCAACAAACTTCATGAAATGCAACTTTGGGGATGCTTCCCACAAGGGACCAAGCAGCAACCTCACGGTGACTATAACCTTGGAAGCAATGGTTCTGACTCAGTGAGATTCTTGAAAACATGACACAGGTGAAAAGCAAAGTCAGGACACACACAATGAACATGGCCAGAAGCTTCTGCTCCTGAGAGATATCAATATTATGGGAGTCACTTTTAATAATGAAAACTTTTTAAATTATTTAAATCATAAATTTAATATATAATAATATATTATAGTATATATGTTATATATAATACATTATGATATTAATTATAATAATATATAATATATGATATATAATTATAACATTAAATATTTTAAATTTAAATTTAATTAAATCAAATCCATGTTTAATTATAATTAATTTAATTATAATTATTTATATTTATTTAATAAATATATTTAAATTCACTATAAAATAATAAATTAATAAACTTATATAAATAAATAATTTATGATTATATTTATATAGAATTATATATAAAATATAATTATATATTTAATTAAATTAAAATTAATTTAAATATTTAAAATTATTAAAAGTCAGCTTTTAATGATGAAAAAAATATTTTAAATGTAAGAGATATTGAACTCTAGGAAACAAACCGAGGCTTGCTGGGGGGTGAGAGAGGGGGGTGGGGTGGCTGGGTGATGGGCATTAAGTAGGGCACTTGACGTGATGAGCACTGACTGGGTGTTATATGCAACTGATGAATCACAAAATTCTAACATATATTATTAGTTTCATACTAATGAAATTGAATTTAAATAAAAATTACAAAAAAGTACGTTCAAAAGATAATAAAATCTACCACCCTAAAACCAAGCATTCAAAAGAGCCATGAGATGATAAATACATACAGAACTGAGCTTTAGTGCATTAGTTAAACATCATTCAAATTCTTCCTTTAGCTCAAATGTAAGACTACGGTTAAAGCACGCATCAATGTGTGGTTCTCTAATACTGATTTCAGATCGAGACCATGAATGTCTTCTTGGATGAAAGTTTTAGAATGTCTTCAACTTGAGTTCAAATTCAGAGAACTACAATGGAGTGAATAAACTGACTTCTCAGTCTGGCCTACTTTGGAAAGCTATACCCCAAAGCCCCCTCAACGTCTAAGAATCTCTCAGGACCCAAGCACACAGAGTCTGGCCTAGAGTGGCAGTCCATAAATATTAATTGCAAGAAAAGTGAAAAATGAATGAATTTCCCCAAACAAGTGAGCTGGGCTTTAGACATGAAAAGACATATTCCCAGCCCTGGGGAGTTTATATTTTATAGGAGAAAACACAAAGAAAATTCTAGCTTTTCAATTTCTATGTTTGTCAGCATATATTTAAAAATCAAGGTATATAAAAGTCCATATTTTCATGTTTTTGAGGTTTTTAAATTACATTTTTTCTGATTACAAATATAATAGAGACACGCTGTGAAAAGTCTGAAAAATAAAGAGCAAAATATAAATCCTTCACAATTCCCAGAGTGGACCAGCTCACTGCTATAACTACCAAGCACTGACTGCTATTAACATTTTTGTCTATTCCTTCTGTGCTTTTTTTCTACACATAGATGTATGTATATTCAGATAATTGAGATTATATTGTTATTTTAAAAGCTTTGCATTCAGTTTATTTTACCCAATATTTTTATCATGTGTGCGCTCAATGGATATTGTATGAGTGTTGAGGAATGACGATTTCCTCTCACTAAAAGGTTTGAATACATCGTTTTAATACTGTGTACTAATCCATTGGGTGGATATACAATAATTTAATTAACCTATCCACTCTTGGGTGCTTCTAATATTTTACTGTTATAATTAAAATAAAATAAAATAAAACTCTCCACATAGATCTTTATCTGTATTTCTAATTATTTCCTTAATTAGTTCCTCAAAGTAAAGTTTCTGGGGCCAAACGTATACTTTTTTAAAGAAAGACATTAAGTTGATGAAGTTTTGGAATAGTTAACGAATAAATTCTACAATATAGCTGTTGAGTGGTTTAACAGAAGGACAATCTGTGAGGGTCCAAATACAGGAGCATTTGAGCATAGAAATACTCTATTTCACCCAGAATATTCTGTTTATGAATGCGAGGGAGACCAAGCAATCACCCTAACCCCTCCCAGAGCCTCAGCAACAAAGGTATTTGGGAGGGTCACTTTTTGCTTCCCTGAGTCTCAGCCCAGCAGACCAACTGGAAGGAGGTGGAAATGCATAGTGAGTAATCCAAGCCCTTATCAGACAGAAATATTTACAGAAGAGAGAGCACAGAGGACAGCAAAGACATCTATTTCCTAGAGGAGGACAGATTTGGTGAGCCTCTATCTTGTGCTGAATTTTTGGAAAAAAAAAAAAAGGATGAATTTCACTCAAAGGACAGGGAGAGAAGGATTTTCAACACAGAACTGTAGGACCGAAGGCACATGTAGGGGAGTAAATTTTGCCACCCCAAGCTTTGCTTCTTTGGCATACTGATTATTTTAAGCAGGTTGTTTTTAAGAAACTGCAGACACATGGGACACCAGTGTGGCTTATTTGGTTAAGATTCCAACTCTTGATTTTGGCTCAGGTCATGATCTTAGGGTCTTGTGATCTTGCCCCATATCTGACTCGGCACTCAGTGGGGAGTCTGCTTGAGATTCTCTCTTCCTATCCCTCTGGGGCCCCTTCTCTCTCTCTCTCTCAAAAGAATAGACGAATCTTTTAAAAAAAACTTTTTTAAAAATAAACTGCAGGGGCGCCTGGGTGGCTCAGTGGGTTAAAGCCTCTGCCTTCAGCTCAGGTCATGATCTCAGGGTCCTGGGATAGAGCCCCGCATCGGGCTCTCTGCTCAGCGGGGAGGCTGCTTCCCCCTCTCTCTCTGCCTGCCTCTCTGCCTACTTGTGATCTCTCTCTCTGTGTCAAATAAATAAAATCTTAAAAAAAAAAAAGGGGAAACTGCAGACACAAGAGAAGTTCTGAAAACTGAGTAGAAATTACCCTAGTTCTAAGAGACACTTACACATATAAGGTAAATCTCCACGTGTAAGGTGTTTCCCTCCTGGTACCAGAAAGAGAGGAATGACTAAATCTCTAGAAACTGTTATCAGTGAACTGGGCAGGGACTTAAATTTGCAATAACAACCTTACCCTATTCGCTGTGCTTTCCTTGGTCACTTCCCATAACTGACCTCCCCACTCCCAAAATCTTTTGTCTTTAGTTGAAGATAGAATAGAAAACAATGGCCTCAGCCATTACAGTGAGTCACTCAGTTTTTCTGGGTCTCTCCCATGTAACCAGAAGGAATGAAAATCATCAGACTTCTGTTTGGTTTTCTCCTGTTAGTCTGTGTCATGTCAATTTGATTCTTAGACCAGCCAAAGAACCGTGAAGGGTAGAGGGAAATTTTCCCATGCCAGTACACACGAGTTCACACCTTGGGCTTTTTGTGTGTAACTGGGGAGCAGTAAGAGAGATTAAGAGAGATAGGCAGTCCTCGATAGGAGAGGGGTTTAAAAATCAATGAACTCCAGGATGTTTAATATGTGTTACCCATTTCACAAGGGCACTCTAAGGCAAATTTAAAAGAAAGGAAAAATAGAATTAGATAGCATGCATAAACTAGGAATGAGAGGTCAAGGGATGCTTATTACTACAGGTGATACAACTATACTGCATCCAGGTAGTTTAATTTGCCAAAAGATTTACAAGATTTTTATGAAAACTAATTCCAATAAGAAATGGTAATACATTATATTTGAATTTCCTCCTCCCTTTCCTTTCTTGGCTGGTTCCAAAAATAATTTGATGTGGCTCCATATTTTTAACTTGAGAAGAGGCTATTCTGATATATTCTTTTTTATTTTATGTTTATTTTTATTTTAATGGAAAAAAATGAAAGTCTTTTTTTTTTTAAGTCATTTTTGAAGGCAAGAAATTTCTCTCTTCAAAGGTCAGGTCTATTCTTACTTTCAGATTTTTTTTTCTAATCAAAAATTTAGTCTCTTTGGTATCCAGCCTTAAAATGAAGCAAGTATTCTACCTGGAGACTGTAACATTTTTTCTATATTAGGTTGGAAGGAGTGAGAGCAATTTGTAAGTTCATATTTTAGGATCACTGAAATTAGTGAAGATTGGTTTAATTATATAATTTGGAGACTTTTGGGTAGATGCCACAGTTGTCTTTGCAAAGAATTTTTCTTTCTTTTTCTTAAATCACAAAACTTAAAAAAAAAAAAAAAAACCTCAGAAATATTGAGACCTTGCTATTAGTTTTGTGTTCTCTCTAAATTAATGAACACAAAGAAACTGCACAATGACGTAGTTTTATGAAAGAATCACTCTATAAATAAAATTCTATTAAAGATTCTATGTGTTTGTGGTTCATTTTTATTTATTTTACTTTACTTATTTTTTGCTCAGGGGCCCTCTTAAGAAATAGATGTAGGGGATATTGGCTTTTGCTGTGTGATTGACTATGTGTCCTGATCATTTGCCAAATCTTATTAAAAGTCCTTGAAATCACTCCATACCTTGGCCCTTACACTCCATCAGCCATCAATTCAGAATGTCAAACCTGATTACCAGGACTCTCTCTGAAGCCCCTTCTAAGCCATTAGTGAGGGAAAGCTGTGCCTCGGTGCCTGCAAGATGTAAATGCACCTCATCAAGCCTTCCAACTCAAGGGCAACTCATTATGCTTCAGAATAGATTTGACAGTGTTAACCTCCTAAACCAACAGGACATTTGCAATTTTAAATTTCAACTTATTAGGGGGACTTTGTTTATTTTTGTCTTCATTGTTCCCACATCTTACCAAAAGACAACTTCAATTCGAATTCTAAATTATATACTTAGTTCACAAAAACAGGTTAAAAGGGTGTTTAAACAGCAAACAATAACATAACAGCATTGCACTGAAAATCACTCATAATGGAGACTACGTAAAAGGGGTTCTTCACAATTTGCCTACTTTCCAAAATATTTCTAACCTTCAGAATTAACTAAATTTAGTTACACCAGATTTAGTGCTCATTAATCCACTAAAATAAGGATGATTTCCAAATGCAAGGGTGGTGTTGATGGGTTTTGGTGGTTTCAGGTGAGTGATGAGGGAGATGACAGGTGGAAATACACTGCTTAGGAGCAACCTACATCTGTATCTGTTGCTATGTTCCAGAACTGGGTCCCTACCATCAGCAAAATACCTAACTTGAAATGGCTGCAGCCCTTCACATGAAGAAAACATGGTGAATGTTTTCCTGCTACTACTCCTTAAATCCTGCTACTACTCCTCGCAAGCCCTTTTAGCTCTGCTACTTCGTCTTTATAACAAATTCAGTTTACAGTGATGTCACATACAATGCCTACTGAGGATGTTTGTGTTCAGCTGGCTGTTACTGAAAACACACCTACATAATAAATTCCCTGGTACGGGGCCACAGGCAGCCCACAGAACCCTTGCCCTCTAGGCACTTGCCTACTCTTTGGTGATCTGCCTCTTTCATTCGGATATTTTAAAAAGTGACTCAATTTTAATGGCCCTTCAGTACTTTTGAGCAAAGTGCAAATGGTTATCCTGAAGCTCAAGGTCACCCGAAACTTGACCTTATCTCAAATCCTAACCTTTTGCAGCTGACTCCAAATGGTTCCCCAACATACCTTGCACTTTCCTGCCTTAAGCTAAAGTTTTCATTCTCATTACGCATTTCTTTTTCCTAAAAAGTCAGAAACTACCCATTCCCCATCATGTGTTTAAATGGGAAATAACTTGTTCCTGGAAGCTGAGCTAAGAAATCCTTAGAGCTGGACTTCAGTTTGGCAACTTCCATGCGCTATCTGCCATGTTCATTTTGGAATTACGCATATGTCCTGAAATCTGCCCTATAAGTAAGGAGTTTTTTTCAAGAAAAGACAGCATTTGGTTTTGTTTGGTTTTGTATCTCCCATAATAAGCACTCACTGCTTGAGGAATGAAGGACTCAGTTAGATGGGAAGCCAAAGATCCCACAGCTTACAGGTGTTTCACACAGCTTTAGGGGGGTGGGGATGAAGAGCTCTGTGTCGGAAACTGAGTTTCTTCTAGTTTCTAGACAGAATTAGGGCTTGGGAAGACCAGCCCACTTAAACTGGACAGTCAGTGGCACTAATTCCTTATGTGCCTGGTAGTTGATCGGCATGGTCTTTTATGGTCTTTATATGTCGCCATGTTTATAAGAGAAGGCCTGTTGAAACTCATCCATCTAAAGATGTCCTCCCTGAACCTGCCTGGCTTGGACAAACTTCCTAAATCCCAGGGAGTCACATCAACCTGGCTACCTGCCTGGTGATGGGCAGGTAACCTACAAATACGTCATCACTTAATGTTTATCTATTCATTCATTTTTATTCAACAAATACTTATATAAACTTAGTAGTAACAAGTATGTTCTAAGTGCATTACCAACACTAACTCTCATAAACTTCGTGCTGCCTTTAGAGGTATGTGAGATGATTATACCCATTTTTTTGGTTAGACATAGCAAGCAAAATTAAGGAATGATTTTTTTTTTCTGTCTCCAAATTCCTCTGCTCTAGAGAACATATTTCTAAATCTTACACAGATGTGTAATGAATTCTTCCAGTGGGGTTCTACATAGAATCCAGGATAAGAAATAGTCACTAATCTGCTCTGATTGAAGCTGACATTATGGGCCAGAGTTGGCCCCATTCTAGAGGCATCTTCTGATATCTCATGGAGCAGGTCTAAGGATCCCTTTATAGACTCTTACAAATTATTGAGGACCTCAAAGAGCCTTTGATTATGTGACTTGTCAATATTTAGTATGGCAGAAATTTTTAAAGTTGTAGAATACTTGTTTTTCTTTAAAAAATGAAATAGTAACCCATTATATGTTGATATAAATAAACATTCTTTTAATGAAAATAACTATATTTTCTAAAACAAAAAAAATGGAGACAAGTGTGACACTGTTCCATTTTGTAAGTCTTTGTAAGTCTTTTGTGAGTCTCTGCCTAATAGAAGACCATGCAATTCTCGTATCTGCTTCTGCATTCATTCTCCTATGGTAAGTTGGTTTGGTGGAAGTCTATCAAGATGAACCAGCTTCCCACATGTGTAGCTGGAAAAGAAAGGAGTGCTTTCATAGCTTTCACAGATCACTGTGGATATTCTCTGGTCGTTTCTGAAAGGTTAGTTGCAATGGTCTTTTCATGCTCTGTTATATTAAAATTCATCACTCAAAGTTCTGCCTCAGGTTTAAGTGAATCTATTATTGATGCATGAGTTTGGTATCATCATGCATTAGTCATTTATAAAATATCATTCACCAAATTATGGAGATCTTCTAGATGTTGATACGTTTCGATATACAATATCAAAAAGTCATATTTGTGAATATCATCACTGATCTTAGCAGAAAAGTCTTTCTGATATCAGAAGACTGTCAAGCACACAGTGGTGGATAAAGATTTTCCAAAATTTTAATTTTTATATGAAAGGTCAAATTTTACCACTGAACTAAACTCTGTCAGTTATTTTCCTTGAAGTGACAGGCTCTCCTCGGTTCATTTGTAAGAAAACATCTGCTAAATATCTATAGTCCTAATAATCACAGTTTCTCATTCATTGGCCTCTTAAGTAAAAGTAGTATTCCATTAAAAACAAAAACAAAAAGGAAAACAAAACAAAACCTGATAATTCAGCTTGCAACTCAACTGTGCAGTGCTCTTCCTCGATATACTCATCCTATTTGTGTATGTTCCCAAAGTATTTTATGTGAACTTCCTATTTCTTCACATAGAGCATTAAGAAGTAAGGTAGGTACCGAAGGATTGGGATTTAATAAAATTATTAATTTATTAATTATGGCTTAAGTTATTATTAAATTATTAACAATGTATTGATTAATAAGTTATTAACTATGGCTTATGGCTACATAAGAGACATTCCTGTGAGTGTGTGCAGTGAAGAATACAGTTCAATACCTGCACAAAAGGAGTGTGACTTGGTGCCCGGTCTTGATTTGTGCTAAGGCACCAGTAGTTTACCTTCATTGCAAATACCAAAGCAGTGAAGCAACCAAAGAACATGTTGGCATTTTTGAGAAAACACTTTTGACATTGCAGGTCCCTACAAGAGTCTTGGAGACCCTCAGGGTCTAGGGCTACATATGAGAATGGTTGCCCTTGGGCATTAGGATTCGAAGTTTGTTATGGGATCACATCATGTTAGAAGACATGAGAAGAGCACACAGAATGGTTCCACCAAAGTCACGTGCAGAGAGCAGAACCCAGCACTCCCAAAGCTCCGCCTCCCAGACCTGCCCCATCTCCATCCCTGGTGACCTACCAAAAGCTAGTCTTGCTAACTCTCCTAGTTCTGTCTACAGAGGGCCATCCAGCCTTACTGGCAGCATTTTACACAGAGTGGAACGGTGCTGGAATAGAATCAATTAGTCCACCTTTTTTAAACTCCCAGTGTGGGTGACAAGAAGCCATTATAACATCTCAATGGTCATGTGAGTTTCATTCTTTCTAGGACAGAAGGCATTGGGCTCCTAAAAAAGTAGTTTTAGCTATCTCAGATTATTATAAGAAGTATCTGCTTGGAGAAAAAGAAAATGTCTGGAGAGTTTAAATATGAAATAATTTCTAAATGGAGAAAAGATGGTTTTTCCCAAGAGAGTGAAACATCTTGTGTATTTCCAAAGCATACTGGTTTTCTCTACCTTGAGGTTATGCAACTATGACTCCCTGTAGGCAAGCAAGATAAATAATGGAACTACCTCAACATTAGCCTCGGATTTGTCCATTTATGCTTAATAACTATTTCTTAAGGGGAAAGTTCTAAGTTCAATTGACTATATATAGTCATATATATATATATATATATATATATATATATATGAGTGTTAATTTTAGGGAAACAGGTCCTTACTATATTCATCTTCCTTTTTACCTTTTGAAATACAAAAATGTAAGGCTTGATTTTAATGAAATGCTAAAACTCAGAGCAACCAAAGAGCAAGTAATAAATCATCTCTTCACATCACCTGAGAGGGGTAAGTTGAAGAAAAGATGAATTAACAAATTTGAGAAAATTTGGAGAATATATTATGCCTCTGTCTCGCCATCATAGTCTTTCCCTATCATGGCCCATTTAATTATCTGTCCGTCTTGTCCATCAGCTGCTGAAAGAGGCACTTCCTCTAATGCGCCCACGACTGTGTCATTTCCATCAAGCACACACCTGACACATGCTGTGTAGATACGTACTGGACAAAGTGCTCAGTGATGCAGAATCATCAGAATGGACATAATTATATGTCTGTGTATATAAAATGGTATCTAGAAATCACCATTATATATTAGCACGATCCTTTAAAATACCAAAAAGGAAAATGTATCAATATATCAGCGTGTTCTAATAGAGAATGCACATTCATGCATTAGCATAAAGCTATAATAACTTTGAAAGGATAAGTGGTTAGTAAACCTATTTTCCAAAGAACAAATTAAAGACAATGCTCACTGGGATGTTTCCTTGGATTAGATATCTTAAAAATCAGATCTGTAGTTTCCCAAACTATGTCCTATGTAGTCCTGTTCTTACATGGATGGTTTGCCAATCTGACATCAATTCACTGGCAGCTGCCGAAAGAAGAGGTTTGTGTCCAAGACAACAGGGAGGCTTTCCAGGTATGACCTGCCTTCCAGTGACATCCACTTCATGCTGTGACCCCAGTATCATTCTTACCAATGTACACACATGCACACACATGCATGCACGTGCACATTTGCTTCTACTCCTGCCAGGATCCCAGATGCTGTCCTAACAACACCAATCACAAATCAGGCAGAATCCAATTGAGCCTACAATGCCGATGGGGGACCCGAGGTGTGCAAGCTGGTGAGCACCACAGGCTCTTTACCAAAGCTTGTGACTTGGATGTTTTCTTAACTATTTCTCAAGGGAACAGCAGTTATAGTCTTAAATGCGCAGGAAATTTGACTAATAAAATATTTTAGGAAATAATATGAACTTCAGGCATTTCTGTTTTATAACATTAACCATCATCTTCATCATCATCATTTCATTATGGCTACAATTTATTGAACTACCAGGAAAACAGTGGACCGAGTAATGTACATAGATGATCTAATTTAATTCCTCACTGTCTCTGTCCATTCGGGCTGCCGTAACCAAAATATCATGCACTGGCTGGCTTATCAGCAACACCAATTTACTTCTCACAGCTCCGGAGGCTGGAAGTCCAAGATAAAGGCATCTACAGACCCAGTGTCTGGTGAAGGTCTGCTTCCTGGTTCATAGACCGCCATCTTCTCACTGTTGTCCTCACGCGGCAGAGGGACAAGAGAACTCTCTGGAGTTTCTTTTATGAGAACCCTGATCCCGTTCCTGAGGGCTCCCCCTCAAGACCCAGTCGTCTCCTAAAGGCCCCACCTCCAAAGACTATCTCACTGGGGGGTTAGGTTCTAGCATATAAATATGGGGAGGGGGCCACAAACGCTTGGTGTACAAAATCCCACAAACGCAAGTGAAATAGCTCTGAGATACACTTTGATTCCCTCTTATATCCGACTTCCATCTTACAGCCTTCCTGTCTTCCGTGAATACTACTTCCTTACCCATCACTGACAACTGTCTCGCTGAGGGTTAATTTCAAAGGGATCCGTCTGGGACGTGAACGCAACACTGCTGCAGAACACTTTCCATTTGCAGAATGTTCTGGGAAATGTACACAAATAGCAAAAGGCTAAGGATTCAGACACAATACTCACCTTAATCTTTCAGATTCCATGCAGATCTGTTAAATCAAAGGCTTGAGAGGAAGTTTGTGACATTGGGAAAAATTTCACAAATAAGCACATCAGACGCCGTCTCTTGACGAGAGACTATTGTGTGCTCACGTGCCTCCCAGGACCGGAGGCCAAAGGTTGAGCACAAGGCTAAGAGCGTTTCCTTGGAAACAAGGTGCTTCTTCAATACAGCAGAGGCCTCTTTGGATGTCACATGTTTTCCAAGTGCCTGCTGTGTCTAGAAATCTGCTCTATGAATTGCACTTCATTTAAACAAATAAACATGGGGAAGAATTCAACTTTTAGGTATTCTCTTTAGAAAGTTCTGGCATTGCTTAACCTCCATTTAACAAATAGGGTCCCTCATCTACCAGGCTCTGCGCCAGCAGCTGGGAATAGGATGAGCAGAGGAGGGTGTGGTCTCTTCCTGACTGGAGGTTATGACATTGTCACCGTCTAGGAAAGGCTCTTCAGCTGGTGCTCCTGACATCGTCTGCTTTGTATTCATTTCCATTTTGATTCAATGAATGAGTCCTCTTTCCTAGAATGACTGATATCTATGAGATCTGCAGGCATACCTAGCACATATCATCATGCTTATTTTATATGGCAGAATAAAATCATTGAATGAAATTCTATTTCAGCCCCAACTGTCACTTAGTTCAAGAGGAGTCTTCTAAGAACCTTCTGAGTCATAGGAGATAAACCTTACTCTGCATTATGGGGAATACAGAACAGAATCTTTTTAAAACATTATTTTTCATTCATGTCTTAGATCATTAGACATAAGATCTGGGATATATGAAAAATAGTCTAATCTGGGGACCATAATGATTTTAATTTGGTTCCATGCAAAATATATAATTTAAGGACAGTCGCTTATTCTCATCCAGTGAACAGGTAGGTCCTATATAAAAGGTGTTGTGCCAACTTTGGGAGAGTCAAAGGAGCATAGGACACAGTCCATGGTTCCCAGGAACTGAGTCTAGTGGAGAAGACGGTCAAGTAAAAACACAATTCTTTGACCAAGTGATACTGATATTCTGGGGCCACTGAGCACAAGGGACTCCAGGAAAATGTAACAGGGGCCCTTTGCCGATCTAAGTGGGACCAGAGAAGCTATCTGATCGTCTTATCCTTCTGAGACCACACGTGTATAATGGTTACGTTTAAATTTAGAAGTTGTGCTATTTATCGTGACCTAGAATTATAATCACTTGGTGCAGTCTTGGGACAAGCCTTAGTGATATATGTTTAAAATGGTCCCCAGTAAATCAGGCTTCTGTGTCAACACTCCCTTTGTGATGTGACTTTGACTTGAATCCCAGATTCAAGGGAGAAGTCTGTGCCCCCCACCGTCTGAATCTAGGACGGTCTTGCAACTTGCTTTGACCAAAAGAGTGCCACTCAGGGGACATCATGGGAGTTTCAAAGCCATCCATTTAGAGGTCTTACAGCTTCCTCTTTGGTCCCGGTAGAATCCAGCAGCCATATGAAAGAGTCTAAGCTACCTTGATGGAAAGAGGCCATCTGGAGGGGGTATCCTGTAGGACGAGCCACTCCATATAGAGAAAGGTCACATGAAGGGAAAGCAAGTTAGCCAGAACAGTGTGAGCCATGTAAGCTAAGCCTTACTTAGCAGGTGGGAAGGCTGCCCTTGAAATCTCAGCCCGAGTCCAGCAGATATGATGAGGAACAGAGACAAGCAGCCCTCCCTATGCCCTGGCCAGTTTCCTGTCCCAAGGAATCATGAGCCATAGAGGAATGTTTATCTAAGGCACTAAATTTCAGAGTTATTAGTAAGCATCTATTAATAACTCGCATGACCCTTCTGTACATGAACCAGATCCAAATGAGCCACTTAACAGTACAATATTGTCTTTCAAGGATCCTATTCAAGGGACTCAGTTCTTTACAAGGCTCTTTGACTACTTGGTGGGTTTCTGCCCATTGAGTTATTAACCACAGAGACACAAGATGTTGTGCATCATGCTTGGCAGTAGGCTTGTCCTGCTACTAAGGGACATGGAAGATTTTGAGCCCTAGGCCATTTGACCCTCTGACTACCCAACATGAGAGTAAGAAATTGTAAAAGAAAAAAAAAAGTAAGGAAATGGTAATAAGGAATATATTAAATGAAAGAAAAAAATAAAGAACCCTAAGCCTAGACTCTAGGCTAAGACTGGCAATTCTCATCAGTGGTGTCGCTGAGGACAAAGGAAGAATGGTCCATACCAGGCAGGTGGATGTTGACTTTAAGGTCACTTAGCTTAATACCCATCACGTATTGCACGGAGCGCTTGGTGTGGTGCATGAACAATAAATCTTGTAACACTGAAAAAATAAAATAAACATATTTGGGGGGGATAAAAAAGTCGCTTAGCTTAGATCGAAGTCCGGAGTAAAAAAAGGTGATAAACTGGGAACTGGCCAGTTTTCAGAGATTGCAAAGTATTTACAAATCATCTGAAGGAAAGTGTTCGTCATGCAATATTTAACAGAAAAAGCTCAGGGGCTCAGAGTGGAGGAGGAGAGAAGGTCGCCGCTGGGCTCACATGCAGTTTCAAAGACACATATAATGAGGGACACTGGCCATCGGAACACTGAATATTTTCTAGTTCTGCCATAACAGCAGACATTCCACAGTCTTAAGCTAGTATTAGCTCTGGCCGGACATTTCTTTTATCCTAAGATTCAGCTAAATAATTTATGAAAATGGATATTTAGTCGGCTTTAGTGTTGCTCATTGGTTTTCTCTGTGTTTTCCTTTCCCGAGTCTATTTACTCACACAGGAAGGTCTGTACAGGATCCGCTCTGTAGCCCCTGCGGAGTGCGGGCCAATGGCTGTACTCACTCAGGCATCCTGCACAATACGCCCAGTGCCCTGTGATGTCACGCATTATCTTCAACGACATTCCTAGTGTGCTGAGGCTGTTGCCATTTTGATTAATGAGGTATTTTTTCCCTATCACGTAGCAATTTAAACTAGCCCGTTCTCTGTGACTTATGAATGGGATTCGAATATTACCTTCTGACCGGTCTAGGTGTAGGTGATTTGTGGCTATTTTTTTTTCACTGAGAAATCACTTAATATTTCTTTAAATAGCAGTGTGATAGCCCAATACTAATACTTTAATATAGATTTAAATGCTACATCCAGATGTCCATTCGTATAAGTTTTAGGGTAAACACTGACAGGACTTTCCGTTCTTGGATATTGAGAACTTTAGTGTTAAAAATGTTCATAAGATTGGGCGAGCCTGGTGGTGGGTATTGAGGAGGGCACGTATTGCATGGAGCACTGGGTGTGATGCATGAACAATAAATCTTGTAACACTGAAAAAATAAAATAAACATATTTGGGGAAAAAAAATAAAAATGTTCATAAGAAAGTTATTTGGATGGGCATCTGGGGGGCTCAGTCAGTCAAACATCTGCCTTCTGCTGCTCAGGTCATGATCCCAGAGTCCTGGGATTGAGTACCATGTTGAGCTCCCCGCTTAGCGGGGAGTCTGCTTCTTCCTCTACCTTTCCCTACTGCTTGTGCCTTCTCTTCCTCTCTCAAACAATTAAATAAAAAATATTTTTTAAAAAGTTATTTGGACTTTCTATGTGTTAAATTGAATAATAATCACTTCTACAGTCAGCCATGACAGAGTAATAAGGTCCGTATTTACCCTCTCATCTTAAAAACCTGTGAAAAGGGGGCACCTGGGTGGCTCAGTCGTTAAGCGTCTGCCTTCGGCCCAGGTCAGATCCCAGGGACCTGGGATCGAGCCCCGCATCGGGCTCTCTGCTCTGCAGGAAGCCTGCTTCTCCCGCTACCATTCCCTCTGCTTGTGTTCCCTCTCTCACTGTGTTTCTCTCTGTCAAATAAATAAAAAAAAATCTTTAAAAAAAAAA
>CM053603.1:181105923-181136525 GCA_028646535.1 Procyon lotor
TGCTCCCAGCAAAGGAATGGGGGCGGGGACACTAACTGGGTCATTTCTGCGAGATGTAGGACGCTTCTGACAAGCAGTGTTTGTTCTGGGGCTCCTCACTGGCCTGACTGAGAATTTCTCAGATATACACAGTCATCTGTGGCTCTTTCTTCTCCATTGATCCATTCACGGGTGGAGAGGTCTGAAAGCCTCTCCACTTCCTCCTATTCCTGATGTCCTATTTCTTTCCTTTTTTTTTTTTTTTTAAGATTTTATTTATTTATTTGACAGAGAGAGAGAGATCACAAGTAGGCAGAGAGGCAGGCAGAGAGAGAGGGGAAGCAGGCTCCCTGCTGAGCAGAGAACCCAATGCGGGGCTCGATCCCAGGACCCCGAGATCATGACCTGAGCTGAAGGCAGAGGCTTTAACCCACTGAGCCACCCAGGTGCCCCTGATGTCCTATTTCTTTAACAAGTGTTTCCCCTAATACATTTTTTCAACTTGCTTCTCTTTTGGCAGCTACTTAGAGGACCCCAGATGACACACAATCTGAAGAAAAACCATTTGATCATCTCAAAACATGCAAAAACAGAAAGACTAAATGTCTTTACCCTGAGATCAAGAGAAACAAGGATGTCTGCTGCCAGCACTTCCACTGAACACTGTAATAGAGGTCCTAGCCAGTGCAATAAAGCAAAACAAAGAAATAAAATGCATCCAGATTGGCAAGTGGGAAGTAAAACTATATTCATAGGTGACATGATGGTCTACAAAAAAAAAAAACCTTAAAAAAAAAAAAAAAACTTAAGTAATTTACCAGAGGAAATACCAGAACTACAAAGTGAGAGTCAATAAACCAACATGGAGCACTGGGTGTGGTGCATGAACAATAAATCTTGTAACACTGAAAAAATAAAATAAACATTTTTTGGAGAAAAAAATAAATAAATAAACCAATATACCAATCATTATACCAGAAAGTAAAAACATTATTTCTACATACTAGCAGTAAACAACAAGAAGCTAAAATTTAAAAACAAGACCATTTATAACAGGATGAATAATTGGACATACTTAAGAAAGAAATTTAAGTACACAGAACTATACACTAAAATCTACAAATTATTGATGAGAGATATGAAAATAGGCTTAAATAAATGGAGGGACAGATCACAGTCATGGATATGAAGACTCATTATTATAAAGGTGTCAATTCTTCCTAAATCAATCCTTATATTTAACACAATCCCAATCATAATCCTGGAAGACAAGTGAATTTCAAAATTCATAAAGACATTCAAAAGATAGAGAATGGCTAAAACAACTTTTAGTAATAACATAGTTGAAGGACTTAGACTAGCTGACTGCAGACTATTTATACAGTTGTGTTATCAAGATAGTATATTATTGCCATAAAAATAAAACAGATAGGCCAATGGAGTGGAATGGAATCCAGGACATCTGACATACATGGTCGTTTCAATTTTGACTGATATACTTAGGTAATTCAACGGGGAAAGAAAAGATGTTTTCAGAAAATAGTGCTAAAAGATCTGGCTACAGATATGAAAATGTTAGGTATCCATATGCCAAAAATGCTTAAATACTTACTTCAAACTGTACATAGAACTAACTTGAAGTGAATCACCAACCTAATGGAAGAGCTGAAACTGTAGCGCTTCTAGAAGAAGACATGGAAGACAACTGAAGTGACCTTGGGCTAAAAGATGTTTTATCAAGGACACAAAATAAATGATGAAAAAACAAATATTGATGAAGCAAATTTCATCACAATTTCCAAATCCACTCTTGCAAAATCACTATTAAAAAAATGAAAATTCCAACTGCAGCTTAAGAGAAAATATTTACAAAGCTTACCTCTGTAAAAGGACTTGTATCTACAATAATAAGGAATTCTTGGGATCAATAGTAAGAAGGCAAATATCTCAGCTGAACCTGCAGCATGAAATACACAGGTCCAGTGAGCAATACAGGCATGTGCTGAAAATCACAGGTTATTATAATCACAGTACAGGGAAGACCTCCAACAAATTATTCACCTCCTAACACAAATCTACCTCAGGATACAAAATATTCAGATAAAGCACCAGGTAAATGCCAAGGCCTCAAACCTAAAGGGATTTATATTTATCAAGGCATAGAAGAAAGGAAGGAAGAAATGTTTAATACTCAGCATACACATATTCTTGAGCAACTGAGAGAAAATTTTCTCACCCTCAATAAAATATATATCCAGTTACAAATGGCAGGATTTGTGATATAGACCTGAAACTTTTCCAGGATTGAATCTACAGACACAAATATGATTAGTGGAAGCAAAGGAAGAAATTACTCAGGGGAAAGAGCGAACACCTAGAACTTGATTTGAACATGTTTTGCCCATGTTAGGCACTCAATAAAATTTATTTATTAATAGTAATACTAAAGACGTTTATAAAAAAGAGATTGATCTTTTTCCAAAGTCTTTTTATAATTGAAAGTAAATGAGAGTCATGATTTTATAATAGTATAAGAAAGAAGAGAGCTCACACTCTAGTACAAAATAGCAATGCAAATGGCTGAATGTTAAAGGATATTGTTGCCTATGGTCGCCTCAGTAGAGTTCTCCAAGAGGTGGTAGCCCCATGGTTAGACTGTTTACACTGCACATGAAGTTGCTATACTAAACTCCTAGACCTATTTGAAGAGGAAGTGGAGAAATGGTGAAGAAACCAAAGAACTTCCTGGGACTGGATGACTACTTGCAAGATGCTGGGGAGACCGACCAGATGTTTGCAAGGAGCACAGTGTGGTGGGGCTGTGTTGAGTAGGAGGCTGTATGCAATACCAGAATAGAGATCTAGGGTCCTGCGGGGACCAGGGAATTGACCCATACCTGGACAGGGAAGTTGTCCAGAACTTAAAAAAAGAGATGAGTTCTGATCAATACAGCAGCCCATATCCTTGTAATGACTAAGAGGCACCTTTCACAGAGGTTCCTTAGTGGGCAGGTGAGACCCACCCAGGGGGCCTTCTCATGCTCCATAGGCCACTTCCCCTCTCTATGCTCTCCTCACCCCCATCATCATTCTGATACACAACTCCACCCTACCCCAGCCCCAGGAGAGCACAACCCTGTCATGCATCCCTGTTATCCTATCCACTTCCTGCCCCCAACAGCTGTATTGAGGTATAACTGAGACATAAAAATGTATAAATATATTTAAGTAATAGAGTACTATCCAGTTTTATTAATGATGTGTATGTTATATCTTAGATTATTTTCTTTCTTTTTTCTTTTTTTAAGGAGGAAAGAAGGTTACAACCTTGTGGCACAAGGATTGCATTTGAACTCCTAAAACTGGCATAGGAGACTCTTCACAATCCCGACCCCATAAAACTGGGCATGCAAACATTTCCTTTCAATGAGATGACCTGCACACTCTATTTCATTAACAAACTGAAAAGTCCTGCTTTGCCTGGACATTAGGATCATTCTTTTTCTGTATTGTGCACCTTTGATGTCACTTTTTTGATTCCTATATGTTGTTCTGGACTTGCTTCCCTCTTACTTCCCTATTTCTCCTGTGGTGTCTTCTCGAACCCCCTACTCTGTGCTGGCTTCTTCCCTGTCCCCGGTCCCTGGCCACCCTCTGCTGTGCCAATCTCTTGACCTGATGTTCTCAGCCCAAGGCTGAGAACACCCATTTGTCTCCACATGCTTTATCAACTAAGGAGAGGAAACACTGTAATTGTTCGTAAACACACACACACACACACACACACACAGCAGTGCGCTGTGCCTGGTAGGTTCTTGGCATTTAATGGATGCCCATTGAATTTACATCTCATAAACAAAACAGACATCCTTCTGATCATTTCTTGCATAAATGTTGTTTTTCCAAAATAAGCAGACAGACAGTATGGAGGCAGGACTGAAACATACACTTCCTATTTCAAGACAAAGTAAGATCAAAATGAAAAATAACAATTTGGTCTTCTCCTCCAGGATTTTTTGGGGGGAAATCATATTCAGCTATTTGCAAAGAAAATTGGACTTATATTGGGTCAATTGAATTGTTCAAATTCGTAAAATAAAATAATGACACTATATTGAAAAATTACAATAATATTTCATGACTGACGGTGTCTAGGTATTACAGTACTCTCTAGTGGTCGGATTTAGAGCAAGATACTCGCAGGAAAAATGTGGGATATTTTAGAAAGGCAAAGAGGGCAAGGTACATAACAAAGTATCATTATTTAATGAACATCTTGTGAAAAATGCTGTATAATTTTAAAATTCAAGAACTTCTTATGTAACTACTACTACATGTGCAAACAAAGGATGCTGAAATGCTTAATGTTCCTTCAGGATTTTTCAGTCTAATATTCTGTCATCCGAAAAGGTGACATTGGTCTGATGTGGTTGAGGCATCTGATTATATATACAATGTTGGTTTCTATATTTTCATTTCCTTGGTAACCATTACTAACTGAGTAGAAACTTTCCTAAAAATCACTCTTTCAATAGCGTTATAGAGTTGTAAGAATTGAGTGGATATCTATATGTGTTTCATGCTTCCTTTTATTTTTATTGATGATATGTAATATTTCACACAGGTTTTGTTCCTTTTGCTCAAAAGCCATCTTTAAGACATAAGACAGAGGAAATAAGTGATTTCTAAATAATCATAAAGATTTTGCAAATAAATATTGAATTTCTGAGTACAGTAGAAAACACATTAGAATTCATTTCAGAAACATGACCACAAGTTAATTATTATGTCTAATATAATATTGGATTTTATATTTGACAAGGACAAGAAAAATAAAGAGATATATAGAGCCATATATTATGTTCACATCAGAGAGTAAATAACTCAAATTTTATCTTACTGTTGTAGAGTGAAATTTAGCTATAAAAACCACCCAGATATTTCTGGTATGGTTCTAGGTATACGAGGCATATTTAATTCAGTGTAACTCAGTAAATAATACTCACTGTGCTTAAATAATGTTAATCACAAGAAAACAAAGATTTTTGAAGAAAAATTCATCAGACAATATGTCACCCTATGTAATGGACATATAAATGATAAGAAACTTTGTCATATATGTTATGTCTTTATTCTTAAGAAAATTCCTCTTCTCTATTATGATCCCTACATATAAATGAAGAAAACGAGGCTCCAAATGTTTTGCTTGACTGTGTGCTTTTCTTCCTTTTCTTCCACACAAAGCTTTCTTAATAAAAGATGAGAGAACTCCCTTAGGAATAGCCCCTGATATAATGGCATCTTTCTATTATCTCTGTGAACATGCAGAGTTTAAAGAGACCAAACAGTCAAGTGCATTGGGCATATTTTACATTATCTACTTCACATTCTGGCAAATTGTCTAGTTGGGAAGATAGAAAAGTAAGGTTGGCCAGAGCAAAGGAGTCTTTGAAATTCAGCTTTTGCATGCTACCTGAGCAAAACACCCTATATAAAAGAGCTCATGTTTAATCCATAAATTAGTTTTTATTAAAGCTTAGATTAAAGATGAAGAGGTTCAAATAAGCAGTATCTGTGAATCCAATTTTTACAGTTCCATAGCTGGGCATAAATTTCTGTACCATTCCTGGGAAGGTCAAGTGGAATTATGGCCACAAGAAAATGGGATTTATTTTCAGTGAAGACAAGGACTGAGGACTGACAGCACTGGAGGGGAAAGTACGAATGTTTTAGCAGAACATACACACAGTACATGTCTTACTAATCCCAACATAAATTAAAAAGGCATAACATAAACAAAACTAGACGAATCTGCTAAAATAAAGGGACAAACTGGGATAAAGTAAGTTGATTTGTTGGAAATGAAAAAAATATGTTTCCTGACTCAAATGCTGTAAACAGAAGATGAAATATTGCAAAAAAATGGAATTGATGGGATAAAAGGAAAAGATTAAATTCCACTGACAATAAAGAGTGAAAAATTAAAACACTGATGTAATTTAAAAACTAAGAAAAATGGTTTAAAATGCTATTCAAAACCTGACAAAAATCCTATACTTTTAGCTAGAAAGAGCTCATAAAGTACCAGGAAATTGTATTGGAAATGGAAGAATTCTTAAACATACGTTAAAGATATTTTCTAGGGGCACCTGGGTAGCTCAGTCGCTAAGCGTCTGCCTTCGACTCAGGTCATGATCCCAGGGTCCTGGGATCCAGCCCCGCATCGGGCTCTCTGCTCGGCAGGAAGCCTGCTTCTCCCGCTTCCATTCCCTCTGCTTATGTTCCCTCTCTCAGTGTGTTTCTTTCTGTCAAATAAATAAAATATTTTAAAAAAAAAAGATATTTTCTAAAAAAATGGGAAATGAAAGTCTTCTAACTATACAGGTAGATAAAAAACATTATCTTTAAATGGAGCAAAAATGGAGTAGCTCTGTGAGCAAATTTCTATACCCAGCTGTATTGTCTTCTGCTGTCTGTATTCAGGATAAAATTAGCTACACTATCCACATACCTCCCCCAGAAAAACCATCATCATATTCCAGCCTATCAAAAGATGGAAGAAAATTCAGTATCATATGGCATGACTTACAATAAACTCAATTAAATATAAACTAGATCCAAATATGTGTTTATGTGTTACTGATTTTTCATAAAGTAATACAGTAGCAATAATCAATTTTGTTGTCATCACCATTATCATGATGGAAAGTTCCAGAATGTTGCTATCAAAAAAACAAAAGGCACTGGCAGGAGGAGAATAACAAACTTAAAAGCATACTAAATTACCTAACAGCCAGAAAACCACACACACTTATGAAAATTTTTGGCATTTATAACTAGAAAAATATGTTTGAATGCCTCTATATAAAATTTGGGAGTAACCAATAGTAGAGTAAGTACTGAATGCATGCCTTTCAAGTCTCTAGAGAAGAGGTGGTTATAAAAACAAGTCATATATAGAAAAAGAAAAGAAAAAGGACACATGAAAGGAATGAAAACAGAATATAACAAAAATATTCAGCAGAACTTGCAGAAACCACACTTTTTGTGTTTTCCAAATGAGGCAGCTACAAAACCAAACTCTCATTGCTGCAGGTTTTCCAATAGTTAAATGTGTTGCAGAAAAAGCAAACTTCCAATATGCCATCAAAATAATATGTAATAAACCTCAATAAAATGTGCATCTATTGACATAGACTACTGCTATCTAATAAGGTCTTTTACTAAGTAATTATAATGACACAATTTTATCAGTAAAGGTTAAGTATCTTTATCTGAGCAAAATCCGATGAAATTAGTCCTGATGTAATAAGTACCATTTGTCACTATTAGAACAAGAGCTGTTGACAGGACTTGGGTGTCTCCGTGGCAACCCGGGTGTTCCATTTCTTTTTTCTGTAACCTTAGACACTAACAAGGCATACAAGTCCAGAGGGCATAGAAGGTATTGCCTGGGTAATTTATTTACCCTTTTCTGACTTTGCCAGGCAGCGGCATATACAAGAATCTAGAGGCATTTTACATCAAATGGGCATCTGCTTTCAATGTTGACTCTGCTGATGAATATTTTGAACAGAATATCGTACACAGATTTTCCTTAACAAGAAAAATCACTAATTTTTAATTGATTTATCATCCATAAGGCATAAGAGAGAGTCAGAGAGAGAGAGAGAGAGAGAGAGAGAGAGAACACATATGTAAACAGAATGTAGATTTCTCCACTTCGGAAACTTACAAGAATAAATATCCCTAAGCAACGGGACATATTCCACTAGAATTAAGCAATTTTAATGAAGTGCTAGCTACAGCCCATGCCTCAGATAACATTTTTGGAGTTGAGCCTCCCAAGGGGGCGTATTTACAGCTATGCTGGAATTGACAGGAATTTGCTCTAAGACCAAAGCTAATACAAAGGCACCGGGGCTCCGCATTACAGAAGAGCCCTCCCCTCCGGCTTCAGAATCAGCTGGATCTCAGTCTCCAGCCAGAATCATACCTGAAAACACGTACACACAATCTGACAGCCTCCATTTGAGCCACATCCCATAGTAAAATAAAATGAATAGTGACAATTTATAAACGTTCCTATCAATCTTATAGAGCAAACACCTAAGAGTGGAAGGTTCTGGGGTCAGGTGGGGGTGGGTGGGGTGTTGGGACAAAAATGGAGAGGAATGTTGTAAACAAAATTTCATATTTCATTTCTTCCCCATTATTTTTTTAGGAATAGCAAATACCAGTTTTCCCACTTTAATGAACGAATATTAAAAATAATAATTTATTTTTTAAAATAGGAAGTTAAAAATGTTATTCATCTAGTTAAAAAAATCATAGACATAGACAAGCAGACCTGGAGCCTTGTTCGTGGGCAGATACCTCAGCAACATGACATATCTTTCAAAATATATTTCTTTTCTTTTCTTTTTCCATTTAGGATTTTTGTTATAGGTTGAATTGTGTTTCTCTTCCCCCCAAAGTATGTTAAAGTGCTAACCCAGAACATTAGAATGTGGCATTACTAGGAGACAAGAGTCTTTACTGAGCTTATCAGGTGGAGGTCATTGGGGGGTGGCTCTAATCTGTAGGACTGATGGTTTTAATAAAAGGGGAAATTTGGACCCACAGACAGGCACACACAGAGGGAAACAATGTGAAGATACAGGGAAGAGAAGGCTGGCACATGACCAGAGGGCCCAATCTTCAAGCCAAGGATTACTGAGGGCTGCTGGCAACACCGGGCACTGGAACAGGTGAAGAGGCGGAAAGGACCCCCTAAACCCCCCACCCCCTGAGATCCATGAGGGGGTGGCCCTGCGGACACCTGGACTTCAGACTCCTGGACTCCAGACTGTGAGAGAATAAACTCCTGCTGCTTTAAACCATGAAGCTTTTGGTGACTTCTTTTGGCAGTCACGGGACACCAATACAATTTTCCGTGAATTCCAGATAAAATGCGTATTTCCAGAATATAATGCCAGTTGAGTCTTCAACAATGATGCCATCCTACCATGTAGTAAGTGACAATGGGTCACTTAAATGAATGTTAGGGTAACAAAGTCAATCCTGTAACTAGAGGGCTCAGGGCTCCCGTCAGCTTGGTTAACATGAAGCAGAATTCCCAAATCCCTACAAACCTAGGGCAATATCAGGATGGGTGCTCTTTCTGTACAATGGCCCAATACACACGCACACACACACACACACACACACACGTGTGCAGAGACACAATCTGTATCATGTGAATCCCGTCATTAGAAAGATAAAATATAAACCAGAAATTACTGCAGTGTGTCCACAAACTTATTCTTAGGCACCTTCACAAGTATTGTTGGAACCCCTTGCAACATGATGATTTTTTATACTCGGCACACGTTTATTGAGCATGCACTATAAACCAGGTTCTAGGCCTACTGGATAAACCAGCTAACAAGACAAAATCTTCGCTCCCATGGAGCTTACATCGACCCAGACTTCAGATACTATTACATGGCATCAGAGGAAAACTATTTCATTGCAAACCAAACGGCAGCTTTGCAAATTTTTGTAAAGTATCACATAAAGTGCTACATTTATAGACTTCAGAAAGGTAGTATTATACCAGTTTAAGAGTGCAAACTGTGGAAGCTGGCAGCCCGGGCTCCCATCTCAAGGCTGCCATCTACAATTTGGAGAGTTACTAACCTCCCTGCCCCAGGACTCGGGCCCTCGTGATGTTGACTGGAGGATCTGTGAGTTAGTACAACAACCACACTTGGTTTCCTGGCTGGCACACAGTAAGGGCTCAGCTGGCTACTGTGAATTTCCACAGGGTATGTTAACTATTTTAGTTATTTGATAGACACTTTCTGGGCCTTTCCATGCTGGGCACTGTTCTAGATGCTGAAACACAGAAGACAATGAGGCATGAGCTCTACCCCTAATGGAATTTCACCCTGTAAGAATTAAACGTAATAAAACCTAGTGAAGAACTGATGAACTCAAACCCAAGTCAGTAAGTACTTGAGCAAAACACCAATGAACAAAAACTAATGTTTCCGTCATGCCAAGAGTTTAAAGAATGACTTCCCGTGCTTGGGGGGCGGGGGTGATGGCTCCTCCAACTCCACCTGCACCATAATTAAACAGTTCCACACGTGTGCATTTGAAAGAGAACTAACCCCATCCTCCCTCACAGCCTAGCACAGAGTTTCTAGGGACACCTCTGGCCAGTCGACATTGTTGGGAAGTAGATGTCAGAGGCAGCCTGAGGGTTCCCAGTGCTCTGGCTCATCTTTATCCTAGGGTGGGGGGATGTTTGTGCCCATTTAGCCTCTCTGGACCTCAGTTTCAGGATCTATAAATAGGGTCAAAACAGCTCCCCCGCCCAAGGGGCTGCTGCAGGGTTAAATGAAATGAAGCGTGTGATGTGCTTAGGCTGAGCTCATGCAAGTACTCGCTCCCATTATTACTGCTCATTGGCTGGTTGTACATCTGCAGGGGTTGACAGCCCGGGATGGTGGTAAGTGGAGGCAGGTCTGAGATGGCAGGGTACGAACTACAACTGGAAAACCTCCCAAGGCAGAACTACCAGCTCAAACCTCAAAACAACTCGATCTCTATATCAGACAGAACCTGTGCAGAGGAAAATAGAACAAAAGTAGCTACTCTGCCATGCCTCTATCACTGTTTATTTTAAAGGATGATATTGCGGAATGCCTGGGTGGCTCAGTCAGTTAAGCCTCTGCCTTCAGCTCAGGTCATGATCCCAGGGTCCTAGGATTGAGCCCCACATCAGGCTTTCTGCTCGTCGGGAGTCTGCTTCTCCCTCTGCCTCTGCCTGCACTTCCCCCTGCTCCTGCTCTCCTTCTCTCTCTTTCTCTCTCTCTCTCTCTGACAAACAAATAAATAAAATCTTTTAAAAGACAAAAACAATAAAAGACCTACATTATGCAATAACTTTCAGAAAAACTTCCTCCCTTACTACTCGAAATTGGATGCAAAAGGGTGTATTAGCTTCCTCTTGCTGCTGTGACAAAACAGCGCAGAGTGGCTTCAAGCAATGCCAACTCTTTCTCTCTTGTAGTTCTAAAGAACAGAAGTCTAAAATCAAGTCTAGAACCAAGGCAGAGCTGGTTCTTCCCAGAGGCTCTAGGGGAAAAGCTGCTCCTGGCCTCTTCCCCCGTTGGAGGCCATGGCATTTCTTAGCTCCTTGGCCATCATCCCTCTTTCTGTCTTCATACCACTCTCTTTCCCACTGATCCTCCTGCCCCAAACCCCATAATCCAGGATTACTTCCTCATATCTCAAGATCCTTCGCTTAATCATATCGGCAATGTCCCCTTTGTCATACAAAGTAACATTTCCCAGGTTCTTGGAATTTAGGATGTGGACCCATTTGGGGGCCATTACTCAGTCTACTAGGTAGGGCACAGCTAAATATCTTACACTGAAGCAGAATGCCTTTTTTCATCATGAAGTCTGAAAATGAGCCCTGAGTAGGTAAAGAAAAATAATAGCAAATAACTTTCATTGGCTACACATCAACTGAATGAACCTCAAAGCAACCCTATGGTCTAGATGTGGTCATCTGTCATGCAGATGAAGAAACAGAGGCCCAGAGGGTTAAGTCACTGGCCCAGGCTCTAAGTCTGCTGGGCTGGGCTTTGTACCCAGGCCACATGAGTGTGAAGCTTATTCTCATAACCATAACCTCCTGCCCTTCTTGTTTATTCTTTGTTCCTGGTTGTGAAAAGCACAATTTCTCCCATAATCGCTACATATCTTCTACTTATCTTAAGTCACCAGCACCTTACAGATTCAACAAAAATTACATTTCTCCTTCATTAATGCATCCATCAAAAAAAAAGATGAGTGCCAACGGCATCCAAGGCAGTGTCCACTCAAGGTGCATATGGGGCTGACAGAGACAGCCTGGCACCTACTGGCTCCATGATACTCTTGCTGTGACTGCCCATGTCTCCAATCCCCACATGCAACTTAGTTTTCTCAGAAAAAATAGCTTCCTAAAATCTAATTATCAATGAAAGAAAATACAACCTGGTTTGTTCATGCTGCTGGCTGGTGAAAGAACCAGCCAAGATTCATCTTTCTTACCGTCTCCCCATCTAGGCAAATGGTTAGTAAAGACTGGAGGGTATTACCTGAGTCAAAGCCACAGGATTCCACCCATGAGGGGCTGGCAACATCAGGAAGTATATAGACTGTCTTTCTCTACTTCCTAACTGGGCCATTCATTCTAGCCTTTCCTTGGCTTCCTGTCCTAGCTACTACATCATTCAGCCCACCCTATCCCACAACTTTCCTTACCAGCCACTTCATCACTGTTTTCCTTCTTAAGAGTGTTTGCACACACATGACTTACTTATTCTTAGGAATAATTTTTTTTCCCAAAGATTTTAATTTATTTATTTGACACAGAGAGATCACAAGTAGGCAGAGAGGCAGGCAGAGACAGAGGAGGAAGCAGGCTCCTCACTGAGCAGAGAGCCCGATGTGGGGCTCGATCCCAGGACCCTGAAATCATGACCTGAGCTGAAGGCAGAGGCTTAACCCACTGAGCCACCCAGGTGCCCCTTACTTATTCTTAAACACCAATGCCACACGATGTTCACCAGGAGATAATATATTTATAGCCACACTGATGGACACATGCAAGAAGAAATCTCCACCCTTTCAGTATATGTGAACAAAGGACTCAAAGGCAGGGAGAGAAAGAAGGTCAACATGTCTGACATTGGCTTGAAAAGATGGAAACCATCAACGAATGCAAACAGTTGATCAATGTCCCAGTTTCTTGGAGTGAACCAAAACACGTAGCTCGAAAAACAGAGTATTGGAATTTAGAGTCTTGAAATCAAGTGGCCAAACTCAAAAATCCTTCTGGAGGCTGGTGCTCACTTTGGGAAGGTTGCTCAGTGGGGGGCTTGGGACACAGGCTCTTCAGTAATTGTTCCTGATAATGGCGCATTATGCAAGGAAAGAAGTGTGAGCAATTTTGCTAATCAGGCCATCAAGTAGAAATAATTAAACAAACTAACACAGCAGCACCCCAATTATAATTACAAAAAGCAATTCCATTATGCCCTGTGCACGAAGTGAAAGGATTTTTGGATTTGTGTAATTAGTTACTATTCTCAATAAACTTATATTGATCATCGGCAATACACCAGGTATCACAAGGATCACTTGATTACATCCCACATCAAAACCTTCCGGGGAGCATAACCATTATGAAAACTATCTGCAAGACCCATTCCGGCTATTAATCATTGGGTTATTTTCTCATAATGTTGAAAACAAGCCACAATTATATTCATTTGTAGATTGGGGATAGTAGGGCATAAAAAAATAGTCTGACCCTGATTACCTGTCTTTAAAAATGCACATTTTCCCCCATAATGCTCTAGAAAACCTTCCAATAATGGGAGGGATCAGCAATCATAGAATGTCAAGGGCACAGACTAAAACTTTCCATTAGGCAGGAGACGGGGCAAGATGACTCCAGGATCTGTATTTTCCAGTTCTTAGATTCCGTGGCTGAGAAGAGGTTACATAGCCTACTGGTGGCCCCACTTTATGCTCTAAGCTCAAACCCTGGCTGACAGAAGGCCCAAGGCCCAAGGTTCCTTGTTCATAATTGCTGGGGTCAGAGTATAAGCTCATTGTTAGATAATTTGTAAAGTCCTCTCAGGCTTTCAAATTCTACATTTTTTGTTTCATTTAGTTGGAAACATTCATTTGCTCTTTATAGTTAAGCCTGTGACCTATTGTGAGTTAATTTTTGTGTAAGATAGGAGGTTTAGGTCAAGGTCAATTTTTTTTTTTCCTACAGATGTCTAATTGCTCTGGGAACATTTGTTGAAAAAAAGACAATCTTTCTTCCATGGAGCTGCTTTTGCACCTTTGTCAGAAATCAGTCGGGCATATGAGTGTGGGTCTGTTTCCAGGTTCTATTCCACTGATCTGTGCATCCAGCCCTCCACCAACTTGTGGAAATTTTAAACTCACCTTTATGCCAATTTAAAGTGTTTCTATTTCAATTATAGGCTATGTAGTTCTTCATCTAAAAATAGAATTATAGGGGCGCTTGGGTGACTCAGTCAGTTAAGCGCCTGCCTTCAGCTCTAGTCATGATCCCAGGGTCCTGGGATCGAGCCCCACATCAGGCTCTCTGCTCAGTGGAGAATCTGCTTCTCCCTTTCTCTCTCTCTCTCTGCTTCTCCCCCTGCTCATGCTCACACTCTCTTTCCCTCTCTAATAAACAAATAAAATCTCTTTAAAAAATAAAAAATAGTAATATAACTCAGCAATTATGTAATGATGAATTTGGGGTACAACCCCCTTGAAGTGCTTAGCTTATACAGGCTATATTAAATCATATTTTTCTGGTTTAAGTAACCCGTTATAGTCCTTCAGGGAAGAACCTAGAACTCTGGTTATCAAAACAAGGCTAAGCTGGATACTATCCAGCTAGGCATTCAGTATCCTGGTTGGCATGCTGGCATTTATTGGTGTGTGCATATATGTTTTAGATTTGGAAATCTGGTGCATATTTTTAACAATCAAGGTAGAGTCCTGACTCTACATTGAGTTTGCCTCCCATTGACCCAGATGACAGGAAGCAGTACACACCAGGGGACCAGACAGAGGCAGCGCCCCCAAACAGAGGCAGGCCCCGGAGCGGGGGGTTGGGGGGGAGTCTCAGCGGAGACCATTTGGCACAATGCCAGCCCTTTGGGATCTGAATGCAACTGTCAAGAACTGAATAATATGCAAGATTCTGTGGAAAATAAAAATGAATACCTCCTTGTTTAAAATTACTAAGAATTTCAAGATGACAATAGAGCATTAAGCCGAGAGCTGTGTCCTTTTAGGCACGTGGTCCGTGTGACTGCACAGGTCACACACCCTGTGAAGCTGGCCCTGAGGTGGTCCTTGTTCAAATAAGCTGCAGAATTCAGTTTTTGTCACCTCAGCACCTTCCAGAGTTTTTAATAAGCTATTGTAAATTTTTATTTCCAGGAAGGGACCGTACTGTTTTTCAGACAGATTTGAGTGTGTGTGTGTGTGTGTGTGTGTGTGTGTGTGTGTGTGTGCACGTGTGCATGTATGTGTGTGTGGTGTGACTGTATTACAATTGTTACAGATACACCCTGTACCTGTGATAAGATATAGTACCTAAAGACACAGGAAGTGGATGACATTTGCCTAAAAATTAAGGAAATTATTATTTTTTTAATTAAGGAAATTATTTTCAGAAATCCTGAATATGATCAAAATCAGGAACGCAGACTGAAATAACTATTTTAATGAATGCTCTTCAGATGGCTTTCCGTGGGAGGGATACAAAGAGGCTCTCCGACAAGGCCACCAACCGGGTCACGCTCAGGATGGATTTCAGACACAGAGATGTCTTCAGGGGAAACTTCTGCCCTGAGAATCCCAAGAGGGAAGAATCCAAGCTCTAGACCACATGCGGATGTTCCCACAGTCACAGGGGCAATAACAGTAATATCGGCCAAGGTTCACCAAGTGCTGACCGTGGGACAGGCATATGGCTTCCCAGCACAATCGCATAACCTGGATGAGAATCTTTTGAGACAACTCCATTCTTTTGCCTACCTCACAATTGAGGAACTGAGGCGCAGAGAGGCTAAGTAACCTTCCCACGTTCCACACCTAGGAAGAAAAGCCTAGGCGGTCTGGCCTCTGAGTCCAAGACCTGATTAAAATTAAATCTTTGGCAGTCGTAACAAACCGAAGACTAGGAGCCTAAGGACACAGGGTCTAATCTGGGTTCTGCCCAGACTGACTCTGTGACCCTAGGGAAGCCACTTGGTCACTGGGCTGAAAATGAGGAGGATAGGGGCACCTGGGTGACTCAGTCGGTGAGGTGTTCAACTCTTGATTTCAGCCCAGGTTGTGATCTCAGGGTTATGGGCTGAAGTCCCGTGTCAGGCTCTATGCAAGTGGGGAGTCGGCTTGGGATTCTCTCTCTCCCTTTCTCCCTCCCTTGCACTCACTTGCTCTCCCTCAAATAAATAAAAACTTTTAAAAAAAGAGGAAGACAAAATAGTACCTGAGGTTCTTTTCAACTCTTACTGAACACAGTAAGATATAGTGTGTGATTTTGTCCAAGATAAAGCTAGTCTAGAATATAAATTTCTTGAGGGCAAAGGTCATGCCTTGATGTTTATCTTGGTATCCTGACAGTTTAGAATAGCACCTGACGCTCAGGAGGCTCTCAAACATTTACTGAGTTGAATGAATGAATGAATGAATGAATGAATGAATGAATGAATGAATGAGTAATTTAAATAATTTGTGAATGAATAAGTTCAATAATTACGAGTAAGTTAAATAAATATGAGAACTCAATAATCCAACACAGAGCAAACCAACATTACATATTTTTAAAAGCCTCGCAAATCATGACACCAAATGGAATCCTGCAATTTTACTTGGTCCTGGTCAACTACAATGTCAAAAGTCCTAACAGCTTTTAGTCACTGGACTTATTGCTATAACGGGAACTCAAGAGTAGGAGCCACACAGTGTCTCTGAGGTGAACATCTCCCATCGGTCTAAGGGAAAGCTCCACTTGGCCTTCCTCTGGTGTCAACGCCGTAAGAAGTGAGGACTGATGAAGATGACATATTTCTGCTTTCAAAAATCAGCGTATCATCTGACACCTTTTGATACTGTGCAGACCTTTTCTCTCTCATGAAGCGCATAACGTAGGTGCAGAGTGCAGGGCTGGTGAAGTTAAACCTCATACTTTAAACCCTGCACACTGCGGACACTGACCTCCTAATGCACAGATGTTTAATGACCTTTTTTTCTGGAAGGTGGCAATAGCGCAGCAGGTTCTAATAAAATCCGTATATTCTGATAATTCTGCAACAGATGAAAGGGAGGTCTCCGGAAGCAGAAACACCTTTGCAAATGTGGGTTCCCCCCAGTGGAGTTACTCCCCGAGTTCCCTGGTAACCCGTCTGGAGCTTTGTCCCCCCCATTCCCCACCCTGCTTATGTGTTCTCTAGTTGAGCCCGCATTATTTTGCTCCATACATTTAGCGTGACTTATAAATATGCACTAAATTATTTATTCATCAGTGACTGCCATCCCTAGACTGTAGGTCCAGAAGATAGGGGTCATGAACACAACTGAATCACCTCACCTCCCACAGGGAAGGCATATTGAAAGGGACCAAAAAACATCTGCCAAAAGAGTGCATTGATAAATATATTCGTTAATAGAGGAAGGGGGTTCATAATATATGAACCTTCTCCCAATGTCCTCCATGTTTTTCCTTATGCTCCATATATATCATAATATATTACTGAGTAAAAAAGTGTATTATAAAAGGGCACTAGATACTGTGTGATCCCTTTTAAAAGATATTTGTAAAATTCCCAACTGTAGAATGTTTACAGGCAGTTAGTTATATGCATGTGTGGAAAAAAAAAAAACAAAACAAGTTTAGATGTAGAGACCAAGATCCAACTTAGTTTGCTGGCATAGAGCAATCTTATTTTATTTTTAAAATTTACTAATCTGAACCTCTTTAGTTTTCAGTAATGGATATTGTACTATTTATGTATTAAGTATGTTTTAAAAAACAAAATTCAATTTAAGATCCCTGAGTAACTGAAGTTTGGATTCATGTCTAGACTCCTCATATGGAATATGCACGTTTTAAAGAAACAAACCACATCCCTTCTTTCTCCCCCACTATGTGCGGGTACGAGCATGAGATAAGAGCTCATTAGACAGCAGAGAGGATGCATAAGTTCTTGCAAACCAGGAGATGGGGAAACACAGACATACAGAAGTCAGAACTGCAGACTTCTCATTTCCTACTCTGTGTCTGCTCACACATGTGTGGGTCTAGCAGTGCTGTCCAAGACAGGAATCTGTCCCAGTAGCAGGAAGACTGTGGCTCTTCCGAGTATTGGCTAATTTATGTACTTTATTTAATCAACTTCTTATGTTGCTATAAAATCCTAACTCATTCCAAAATAAAAATTTTAAACAAGGTTTTAATTAACACTTGTATTGCTATGGGCATAAATCCACATGATGTTCCTTTCTTGGTCAGCGGATTTATACTGTACTAGATCAGTAAAGCTGTTGAGACTCCTTTCTTTATTTTGGCAATATCTCATGTCTGGCAATACTATAACATCTTCTAATTAACAAGAATGTTCATACAGCCTCCATGTAAATTAGAGGTTTGAAGCCACCGGTGGATTATAGGACTCGACTCACGGGGTCTGTGTTTGCATCCCCGTCCCTGCTGGGGAAGCCAGCTCCCCTTGGTTCCACTGCTGGTCACAAGGCTACTTTGTTGCCATAGTAAAATCCAGCTTGATGTCATCACTGGCATGCCCACATGGTGCTCAATAGTATCTCCAAAAAGTACACTCATGCTGGCAATCTATGACTTTTCCCTTGGGCGAATGTAACTCCAAGCAGAATCAAGAACAAGGAAAAGCAGCAGCCTCATCACAAATACTAGCAGAGGAAGGGTGGGTCCTGTTTTCACCGGCCTCATGTCAGCCCTACTGTTGTAGCCATTACGGGTGACAACAGCATGAAATACTTCAACGTTTTAATAATTCTACCAGATTTACAGTGGCTCCACATCATGCTTCTATTCCTCTTCACTTTACAAAGTAGACAAACGGATATTTGTGGCAAGCTCACGGGCTATTAACCTGATATTTCCATTGAGAATTTAGAAATGGGTGAAAGGAAAACCCTTAAATATCCTGACTCTGTATAGACTGATGATTTCCTTCAGACAAGAGATCATGTACAGTAAAAAATGGTTTTTCCTTTCTTTTTTCCCCTCTTGCCTTTATAATATCCACAGAAGCTACTCTTTCTTTCTCAACTTTAAAATATGGCAAAATTACCCCAAAGATACAGATGCACTTAAACAAAGGGCCACATGTACCCCAATGTTCATAGCAGCAATGGCCACAATCACCAAACTGTGGAAAGAGCCAAGATGCCCTTCAACAGACGAATGGATAAAGAAGATATGGTCCATATAAACAATGGAATATTATGCCTCCATCAGAAAGGATGAATACCCAACTTTTGCATCAACATGGACGGGACTGGAAGAGATTATGCGGAGTGAAATAAGTCAAGCTGAGAGAGTCAATTATCATATGGTTTCACTTATGTGTGGAGCATAAGGAAAAACATGGAGGACATTGGGAGAAGGAAAGGAAGGGTGAATTGGGGAAATCGGAGGGGGAGATGAAACATAAGAGATTGTGGACTCTGAGAAACAAACTGAGGGTTTTGGAGGGGAGGAGAGTTGGGTGAACCTGGTGGTGGGTATTGAGGAGGGCACATATTGCATGGAGCACTGGATGTGGTGCATGAACAATGAAACTTGGAACCCTGAAAAAATAAAATTAAATTTAAAAAAATTAAATATGGCAAAATACGCTTATGGGTGGATTGATAGCTAAACTTTTTAGTTGGGAGACTCAAGATACTAGACTGTGGCTGATCTACTATTGTTCCCTTCCGTTGTCAGCCTCACACGGGAGGAAGCATGCATTTCTCAGTGCCTCTAGAGTTAGGCTTGGATATGTGACTTATAGCCAAGATCATCCTAGCAAAATGTCTGGAACAGAGGCTCCCAATGTGCTTGCATGGTTTGCCATGCTTCTGATGCTACTGTGACCTTCCCTGAGCAAAAGAAATCCCACATCCCTGTGGGTCCACTGAGGAACAGAATTGAGTAGAGCCCGCCTGGCTCCATCTGGCACCTGGACACAAGCCCAGCCCAGCCCGACCTGGCTGAGGTCAGCCAATACCCAGCCAACTAGGAACACGAGGGAAAGAGAGATGAATGGTTTTAGATTTAGGGGAACTATTTGTTACACTGCATTATTGCAGAAGTAGCTGACTAAATACATAATCTGTTAAAAATAAACAGAGTTATAGCATAATATGTTCAAAGACTGAACTAGAATGGAAGTCACCATCTGGGCCCACTCCTCTCTTTGGGTAGATGAGGACACTGAGGCTCAAAACTTGGAACTTGCTCCAAAGTAGAGAAGAGAGTAGGTCCAGGTCTCCTCATTACCAGTGCTTTCCCTGACTGAGCAATGGCAGCTTCCAGACTAGCACGGATTTTTGTTATGAGCCCTGGATTATACTGTCTGCCTCCCTGCTTCATGGTACCTCTCTCTGTCTGTCCCACTCTCTTCCCTCCCCTCCCTGGGCTTCCCCATCATAGACTGATCTATACTTGTCCTCAGGGTCTGCCGTGATTTCCACTAGGTCACCTCATAAGCCTCTGCTTTGTGCTGGGCTCTGGGCCATGAGGTGACTGAGCTCACTCTGGGGTAACACAAAGCTGGGTCAGGCTACGACTTAATCGAACAGTCTCTGCCAATCACGTTCATTTTCCATTTGTTGGCTGTTATCCTTAATAACTTTCCAGATCTCAGAGTTAATTTTTAGAATTATGGAATCTCACAGTTGCATGGGGTCTTGGGGGTACATCACCCCACATCTTCCCATTATTTAGGGGAAAGGGAGAGGGAGGGAGAAAGAGAGAGAGAGAGAGAGTTCTTAACATAGCTGAGGCCGAGTCAAAATGTCTAGAAGTTGGTAAAAATCCAACACAAATAGATTTTTCTTTTGTAAGTATAGTGGTAGGGATACTGTTCACAGCAGAATCACTTCTCTCTCCCTTGCTTTGAAAGCTCAGTCCATTGAACATTTTTCTATCTCCTGAACAGCTTCTCTTTGATCCCCTCATTACTCTCTCTAGGGCTGAAGCTTATAGTTCAAGACCTTCAAGAATCTCCTCAGTGGGCTCCCCAAAATAAGTATTACTTCTCTTTAAAAAGGTACTCAGTGCAGCCAAAGTTTTACTCTGCACGTGGTGCCCCTGCTCATAAAATGCCTTGTGGACGCTCCCTGACCTGTGCAGGAACAAAGCCACGTCCAACGCCACCTCTCTGAGGCCAGCTCCCATCCCGTGCATCGACCAGCCCAGGTGTGCTGACCCCCAACAGAGCTACCCAGTGATCTCATCAGTGAAGGACTCCACATGTGTCTCTAACCCATTTCTCCCACGTCATTCTGTGCATGGATCCTCTCCCTTTCTTGGTTTAACAAGGGTCTCAAATCCCCCTTTGAACTTGAACCAGCCCCCAAGCAAAAGAGAAACAATAGCACACACTACCTGTCTTCCTACCTAAATATTTATTTTACTAGGTTTATTTTTTCATCAGCAGCCTTCAGATTTAGGAGTTCCCAGATGTGGAAAGCAGCCAGACAGAGAGGGCAGCAAGTCTAGTCTTCCTTTCTCCTGTAACAGCAATACGATCTTGAGAAATTTATTTAATATCTGTTTCCTCCCAACAACTGGGCGTACATGTCTCATAGGAGAATTAGCAGAGCTATGAGATTGCACTTGAGAGCCCCTAAGTTATGCTGTATTTAAGAAAGTGATCATGATGTCAAACTCCTCACATTTGTTCAAAATCAATGTCTTTCTGGTACACTCTCCCCCACCTGTCTATGTTGGAGCAGTCTTAGGGAGAATCCAAACCAGGCAGCCTCCCTGAGAGGCCAGTGGCTAGTGGGCACTCTC
This sequence comes from Procyon lotor, assembly GCA_028646535.1. Taxonomy (NCBI): domain Eukaryota; kingdom Metazoa; phylum Chordata; class Mammalia; order Carnivora; family Procyonidae; genus Procyon; species Procyon lotor. The sequence continues at coordinate 181,127,537 of CM053603.1, forward strand.
TTCCCCACTGTAAGTTGGCAGCCAGGAGCTCAGGATCCATCCTGAAACACTCAGCACCAGCTTCCCTCCTTCTGTCCCCAGAGCCCAGGGTTTGCCAGGGGCCGTGACTCACGCCACTTTGGCTCACTTCCCTGAAATACCGTAAAGTTAAATGATTTTGCCTAATTTCACATCTTCGCCTTTCTAAATGAAAATTTCCTTCCATCTTTCAGAAATCCTTCTCCAAGTCATCTGATTTGCCACTGGACTTTTACTTTATTTAAAGGCACATTGGAACATCTTTTTTGATAAGCAATTAATAGCATTGGTAGGAAGTCTTTGTGAAGCCCTTGAGGGTCTATTAGCTGCGAAGCCTGGGACTAGTCATGTACACAGCATTACTAGACAGCTGAATTTATATTCAGGTTGAATCTACAGTTCAGTACAAAAGTCCTTTCTTACAGGTGCTTCTCCTACTCTTCAACTCATTTCTAATAGATAAGGGAAAACAAAACTCAGCTATGTATGTCTGGCACACAAGATCATATATAAAATCCGCTGCCCCTGTGCATCCTCCAGAAATCCAGGTAGGATTTAGAACTGTGATGGGTTGCCTTTTAGATGTCAGTTAACTTAACCCTTACTTCGTAGAATCCCCATCTCCACATAACCTTCACTGCACAATAACTACGATGCTTTGCAACTAAGAATATATAAAACATGCCCAATTTTCTTGGAAAGAGAAGTATAGTCTTATTTTCTCTGATGATTCAGGTTGTGCAGTTCATGCCAAAAGGATATTATCAGACTCTATTACTAACTTTCTTTTTTTTTAATTGAGGTATCATTAACATACCGTCTTATATTCGTTTCAGGTGTGCAATATAATGATGTAGCAATTCTATACACTCAGTCATCACCACAGTCAGTGTGGTTACCATCTGTCCCCAGACAGCGTTACTACCATTTTAATGAATATATTCCCTATGCTATACTTTTCATTTTTGTGACTTAGTTATTTTGTAAGTGCAAAGCAATATCACCTTATACCTGTCAGAATGGTTAGAATTAAAAAGACCCCCCCCAAAATAAATAATAGCATATTGTGGCAAGGATGTTGAGAAAAAGGAACCCTCATGTGCTTTTGGTGAGAATGTAAATGAATGCAGCCACTGTGGAAAACAGTGTGGAGGTGCCTTAAAAATTAGAATTACTGGGGAACCTGGGTGGCTCAGTTGGTTAGGTGGCTGCCTTCAGCTCAGGTCATGATCCCAGGGTCCTGGGACCAAGCCCCGCATCAGGCTCCCTGCTCAGCGAGAAGCCTGCTTCTCCCTCTCCCTGTCACTCCCCCCTCTTGTGCTCTCTCTCTCTCTCTCTCTGTCTCAAATAAATAAAATCTTTTAAAAAATTAGAATTATCATATGATTCAGTAATTACACTCTGGGTATTTGCCCAAAGAAAACAAAAACACTAATTGGAAAAGATATATGCACCCCTACTTTCATTGAAGCAATATTTATAATAGCTAAGAAATCGAAGCAACCCAAGTGTCCGTCAACAGAATGGACAAAGATGATGTCATATATATATCTCAGCCATAAGCTCTTGCCAGATCTATTACTTTAAATACAAAGATATCCAAGTAGTCTAAGAAATTCATTCCTGTACTGGATAAATACATATATATAATATTATTAAATTATATTATATATGAATATTATATATTTAATATATATTAAAAACATGTAGTAAGATATACATCCACACACAGGTATGAAGATGAACACATTACTTAATGAAGAGTCAACTTTCCTGTATATTAATGTCTCAGCAAAACACCTTTAGCCCCAGAAATGAAGATTAAACAGAAGAGTTAGCTTCGTATTCCTGCCTGGCAACTGATTACCCAACAGGAACAGAGAAGTGGCACCAAGAATACTTCCAAGCTGAATACACCTTTTTGCAATGCTCCTGAAAGAGTATTCAATAGTTCAAATAATGGATATTGACATTAAAAAATAAAGACAGTTCATCAAGGTCATTAGTATCATTTATGTGAATATTTTGAGGCTCAGCCCCTTAGATTCTTTAAGTTGCATTAATTATGACGATCAAAAATCTTCATGACTTTGCAAATGGCAAGATTTCATTCTTTTTGATGGCTGAATAGTATTCCATTGTGTATATATATATATATATATATATATATATATATATATGCCACATCTTCTTTATCCATTCATCTGTCTATGGGTATCTGGACTCTTCCCATAGTTTGGTATTGCTGCTATAAACATTGGGGTGTCTGTGCCCCTTCAGATCACTGTATTTGTATCCTTTGGATAAATACCTAGTAGTGCAATGGCTGGGTTGTAGGGTAGTTCTATTTTTATATGTAACTGAATCACTAAATTATACCACTGAAACTAATAATACAGGAAATGTTAACTAAATTGAATTTAACTAAAAAATGTTTTAAAAAATCTTCATGTCTTTGCTCTACGTGAAATTTCCTCAAGAAAATTTATTGTGTACTATTCTTTGGTGGGCAAGACAGAATTGAGACATCCTGGTCTTACTTAAAGGCTCCGGGTGGGGGGGTGGGCAGGGAGCGGTGTGTGCTGGGTAGCTCAGGTCATGATCACAGGGTCCTGGGATTGAGCGCTGCACTGGGCTCCCCTGCTTCTCCCTCTCCCTCTGCCTGCTGCTCCCCCTGCTTGTGCACTCTCTCCGTGTCAAACAAATAAATAAAATCTTACAAACAAAGCAAAACAAAAGGCCCCAGGGGGTAAAGTGGCCAAGCACCACTTCTGCAGAAGTGGACCTGTTCAGCCAGCACCACTCTGGACGCCTCCATGAGGGGCTCAGTGCCAAGGGGGCCTGGGTGCTTGTGTAGAGCTGATTTCACCCCACACCTTCTGTGTTTCAAGCACCTTAGCAAATAGCAGCAAGCATTGGTTTCTTCAGTTTTACACTTCTGTCTGTCTCTCTGCTAGCTTTTGCCTCTTGTCTCTAAATAAGTCAGAGTCCTAGATGATGTTAGGAGCACACTAATCTATTAGATTTATTAGAGGAAAGGAAAAGACCATGCATCCAGCATTGGCTGGTACCTGTAGGAGCCCCCGGTTGACTTGTGTGTTTCCCCGGTAGATGCCAGATCTCTGAGGGCAGGCCCTGCCGCCGCTCCCATGATGCCCTGCTGAGGGGGGCACCAACCAGTGCTCCGCTGGATGAGTACTTGCTGGGTGGCTTGGCGAGGAATGAAGGACCACCATGAGGACCTGGCCTCCCTTTCAGTTTCAGCCACCTGTCTCTGTCTGCCAAGGGAGGGAAACACGCACTATGGTGGGGGCGGGGGTAACTTCAAGGGACGGCCTATATCCCGCTATAATCCCGCTATATCTGGACACAGAAGGCAGATATGGCAGAGCCACTGACAGTCTCCCGAGTGCCAGAGAGGAAGGGGGTGGATGCGATGAACAAGTGAAGGAGGTAGACAGAGGGGTGGGGGTGGGGTGCCCCATGTGAGCACACTGCCAGCCATGGAGGTAGAGCGACTAAGTGAAATTTGCCACGCATCATGAGTCTAAATGTATATGCTTCTAGGGTGTAGAAAACGCTTATTTCTGAGAAGTCACCAGAAGCTCACTCTGGCCAAGAGCTTATCTTAGCAGGCCATCCTCTGTGTGTGTTTAGTGCTTCTAGGTCAGGTGGGTAGGACAGTCAAGGGTTGGGCCAGCCAAGCCTGCCTGGTGGTGAAGGACACTACTAGAGGCTGAGGGGAGACGAGGCACTGGGTATAGTCCCTGGCAGGTAAGACCAGCATAGCCATTCAGGCACGTGCTGGGCCGTTAACAAAAAGGGGGATAGACTTGGATCTGCCCTCACAGAGCATAGCATCTGACCAGGTCAGAATGTAAACATGTACTCACGTACGTTACTGCATCATTAAAGGTCACGATACTGGCAAGAGGAAAATGCTGGGTTTCAGCTGTCACAGAAGGCCTTTTTCTCTGAGAACTTCAGGCCGAGGGGAGCAGCTGGTTAGACAAAGAGGAGTTTGGAGGGGAAGCACACTTGTGAAGACTGAGTCAAGGAAGAAGCTGGTAATTTGGAGATCTGAGAGCAGGAAGCACAGCCGGAGCTGAGAGCCGGGGCAGGGGGACAGGAGAGAGGATACAAATACATCCGGGGCCCGATCAGGGGACTGATGGATCCAGTTAGGAACCCTGCTTTATCCTTCAACAGAGGAGGTGCCCATACCATCCGCTCTTGGTCAAAGACAAATGAATAATAAGAGAAAACTGAAGGGCACCTGGGTGGCTCAAGTTATGATCCCAGAATCCTGGGATCGAGCTCCCTGCTCCCCGGGAAGCCTGCTTCTCCCTCTCCCACAACCCCTGCTTGTGTTCCCTCTCTCTCTGTAAAATAAATAAATAAAATCTTAAAAAAAAAAAGAAAGAAAGAAAACTGAGTGACTCCTGCACCATGCCAGGGAGTCAGATCAAATGGAGAAATTGGAACACCAGCAACTGCAGGGCAATCTCTCTTGGGCCGGATCACTACTGCTGCCCGATCTTGGAGCACCTGTCCCTCCGCAGACCTTGCTGAGGACCATTCCTCCCTGCTCTGCTTTTTCAGTAGGCCATCTAGAGATGGTGACAAAAGATGCTAAAACTTCTGTGCATTGTGTGGTCTACTTTGTCCCAGAATGGGTGGCCAAAGTCACTGGTTTATACAAATTAGGGATCTCAAGTCTACTTCAGAGAGTCAGGCCGAGTCAAAGCCAGCTCACGTTGAAATGACATACCTGCCTACTTCGCCGTCATTCAGAGAAACACTGGAATCTGCTAAGGCAATGATATGGGATCTGATGGGAGGCTCCGTTCTAAGGGCACCAGGCCAAGGAATGTTGGCGGATCTCAGAGGTTCACAGCACAAATCTTTCCCACACGCGGTGCCTTACTGGTTCTCATACATGACCAAGCATCCTCCTGGTTATCTTCCATTTAACATCCTGGGCCACTGTGCAATGTAGTGCATGCTCACTTGCATTAAGAAGGAATCATTCCCTTGGGGCACCTGGGTGGCTCAGTGGGTTAAAGCCTCTGCCTTCAGCTCAAGTCATGAACTCTGGGTCCTGGGATCAAGCCCCGCATCGGGCTCTCTGCTCAGCAAGGAGCCTGCTTCCCCCCTCTCTCTGCCTGCCTCTCTTCCTACTTGTGATCTCTCTTTCTCTCTGTCAAATAAATAAATAAAATCTTTAAAAAAAAGAAGAAGAAGAAGATATCATTCCCAGTCAGTGTGGCTGTTGAGAAACAGTAAAATTGGCCCAAAAAGCAAATGTACTCGGTGTGTGGTTTCCAATGCCAGAATGGACTCAGACCAAGTCACATAATGAATCCTGTTTAAGAATCACCCTTAGCAAGTCATGGATATGGCATTTCCCCAAAGGAAATAATTCTACTGACTGCCTCAAAATGCATAATGTTCAGTTCCAACCAATGAGGTACAGCAGCTGTGTGTTACCACAAACACCTGGAAGTCTCATCTTGGAAACTGTAGTTGAGAATGAAAATAGAAATCCTTAGGACTTTGAAAGTGCTGTTGGGAAATTCTGGTGACAATAGCAGTCCTCAGTGTAGCAGGGACCAAGGCACGTCAGCACACAGCAAGGACAGAATGTTCAGAAGACCTGGGGTCTCGTCCTCTGCCAATGGGGGAGCCTGCCTGTTAGGGATGCCCTCCCTTCATATCATCTCCTTGTACTCTTGTGTTATATTGACTTCTTCATGCTCTGGACAGGGCTAGTACAGAAGGCTGATGGGATCTCTTTCCAGGCAGCATTAGTAGTCACTCTACAGAACCCTGTATGACAATTCTTCCTTGGAATGGAAGATCACTCATCGGGTTAAGGTTGGACAGGTCGGTGAATGAAGTCCTACCCCTTCCATGACCCGGGCTCTCATACCCCAGTGGGGGCCACATCACGGAAGGCATGGAAGGCCTCTGTATTACCAACACAAAATCTAAGACCCATAATTTCCTTCTAAAAGTCCTACTTCCCTTTTTGGCTCTAAAAGGTCTAGGACAAGTAAAGACCAAGAACAACTGAAAATATAAAGTTGTTGTTTTTTTCCACAGACCAGTGAAATACTTGTTCTTTCCCTACCACTTACTGCTTCATGTACTTTATGGTTTAAAAATCATTAAGAACTTCTATGTAGAGCAGAAGTGAATAAGAAGTAACCCATGATTAGGAGAACACTGCTTACATTGGGGGGAAAATATTTGAGACATTCTAGAACTCCTGTACCTCCACAGCCAAATGTCATGGCCACTGTCCTCTTTGCTTTCTAGTCAAGGTTATATTCTTCATGCAACACATCACTGTGCTCATGGTTTACCCCGAATGCTATGTGTTTGTACTTCTGGGGCAATAAACATCCTTGAAAGGATAACCACATTTCTGTTGATGTTAACTAACACTTTTTCCTCCTAAATTAAACAACTTATTTGTAACAAAGTCTCTTCTCACATAAGATATTCCAAGCAAGTGTATGATACTCCTATCAACCAATCTCAACCTATCTTAAATTTTTAAAGGAGAAAAAAAACCTAAAACTCAACACTGAATCTTTATGTGATTGCTCTTTTCTTAAAAACCCATCTGTTTTACCAGAGAGAATTCCTGATCATGTAGGCTTCTGTACCTTTGGTTGCTGGAATATTGGCCTAATAAAACTAAATGTTTCTTGCATCTCTCAAACAAAAAACAATATAAAGGCTAAGTTCCTTCATTCTCTCATCATGGAAACAACTGTGGTATAGTCTATTTACTCAGCAAACATAAAACCTGTTTCTCATGTTCTGAGGGGCTATATTTCCTACATATTCCCCGTTACAATTTTAAAATACAGAGTTTTGTCTCAGGGTTGAGGGAGAAAATGCTAAATCTTATTCACATTTGTGTAGATTTCCTGTTGCTGATGTAACCCATTACCACATACTTAGTGGTTTAAAACCGCAGAAGTTCATTAACTTATGCTTCTGGATCTTAGAAGTTGGGCATGAGTCTCATTAGGTCAAAATCGAGGTGGGATGTGTTGTATTCATTCTGGGTATTCTGCAGGGAGACTATGTTTTTTGCCTTTTCCAGCTGCTAAGGGCCACTCAAACTTCCTGGCTGTGGCCTCTTCCTGCCTCACAAAGTTCGGTCCCATTGCCTCTCTCTGACCGATCTTGTGCTCACACCTCCCTCTGACCACACCTTGGAGAGGCCTTCTGCTTGTAAGGGCTTTTGTGATTACATTGGGCCCCTCTGGATAATCTAGGATAATCTCTCCACATCAAGTTCCCTTAACTGCATCTGTAAACCCAATTACCTTATGACATGTAATGTTCTATATTCACAGGCATAGGGGAATAAGATGTAGGCACCTTTAGGAAGTCATTTTTCTTCCTACCAAAATATTTTTATATATAATTACCTTTCTGAAATAATGCCCCACCTATAAAAATTGTGTATCCCACAATGCCAAATATAAGCTCATTATACCAATTTGTATCCTCATAGTCTCAGACATCAGAGATGGGAAAGAAAACATCAAGTCATCACAATCACTTTTTAGGAATCAAAATAAAATTTCACCTGCCCCAGATTTATGTGTGGCAAAATAACTGATCTTGTGTGGCAAAAATAACTGATCTCATAAGTCATCCATGATGTATTCTTTAATGCTATATTCTAAATGGTAATTGAGCAGATTTTTTTAAAGATTTTATTTTATTTATTCATGAGAAACATAGAGACAGAGAGGCAGAGGCAGAGGGAGAAGCAGGCTCCCCACTGAGCAGGGACCCCAATGCAGGACTTGATCCCAGGACCCTGGGATCATGACCTGAGCCGAAGGCCAATGCTTAACCATCTGAGCCACCCAGGCACCCTTGAGCAGATTTTTTTAAAGGAATTATTACTGGAGAAGATATTTCCAAATGACCTATCTGATAAAGGATTAGCATTCAAAATATACGAAGAACTTATAAAACTCAACACCTTAAAAATGAATAATCCAATTAAAAATGGGCAGAAGACATGAATAGACATTTTTTCCAAAGAAGGCATCCAGATGGCCAGCAGACACATGAAAGATGTTCAACACATCTTTGATGTTTCATCATATTTCCTGATGTTTCATCATCAGGAAAATGTAAATCAAAATCACAATGAAATACCACCTCACACTGGTCAAAATGACTAACATCAATAACACAAGAAAAAACAAGTTGGCAAGGATGCAGAGAAAGGGAATCCCTCTTACACTGCTGGGGGGAATGCAGGCTGGTGCAGCCACTCTGGAAAACAGCATGGAGATTCCTCAAAAAGTTGAAAATAGAGCTACCCTATGAGGAAGCAATTGTACTACTAGATATTTACCCAAAGAATGCAAAAACACTAACTCAAAGGGATACATGCACTCTGATGTTTATAGCAGCATTATCAACAATAGCCAAATTATTGAAACAGGCCAAGTGTCCACTGAGTGATGAATGGATAAAGAAGATGTGGCATATATATACGATGGAATATTATTCAACCATAAAAAGAATGGAATCTTGCATTTGCAATGACATGGATGGAGCTAGAGGGTATTATGCTGAGAGAAATAAGTCAGTCAGAGAAAGATAAAGACCATAAGATCTCACTCATATGTGGAATTTAAGAAACAAAACAAACGAGCAAAGGGGAAAAAGAGAGAGAAACCAAGAAACAGACTCTTAACTATAGAGAACAAACTGGTGGTCACCAGAGGGGACATGGTGGGGGGATGGGAGACAGATGTGATGGGGAGTCAGCAGGGCATTTGTCCTGATGAGCACTGGGTGATTTATGGAAGTGTTGAATCACTATATATATATATATATATATATATATATATATATATATATATAGTACACCTGAAACTAGTATTCCACTGTATATTAACTAACTGGAATTTAAGTAAATAAA
>CM053603.1:181137025-181160347 GCA_028646535.1 Procyon lotor
TAAAGCACACAACATGGGATTTCGTGCTCAGGTAAGCAGTGGGATGCTAACAAGTTAGGGGGTATCGTTGTGTGTGAGAGCTCTCCACCAGCAGCAAAGAAGAAACCGGATCTGTCAGGACTGTTTTCCTGAGGCATGGTGCAAAAAATTCTCTATCAAGGCTCATACTTCGTTATACAGCTGCAGAGAAGGTCTGCTCTAGGATTTGTGCCAAATGTTATATTCTATACAGGAAAATGGGACAAATCTGCAAAATTCTAGCTGGAGCTGAAATTAGTAATTTATGTCTCAGTCATTCAATTAGATTTAATTTGATAATCCCTATTAAATTCAGAATGACATTTAAAAAGAGGTCTGGTATTTCCAGTCTTCCTTTTTCTACTATGAGGCAGAAAGATGGCTGGCTCCATTTCTGAACCTGATGGACTCTGTGTGAGCAAGGGTGTGTGTGTGTTTGTGTGTGTGTGTGTGTGCGTGTGTAGACACAAGAACGATCACACACATGTGCATATAACTGCATAAAATAGAGCTTAATTAATGTGTGTTTTCCATCTGTTTTCTGAGCTCACGGGATTGATATGTGATGACTATGTGCCTTTTTGTCTTTCAGAATGCCTTCCTTCTTCAGAGGATAAGGAGAATGGGCAGGCTCACTGAAAAGGTAATGCCAGGCTTTCTGTCATATTGTCTTTGTGTGACATAAAACTCCATGGCCTGTGCACTGGAAAAGGTCCTGATGACAAGCTGATTGCTACAACTCTGGAGGATTCTGTAGTATGACTGGTGAATGACTTTCCATTCTTACGTACAAAATGCTTGCAACAACAAAATGTGTTCCTTTGCATTTACAAACCCTTCACAATCCTTCATCTGCCCCCGACCTTCTTCCAGCCGTTTTTGGGGACCATCGCCCATCTCCTGATCGAGTACACTTGGAGGAGAAATGTGCCATTCCTCTGAGCACTGGTTAGTACAACACCAATAAAAATGTAATCTTGATAATGAGGAAATATAAATAAAAGTAGAATATCGAAAGTGCCACAACTCTTTCCTTAAGAACGGGTAACGTTCAATCAAGAAACATTTATACAGCAGTTAAAAAGCTTAAAGCACTGAGGTGTATAAAGAGCAAACAGACTTTGCCCTCCTGTAAAATTATCTTAATCGGAAAGATCAAGGGACAACTGATCCCTCACTAATAAGACTGAAAAGGAGGGAAAAGCCTTGGTCCCTAGGTTAGCAAAGGCACTCATCATGTCTAAGTGCAGAAAGGGGGAGTCCTTGGCTGGGACTTTTCATGTCGCACAAGAGTCCTTCCACTTGCCAGCGGGACCCCAGTGTGGGAACAAGGTCTCTAAGTGCCCTCGGATCCCTGCCCAGCAGGGATGAAGAGCGTTGCATACTAATGAGTGGAATCATATACTGAAATGGAAAGATATAGATGAGCCAATTAGACAGTCTGTCACCATGGCAAAGCCTGCTCGTGATAAATAAGGGCAATTTTCTATTTTCTCTAATCTATTTCAAATGTCAAAGCTCTCACCAAGTGCCGAGGGCTGGTTCTTGTGTTTGCGCTCCATTCCTGGCTACGAGGGTTGGCAGGTGAAGGGAAGGGGGCCGTCAGGGGCTCACTCTGCTGCGTATTAGCTGTGTGACATTGGCCATAGCAGGTGTGTTCCCGAAGTTTCTTCTGTCTGCCTGGCAAATGGGGTGGACTATGCCCACTTTGAAGGATTGTTGGAAAGAGGGGAGCAAACTATACATATGGAAGTTTTCTGTCAGGACTTCTCTGAAGGAAAACACCCAATTTCAATGATCCAGATGTCCTGCGTTTAAAAACGTAGGAATAAGTATAACGGCTTTAGGGTTGCTACAGAGAACAGAGGAGCTCCAGCAGCAAGAGGCAGGAGGATGGCGAGCACGTATTTCTCCCAAGGAGAAGAGTTTCCAAATGGGAGAAATCCACCGAAAGGCACATTGCACGTACAATTTGTCTTCAGAAAACCCGAAGAGATTTCCGTGAACTCAAATGACCTTCCGAAAGCAGGAAGAGAGAGATGAAAATGTGGGAAGTGGCCACAAAAGAAGTTATCTGAAGCAAGTCAGGCCCAGCTAAAAAAGCATCCTTCTCCAAGGGCGGGGATTAGACCACAGGAATAACTAATGGCTCAATTAATCACTAACTTCAGTAAGATGAGGGCAGGATGCTAACGGGAGCTTCTCCCGAGCTTGTCCGGCACAGTAGGACAGCAAGAGAAGTGAGGCTGAGTAATTTCTATCCCTGTCTTTAAAGGCTACTCAGCATTAGGCGCGGCTCAGGACCTGCTGACCCGTGTCGACTGGAGAGAAGGGAAGACAAAATAACTCACTTGTGAATATAAGCTGATGTCAGAATTGGCTTCATTATAGAGTGGGAATAATTCCTGCTAATCTGGTTGTGGTTTCACTCCTGAATAAACTGCTTTTATAAGTACCTGATCTAGGAAGGCCTTCCATCAGAAGATATGAAATAAATCCAAAAGTTCCCGGCACGGAACTGTTTATATAAATAGACTACAAGACAAGGTTAGGGAAAGCACAGGAAAAACAAATGAAACATCAACACTTCACCAGAAAAGGTAGTTACTGAGCCAAAGCGTTTAAACAAAATACACAACAATGAATGAAAATTATTAAAGGAAACACTTAGCTTTGAGCACAGGTAAAAGGCTCAGTGAAGACAAAGAGATGAAATAGAAGCTACTTAAAAGCAAAAGAAAGAAAAGGAATACTTTTTTAAGTTTAATTTTATTTTTTCAGAGTTCCAAGATTCATTGTTCATGCACCACACCCAGTGCTCCATGCAATATGTGCCCACCTCAATTTTTTAATCACAAACTGTCATGTCATGATCAGCACAAAGAAAGTAGACGTTGCCCATAATATGTAGAACTAGATTAGGAAAATAGCCTAAATAGGGGCGCCTGGGTGGCTCAGTGGGTTAAAGCCTCTGCCTTCGGCTCAGGTCATGATCTCAGGATCCTGGGATTGAGCCCCGCATCGGGCTCTCTGCTCAGCGGGGAGCCTGCTTCCCCGCCCCCCCACTCCCTGCCTGCCTCTCTGCCTACTTGTGATCTCTCTCTTTGTCAAATAAATAAATAAAATCTTAAAAAAAAAAAAGGAAAATAGCCTAGATAGATAGATAGATAGATAGATAGATAGATAGATAGATAGAGATAGAGATAGAGATAGATAGATAGATAGATAGATAGATAGATAGATAGATAGATAATTAAAAAGGACTAAAAACGGACAAGGAAGAAGAGAAAAAGATCCAAAATCCACTTAACTGGTATACCTAAGAGGAGCATATACATGAACTAAGAAGTATTAAAATGTTATTTAGGAAGTAATGCAGAAATAACAGGATAAGAAGAATATATAGATTAAAATGGTTCTACTGTCCTAAGAATATCTGATACAGAAAAGTCAACAAGAAACTTATCTCTATCAAGATTTATTTTACAGGACTTTTGAAGACACATTTTTTTTTTTTATAATTGGGTGAAAAAAAGAAAAACAGAAAATCACTCAAAAGAAGAAAGTAAATCATAATTACACTCATCTTTTTCACAATGACATCTCACATTTGAAGATAGTGAGACAATGTAAAATATTCATGGAAATAAAATGATATACCCAAGCAAAAATAGCATTCAATTATAAAGACTTCAGAGCACATTTTCAAATGGAAACATAGTCAAAAATTACAGTTGCTGTGAAGTCGTTCTGACAATTAGAAAAAAAATAGCTAATGGAAAAACTGAATGAAGACTATTAATATTGAACTCTAGTTAATGATGTGTTGGCTGAACTATTCAAGAGTCTACTAATACCTGCAAATTATTCTGAAATGCATTAAGAAACAAGATGGATGGATGGTAGAGGAATCACTACATGGATAGTCAGATGATAAGCATATATAGCAAATACCAATTGTAGAATCTAGGAAATGGTTAGTAAGTGTTCACTGTACAACTATTTTAATTTTTCTATATGTTTAAAAACGCTCTTAGTAAAATGATGGGTAAATGAATCAAGAAATCATAGGAAAAGCACTGACTCTGTATTAGTTCATTTAACCATAGGATTAGAACAGAAATCAATGTTCTACATCATGGCAATTTAAAATTATTATGACAAAAATTCGTAGGAGAGAGGAGAGAGGAAGTAAAGCAATGTTTATAATCAGGAATCAAATACAGGTCCTCTAATGGTTTATATCAATTAATCAAAATATAAATGTAAACATTAGAAGAACCAAGATAAATATAATTGAGTAAAATTGAGGGCTGGCATTCTTAGGATACTTCATAATTTCCTCACAAGTCATTGTAGAGAGTTGACACTGTCTTAGACAAAGATTAAATATATCATACAAATGTGTAATTGTAGAGTTAGCCATTGTAAGAACTAAAAACAGTCCATCAAGACTCCATAACCAAAAAGAACTAAACACACGACAAAAACAAACAAATGAACAAAAGGGGGAAAACAAAAGAAACGATATAAAGAAAAAGCATAACCTGAAATATGATAGAGCACAATGTAGATTGGCTAACCTTACTCCCATGTTGGATGACAAATTGAATTATGTACCATTTTGTCGAATTTCAAAGGGATGAAAAGTACTGAATACTAAAAATATGGAAAGGTATATTGGGCAAAAGCAAACAAAGGGAAAATCCTGGTCACGTTCTTAAGTAACAAAGATAAAATTAGGGTAGTGAGCATTAGTGTCACAAAGAGTGGCCCTTTATGATGGCCAGGGATATAATCTGCAACAAACATATAGAGGTATGAACATAGATAAGGCAAATATCACATCAAAACTCATAAAGCAAAATCTACAAGAAAAAGAAAAAAATAGGCAGAAATAGTAGCAGATTTTAATTTACCTCTCTCAGCCCATGACTGATCAAATGTACATAAAAAGATAATGAAGATTCACACAACACAGTGAATAAGTTAGGTCTATATATAATTTACTGAATTCTATAACCTGAAGACAGATACTCTGTCCTCTCCATTGTCCACAGAAAACCACTACCAGTCTTGAAGACACATTAGACCACAAAGGAAATCATTAAATTTCTGCATGTAGAAATGGTATAGAAGAAAGCAGTCTCTGAACTTAGTACAGAACCGCAAATAAACAGGGTTTCCCACATGCAATTTTCCCCCAAGTCACCACAGAAACCAACGCAGACATTGGAGAACATCTAAAGTACAATGGTACTTGCGCTGAGCACTGAATCTCATATGTAAGAGATGAGTCACTGAATTCTACTCCTGAAACCAATGTTCCCTTATTTGTTAACTAACTAGAATTGAAATAAAAACTTAAAATATAAAAGGAGTTAAAAAATAATAGTAATGAGTACAGTTCATATTGGAGCCTATGTAATATACCCAAAGCAACACTTGGAAGAAATTTTAAAGCCTTGCACACTTACATAAATAACAAGAAAGAATGAAAATAAACTAATTTAGTAAGCAATGAAAAAAATTAGAAAAAAGATGAATAAAAGATATATATAAGGAAAGCGAATAGAGGAAATGAGCTAAAAATCAATGCAAGAATCAATGAATTCAAAGCAGACGGATGTTAGAACTATTACACAGGTGGAAAGTTTTAAAATAATAAAATTGAAAAAATGGTTCAGCTAATTGGAAAAAGAAGGAGAAAACACACAAAATTGACAGTGGCAATGAGGACTGAGCCAGAGAGAGTGACAAGACTGTATACAATACAATATGATGAGGGGAGGACATCAGAACAATGTCTACTCAAACGGAGAAAGGGCTTAGCACTGCTCGTACACGATATAATTGCACAATGGAAAAATCCATGAGGATCAATGGAAAAACCATTACAAATGGTAAAGACAACTCCGTGAAGTAACTGAGTACAAAAAAAAAAAAAAAAAAGCTGTTAGTAGGCTGCTTCAGTAGTAAAACCACTCCTCTGAAGCCAGGATCCTATCCACAATGAGGACAAGAAGAACAAAGGAAATGACTTTGTATGAACCCACAAACAACACGCTGAATTGCTGCTCAGATATTCAAAAAGACATCTGAATAAATGGATTGGGAGACCTATTTAAGATGAGAACACGGTATCCTGAGAAGGGCAATTCTGGAATTAATCTACACATTTCAGACCGCACTCACGAAATACCAAACACATTTTTTTCCCCGATAGATAAATAATCTAATTTTAAAGCAATCATGCAAAAACAGCCAGGAAAAAAAATCTTCAAAAAATGAGTAAATAAGGCAGAAATAGTTCTACTAGATACTAGAATGCATTTCAAGGCTGTAGCAGGGTGCATGAGTAGACAGAAGCATGGGGGAAAAACGGGGAGACCAGGAAAAATATATATATATAAATTTTGTAGCATGTGATAAAAATGGTGTCGTCTCTCCTTAGAAAGAAAAAATCATTCAATAAATGGTGATGAGGTCCCGTTTTTTCCCAGAAAAAAAACCTGAATCCATATCCCTACTTTAACTCATTGAATCAAAACAAGTTTCGGAGATTTAAACAACACGGCATAATGTAATTATTAGAGAAAAAATAAGAAACTAGTGTCTTATATAACCTAAGATAGGAAACATCTTTCTAAATACGACACAAAACTGTAATGTTATAAACAACATATAAATTCAACCACATAAGAACCAAATATTTCTGTAAGGCAAATGAAAAGCAAACAAAGTGAGAAAAATTTTTGTACTCCATATCGTGGAAAAAAGATAATTCCTGATCCGTGATCAAATCCTACCCATTAATCATTAAGGAAAACAATCCAACACTCAAAAGAAACTTGGAGGAGGGACATAAATTGATGATTAATTTTAAAATATATGATTACAAAGGAATATATGAAAAGATGTTTGATTCACTCATAATGAGTGATGTTAATGCAAAGGTGTGGTACTGTTTGTACCTGTCACAGCGAAATAAAGATCCTTCATGACATGAGCCAGTCCGTAATAGGTAGACACACACACACTGTGCTGATGGGAATGGAAATGGATAAGAGCTCTCAAGAGCCACATTTGGCAAGATAGATAGATAGATGATAGATAGATAGATAGATAGATAGATAGATAGATAGATAGATAGATGAAAGATAGATGATAGATAATAGATGGATGGATGGATGGATGGATGGATGGATGGATGGATGGATGGATAGTAGATAGATAGATAGATAGATAGATAGATAGATAGATAGATAGATGATAGATAATAGATAGATAGATAGATAGATAGATAGATAGATAGATAGATAGATAGATAGATAGATGATAGATAGATGATAGATAGATGATAGATAGATGATAGATAGATGGATGGATGGATGGATGGATGGATGGATGGATGGATAGATAGATAGATAGATAGATAGATAGATAGATAGATAGATAGATAGGATAGATAGAGATCTCAAATTTTAAAATGCACATTATTACCTTGACTCGGAAGGTTCACTTCCAGAAATTTATATAACAGATATATGGGTCACGTACAGACTGGCTCATTTATAAGAATATTAGCTATAGCCTGGTTCCTAATTGCAAAGAACTAAACAACACTCAGTATTTGTCCATAAAGGACCGGCTGAGGAAACTGAAGTACATTCATAAAATAGAAACTATAGAGCTCTTTAAAAAGTGAGGGAGGTGACGTTAACCAAATTATTATTCAGAAAAGTTCCTTCTGGTCTACCACTTGTGCAAATAAATCAGATATGTGCATATGTGTGTAAATGCATACATCTCTGAAAGAATCCCCCAAGAACTGGCAATAGTATTTGCCTATGAAATGGGGAACTGGGTGACTACAGGAAAGGTGTACAACTCTTAATGCAAATGATGACGATTATTACAAAAGTAAAAAGAGCTAAGGTTTTCTAACATCCCTTTTCCAGCATTGCATATCTATCTCTATCTACCCATCTGCCATCTAATTAAATATCCACATATTTAACAGTGTCTCAATATTGTGAGGTAAGCACTTTAATTCTTTGACTTCCGTACATTTAGAGAAGTTCAATATCCTGTCCCAGGTCACACAACCCTGGTTTCAGCTGGTTTCACACTAAAGTGTCTGTCCCTGCAGTTGGGCGTCCACAGCTCAGGGGAGAACAAAATAAAAGTCCCCAAAGGTGTTCACACCCTAACCCCGGATCCTGTGAATCAGTCAGCTGATCTCAGAGGAGGAGGATTATTCTGAATCATCCCAGTCTACACGGCGTAATCACAAGTGGAAGCGAGAGGAAAAGTCGATGTCAGGATGATGTGACGTTAGGAAGTTAATTCATTGAAGAAGAAGAAGAAAAGAATGACTGCAGGAAGCTAGGAGGCGGTGAGGGTAGATGGGATTCAAACCCACTTCTCTCCCCTTGGAAGTCCCTTCCTGTTAGTTTCTATGAGATTTCACGCAGGACCTATGTGAGTTTCCAGCCAGGTCACCTGCAACCGGACACATGGGCTCCTATCAGCGGGACACGGTGGTCGGTTCTCATGGTGTGGTCCCCAGACCAGCAGAGGCAGGGTCACCCGAGAATAGGTTACAAGAGCAAATTCTTGGACCCCTCCTCAGATGTCTGCAATCAGACACTCTAAAAGTGTAAGCCAATAATCTGATTTAACAAGTTCTCAGAGTAATTAGGATGTGGTGAATGTTGGAGAACCACTGACTTAAGGCAGCTGTTGGTTTAGGCTGAGCCCTGGCTCCCAAACTATAGGATGTTGGAATCACTTGGGGCTTTGGATGAATTCTCAACGCCCTCATGGCACCTCAGACCCATTGAATTGGGATGATTAAATGTGGAAGATAGGTATCAGCAAAATAAGCTCTTCAAATGGATACAGATTAACATCAGAAACTGTGTCCAATTAAAATAATGAGTTGAGTTCGAGCATCACCTTCTAGAGAATAAAATTATGTTCTCTCTTCAAAGTGCATTGCAGCTAACTTGAGATAGTTTAAGGAAGAAACAATGACCCCTTGCTGTGCCAACTTGTTGGATTACAAACACATTGGGTGAAAAACATTTTCTGCAAGCTTGTCAAATTCGAAGGTCTGTTTGTTTTTGAAAGCATAAAAATAAGAGGAGCCTACCCTTGCTGTTTTGGGTGACAGAATCATGCCTACAAGGATCTCAAAAAGACTGTGAAATATGCAGATGTGGTCACAAGGAGTGCAGTGTAAACGGAACTGTTGCTCAGAAAGAAA
The DNA here is from genome assembly GCA_028646535.1 of Procyon lotor. NCBI lineage: Eukaryota > Metazoa > Chordata > Mammalia > Carnivora > Procyonidae > Procyon > Procyon lotor. The sequence continues at coordinate 181,146,315 of CM053603.1, forward strand.
TGCCAGCATCCCACAGACATATGCATGATCCCATCTGTGATTCTAAATTCATGGCTCCTGAGTGGCTAGAGAGTTCCCAGAGATCAGGACTCATCTGTGCAGTTACCCTTTCAGAAATAAGGCAACACAGAGCCTAGATACATCTACCCTCCTGGAACTGGAGACAAGTGCCATTCACCCCTGCCGAGACCCACCTCATGCACGGATACCGTCTCCCATTTCCTGAAACTCTTATTTAAACAGAAAGCCTCCAATGCCTTCAGCTTCTCCCACATGGCTGTTGATTATTAACTAACGTGGTCCCAGGATTCAAGGGTCAGAAAGGATCCCGGGGTCGAGGACAATCCCTGGAAGCCTGAATCCCCTCATGGCAGCTCTGACAAGCGGGCCTCCATCCTCTGGTTGAATGCTCAAGGTGATGGGGAACTCACTACTTCCCTAAGACAACCCATTTACATTTTTTGGTTTTGTTCTATTTATTATTTCATTATTGTTTCATTATTACTGTTTTTAATAGGAAGTTCTTCCTTATATGGACCTGAAACTGCTTCCCCCTGACCCAGCTTCTACTTCTGCCTTCACTGGCCAGGTGAGGAGTGGAGCCACTGTGACCAGTATGTCCCTTGTGATCCCAGCAGATAACTAACACAGCTCCTCTTTACTCGCGCTTACATTCTCTCGCCAAGCAGTAGTAACTTCTTTGGGGCCATCTCAAAGGCCTTTGAACTGCTGAGAGTGGACAGCAAGACCCCAAAGACATCGGGGCTCCTCTGTGACCCAACACATAGGTTTGATTTCTGTTGGCTTCCAGGAACGCCCATAAAACTTTGTTGAATTTAGCTGATCATCATCTTTAAATATCGTATTTTTTTCCTAATGCAGTTATAGTCAAAAGTTTTGAACGTTTTAGCTATCTCTGTTCCTCTTTTTGTTTAATTTTCTCCTACATTTTCAGGAACTTTAAAATAACTAGATCTCATACATCTAGAATTTAAGCCTCAGGATAAATACGTTAGTCTGTATCTAAAGGTATTTTCACTACAACCACCACCAGAGGGCTCCCCTATTTTGGTCATTAGTATTTCACCTATAATTTAAAGAATTAAGAAAATAAAGGCAATTCGTAGAAATGGTCATCAAAGTTAAACATAAGCTGTTACTGACACAGAGAGCTCAAAAATTTTTTAAATGATTTGTCTTTGTTTCCTGATCCCAACACACTGTCCTTACACACGTAAACATACACATGCACAGATTTAATCCACAGAGGAATGAATAGTTAATTGCTCTTTATCTGTAAGTTTATTTAAGATTACAGGATATGCTGTAGAAAATGTCACGTGACTATTTTATGTGAAAGAGTGAATACTCAATTTTCAGAAACAGGTATCTATTGGGGGGGGCGCTATTCAGAAGCACAAGTGATGACAATTTGATGAAATGAATTTACCCATCCAACCGAAGATGACGAATCCTTGCTTCTGGGAAGTGAAGAGTGGAGTGAACGCTCTTGTATGTACTTGATGTAAGTGAAACTCCTAGATTATAAGAAAGTAGATTTTTTTTTTTTTTAAGTACAATGCCTTGGTGTGGGGGAGCGAGGGAGGGAGGGAGAGAGAGCAACAGGAGGACGAGGAGATGAAGACGAGGGGAGGGCATCCCACTGCAGAGACATCAGGCTGTGCATGAGTGAAATGTCCACACACCCCAGCCCCACGCTCCGGGGCCAGAAGTAGATGGGAGAGCGGCGGGTTTGCACACATAAGGAAGGCTATCTGAGGAAACGTTTCCTCGCCCACACGGAACCTTGGAACGCCTCAGGAATCCGAGACACCAGATCCTCCTGAGATGCAGAATGAGGACGGGCTGAATCAGGAGATGCTGCCCGGAAATCTCCAGGGCCTCCTTCCCTGCAACCCTGTGACCTCTCCTCTCTCACCCACTCTGGAGCCTAAGGGTTTGTTCTCTGCCAACAAGCAGAAACAGAATTTGGGGGTCGTTAAAAGCTAAGTGGGGAATTTTTTTAAGTTCATATAACAAGAACCTCCTCCTAACATCACGGGATGTCAGGGATCGAGATGTTTCCAAGGAGGGAAAAAAAGAAAACTAATTTACACCCTAAAGGTCAGGCATCAGAAAGGCAAGTACCCCGGAAGCTAAAAGACCATGGGGGAAATGGTCTCGTATAAAAATTATTTTACATTTCTGAGAGAAAAGGTATTTTCTGACAAAGCCTTGTTGCAAAGAGCAGGTCTTCAAAAGGCACTTCTCACGTACCCTTTCTTGGAAATGACTGGCCGGAGGCTGAGCCTCACTGGAAGGAGACAGAAAGAGTCTGCAGACCTGGGAGAGGGAGATGGAGAAGCAAATGCTGGGAGGTAGGAGAACATAGGCAGACGCCGGCCGGGGCTGCCCAGGGAGAGTGGCTCAGACGGGAAGCCAGCGGGGGGGCCAGGAGACCCCTCTGCGGGGAAACAAGCCAGGACTGATCACCTACCTACCAGATCTGACCAGGTGAGCTCGGGAATGTGGAAGTCATCACTGGGCAAAGCGGGGAGCACGACCTGCCTCCTCCGTGAGTAATATGTCCATGGCCATGACGCGTTGGCTAGAACTTTTTAAAATACTAGAGCAGTGAAAGTGTTTCCCTCTATGGACAAAAACGGGGGGGATTCTGTATATGAGCTCTTTATAATGAGGTGACACTGCGGTTATTGGCAGGTGTGTCTGATTCAGAATATACCAGTGAGGCCTGCCTGGGCAGCTCGGTAGGTTCAGGGGCCAACTCCTGATTGCCATTCAAGTCATGGGACCCTGATCTCATGGTCGTGGGATCGAGCCCCACATTGGGTTCCCGGCTCAGCCAAGAGTCTGCTTGGGATTCTCTCCTCTACCCCTCAGGGAGATGCTCATGCTCTGAATGAATGAATGAATGAATAAATGAATGAATGAAATCTTTAAAAAGATTCTATTTATTTATTTGATAGAGAGAGGGAACAAAAGGAGTGGGAGTCGGCGAGGGGGAAGCAGACTCCCCACCAAGCAGGGAGCCCGATGCGGGGCTCGATCCCAGGACCCTGTGATCATGACCCGAGCTGAAGGCAGATGCCCATCAACTGAGCCACCAAGGTGCCCCTAAAATCTTTTTAAAATAGATTTAAAAAATAAGTAAATTCTTAAAAAAAAACAAGGGAAAAAAAAAAACACCAAGTGAGGCATATGTACTCTATGGAAAAGTGTTTTAATACATTCTGTAGGAAAAGTAAATATTGTAAAATAATGTAACCTCACATATTATCATAGGAAGAAACCTGGATAAATCTCCTCCAATATGTTTGAAAATGTTCATTTCTGAGAAACAGGATGGTAGAGGTTAAGTTTTTAACCTCTCACTTTTTAACCATCATTCCTGTTTCTAAATATTTTGCAGTGCATCTATCTTTGGTTTTTTTGTTTGTTTGGTTTTTACCTAAAAATGACAGAATTAGGGGCGCCTGGGTGGCTCAGTGGGTTAAAGCCTCTGCCTTCAGGTCAAGTCATGATCTCAGGGTCCTGGGATCGAGCCCCACATCGGGCTCCCTGCTCAGCGGGGAGCCTGCTTCCCCGTCTCTCTCTGCCTGCCTCTCTGCCTGCTTGTGATCTCTCTCTCTCCCTGTCAAACAAATAAATAAAATCTTTTAAAAAAATGACAGAATTAATATAAATGTTATGGTGACTAAAAATAATGAAACTGAAAGGTTTTGTTTATTTCAGATTTAGCTGCAGAAGGAAAAGCTTTAACACTTGATGTGGTACAGAGAGCTTTCCAACCAGTGAGAGTTTGGTAAACATGACAAAACCCAAGGGCTCTACCAGCCCATGAAGTTCATGTTTTTGCCTTATCAGAAAAAACAACATGGAGCCAAATATCCAAGAGCCCTGAACTCAACAGTTTATACCAGGGGTAGGCTTACAATAAACATCCCACCAAAGCCACGGGCACTGTTACTGTTGGGTGTTACTCCACAGGCAGAGTTGGCTTCCTGAATGAAGGCGGCTCTCAGGATCCAAGAGCTTTCCACTCCCTGGTCTCCAACAGGGTCAACTCTGAATTGACACTGCCCATCAGGGCCCCGTTGACCCTTCTTAGGGGTCCCACAGTTTGAGCCTAGCACTATGTTCCTCCAAATCATGACACCTGAGGAGCTTTGGTTCTCTTTTCATTGAGAGGATTCATTCAAGGCCAACAAAGAGCTCATAATCTGTGGACGCCTGGGTGGCTCAGTTGGTTAAGCCACCGCCTTCAGCTCAGGTCATGATCCCAGGGTCCTGGGATCGAGTCCCGCATCGGGCTCCTTGCTCAGTGGGGAGCCTGCTTCTCTCTCTGCCTCTGCCTCTCTGTCTGCTTTTGCTCTCTCTGACATAAAAATAAAAAAATCTTAAAAAAAAAAAAGAGCTCATAATCTTAAATGAGCAGCCTCAGAATGCCGCAGAGGTAAGAAAAATCATCATGAATTATTTTGGTTTTGTTTAGCAACTTTACTTTCATTACAGCCATTTCACGGTCTTCCTTCCCTAGACTCCGGTTGTCGTATTCGATTTTATCTAGCTGTTTCATTTCTGGTATTTTTTTCCTTTTGATGCATCAGAGGGGCTCACATGTAATTGGTAAAGATCTATAAATGGCAACTTTCTTTTCAGAGGTTTAGCTGAATCCACATGAACTCTGACCAATTAGTGGCAAATTATCCCAGCAATTTGAGCTCCTTGCTGAAGTTCCGACCTCGTGTGCCCAAACGGTGGTTTGTTTTACGTGCCGGAGACCAGAGATCCTGTCAATGCTGCAAAACACTCTATACCACAAGCAGGGACCAGTTGACCTAATGGGGTCAAGGCCACGAGCCATTCCCTGTGGAATGTGTCCCTGTGACACAACTGAAGACCGCCTACCCTCCTGCCACCGGCTACTTAGTGGCAGATCTCAGCTGCCACGATTTTTAACCCAGCGCTGGTGAAACAACCACACAGCAACTGGGTATGACCAGGGTCCCGATCCTGATCCAAGGGTTTCTCGGGGATTAAATAGTTTAATCCTCCTCAGCAAACTGATGAACTGGGTGCTGGTTTTTTTCTTGCTTTTTTTTTTTTTATATTTTATTTATTTATTGGACAGAGAGAGAGAGAGAGAGATCGCACACACAGCTTCACCCTCAGGTAACCCGGCTCCACGGCCCAGCGAAGCTACTCTCCCATCAGATCCTGGGCTTAGAGGGAGAAGCCACCTGCTCCCTCATTTCAGCAGCAAGGAAAGCCCAGAGGAGCAGAGACCGTCCGAGTTACCCCATGACCTGCAGTCCGGGGAGAAAGCTGGGCAAGAACTCCCTTTTCTGACCCTAACTCTCTGTGGCAGCTTTTAGTTCTGTGACGTCACTTAGATGGTGTCAAGGAAATAAATGTGTCTGTGCAGAAATATGGGGATGCATCCCTCTTCCGTTCTGAGATTTAGAACACAAGATCAGGTCGTGTTTCAAAACATATGTTCCCGCGGAGAAGGGTGTGAATTTGTGTCACATTGAATCATATTTTGGATTCACGAAGAGCTATTTAAAGCAATCCTGAAGTTAATCAGTTTTTTAACTACTGGAAACTTTTGGGAAATCATCATCTTTTAAGCTATCAGGGTATCAGGTCCGATTTCCATAAATATGTTTTAGTTAAGTGGAAAGATGCACGCATCTTGTTGGACATATTGTGTCTCAAACAGACCAAAAAAAAAAAAAAAAAAAGAATGGTAGAACTTCATTTTGAAATAATTTCATCTGGGATTTTGAAATACCAGGTCCGTGGGAACTTGAAGACAGTTCCAAGTTAAACACAGGAATAGTTGGTTAGGTTTGACTCATTAGTCTGTTTCGGAAGGGGTGGCTTATTTGAGGGATGGTTAATTTTTGTGTGTTGATGGGTTTTTGAATAAAAAACAAAACAAAACAAAACTAGGACTCATTTCTCAAAGCAGTCACATGCTATGCCCCCTGTCTTGTTCCCGTCCAGAACATGGGCTCTCCCCGGCTGTGTGCACGAGGCAGAAGCGGGGTGCAGGCTGACGTGCGCCCCTGGGATAGAACCAATGAGAAGAGGGAGCGCCCAGCTTCCCAGTGCTTATCAGCACAAACACAGCAGTGAACTTGGTATTTTTGTTGCAAAGGTCATACCGGGCAGCCCTCAGAGTGGGCTCTCAGCCTGTTTCCCAGCAAACCAGACCGTCCATATGGGGCACTAATTTATGTGGGCAGAAATATCAATGTCATTCTGGGGCAACAGAGTGGCCATACACCAAGCTGGCAGAGACGCTGCTTAAAAAGCAGCCGCAGTCCCTCAATTTCCCTGCCGGCAAGAACCAACCTGCTAAGCTCAGTTCATGGATGGGAAGTCATCAGCAGACAGACACAGAAACACTGAAGGACCTACACTCACGTCAGAGAGGAGCATTCTTACAGAACTATGGATGATTGAGTTATAGCCAAGGTGCAATTTGAATATAATGAGACAGGTATTGGGATTCGCCGGGAAGCTTATTGAGGATCTACCATGGAAACACGCCATGACTGAAGAAAAGGGGGATGAGTTAGACATCCTCTGACAACCAAGCAGGCCAACTAAGCAACAAGCCGTGGGTAAAACATGACCCCAACGAGGGCCCTGAAATGAGGCAGGGGGCACCGATGTGCAGATCACATTTAGACTCTGTGGGATCAGAAGACGCATAGACAACTGTTTCAGATGATGGGCTGAATCGTATCCCCCCCAAATCGTATGTGGAAGCCCTGATTCCCAGTATCTCAGAACGTGACTGTATTTAGAGATAGGGTCTTGAAAGAGGTGGATAAAACTAGGTCTCGGGCGTGGGCCCTGATCCGATGACCGGTGTCCTTCTAAGAAGAGGACGTTAGGACACAGACGTGCACAGAAGGACGACCAGGGAGGACACAGGGAGAAATGGTGTCTACGAGGCAAGCAGAGAGATCTCAGGGGAAACCAACCCCACAGACGCCTTGACCAGGGGCTTCTGGCCTCCAGAACTGTGAGCAAATACATTTCTGTGGCTTGACCCCCAGCCTGTGGCCCTTTGTTGTGGCGGCCAGAGCTCACAAATACCGATGCTCATCAAAACACACACACACACACACACACAAAGCTCTAGAAGATTCTAGAGAACGGTGCAAGGATTCCCTTCATGTGTTTCTAGACGGCAGATAATATTCCATTGTTTTCTAACTTTTTTTTTTTGACAATGCTTTCTTTTGTTCATCTCAAATATGAACAAACAGTTATAAACAAATAAACACAGAAAATGGCTAAACACAGAGCAGCAGCCGCGGGAGCCGCCGCCCCCTCCCCTTTCCACCGTGAGCTGGCACAGCCCCTGGGGCTCCGGCCGAGCAGCGCTTGAAAAATGCAGCTCCCATTCTGGTGCCTCGCAAAGATCTAATATGTCAGCAAATTACCTCAGGTTTGCACATTATCATTAATCACAGTTGTCACGGGGGATGGGAGCATTCCCCCATACATAATAAATAATGATGACCTTAGGCTCGTGCAGCCAGAATGATGTGCGTGTGTGTGTGCGCACGTGCACGCGCGTGTGCCTGCGTGCGTGTCAAGAGGGGTCGGAGTCCATAGAGACAGAGGGAAAAATGGCTCTTGACAGGTCCGCTGAGGGTCCCTGAGAGGAGAACCCCTCCCCCCCAGGAAGGCATGCAAACCCCCAGCGCACGTGGGTCATCAGTACCCTGGCCGGGCACCTCCAGCTTCGCTCTGCAGACTCTCGAGGGCATCTGAAGATTTGCATCGCCACAGGGAAAAAAATGCCCATCACCCCCATGAGAACAAGGCTTGGGGTTACCTCACCCACCTGGGGTTCTGAAGAGCACCTGAAAGTTTTAGCAACTCCCGCAGCCGGAAGGTGCTCTGCATCCCTCCTCCAGCCGGCCATGCACAATTAATGACGTGCTTCTGTGTCTTAGGGCATTAGCACTGCAGTCAGCCCTTCTGGGACGCTCCTGAGATCACTGCGTATAAACCTTCCAACTCGGCTCTGATTTAGGTTTTGACATTCAGACCAGCGTCCTTCAGGAGGACACGCGGGTGGGGCATTGCATCTTTGAGGGCTAACTGGCCCAGCAAGATGCCTTCCCTTGAAAACCCTTAATTAAATGTGGCAGGGAAAGCTCCACTTAGGATAGGACTTGTGATCACGGGCTCGAGTCGGAGGCTCCTTGTCTCGCCTTCTTGCTACTTCATTTCTTATTTGGATCACGTTACCCTCCAGTGCATTATGGACGTGTTCATTAACAAACGTGCTTACCTTTACATACAGGATGGGCTGCCCAGGCATCTGGGCAGTTGTAAGTTTCCTGGGTGTTTCATCCCATTCCTGACCTTATAGTGCAGTCCCAAAGTCCCACCGTTCATTGTTTATTCATTATCCAACACCACAGGCTACTTTCTTCCAGGTCAGGCTTTATCTTTGTGGAAATGCTGTTTCAATGCCCAACTGGACCGGAACCTCGTGGGGAAAAGCAACAGTCTCTGGGACTTCTTTTTATTTCTACTGAAATGTCCCCAGTAGAAGGCACTTAGTCAAGATACATTAATAAATTTTAGGAAGGCAGTAGAATAAGAGGAAAGTAGAGTCAATTCTGAGCCTGAGCATCAGCTAGATATTCATGCATGTGAAGCTGGACCATTCTTTCACTTCAAGTTTCCTAAGACTTAGTCTCCTCCTCTGTTAGATGGAGCGCATATCACCCACTGGATTGTTACAAGGTTTAAATATTTATTTATTTTGTTTGTTTGTTTATCTATTTATTTATTTATAAAAATTTTATTTATTTATTTGAGACAGAGAGAGAGCGCACAAGCAGGGAGGAGGGTCAGAGGGAGAGGGAAAAGCAGGCTCCCCCCTGAGCAGGGAGCCCGATGCAGTGCTCAGTCCCAGGACCCCGGGATCATGACCTGAGCTCAAGGCAGCCACTTAACCAACTGAGCCACCCAGGGGCCCCAGCTTAAATATTTAGAAAATGCATGCAGAATGCACAGCTAAGTGCCTGGCATGGAGTAATCAATGTATAATGATAATATTGATGAAGATAGTAATGACGATTGTCAACATTTAATAAAATGTGGGGTTAAATAGAGTTTACTCAGAACTTTGTCAGCTACAGTGTGTGTGCACTAACTGACCAAAGAGCTTATGAGTGTTTATAGATGTCCGATCTTGATGATAAATGCAATTAACCACGGACTGGAAGCAAACTTGATGGGAAGTTCAGAGGGGGCACTGAATTACCCCCTCACCTTCATCAGCGGCCACCGTTTTGACAAACCTAGACCTCACAACATCCATATTCATTTGTCTGTTTATTTATTTACTTACTTACTTATAAATTTACTTATCTTTAATTTCAAATCAAAAAGCAATATATTTTCATTTGCATAAAATGGAGACATGTGGAAGAGTCCAAAGACTAAAACAAAAGTGCTAGAGCTTCTTAAAAAGTTTGTGTGTCTTTTTAATTTTTTATGAGTGTAGTCGGCCCACAGTGTTACATTAGTTTCAAGTGCACAACCTAGCCATTTGGCAAATGTACACATTTTTTCTGTGCTCTCCACAACAGTGTTAAAAAGTATTTTAATGAGGACTAAAGCCAGCCTACTTGCATTTAGGATCTCAATGAAGAAAAATATGAAATAGGTTTCAATCTATAAGTAAATTTTCAAAATATATCTGTTCACGTGTTTTGATGAGCACTGGGTGTTACAAGCAATTAGGGAATCATTGAACATGACCTCAGAAACTAATGACGTGCTATATGTTGGCTAACTAAACATAAAATAAATACATATGTACACACACACACGCACACATACACATATTCAAACCTCATGGACACATACAAATTAAAAGGAATATGAAAATAATCCCTTCCACTTAGCGATCTAGAAAAATAAAAATGGTTCACTATCTGCCATGTGGAAAGCTCCAACCTGAACTAATGAAAGTTAAGAACCAAAAAAGGAATGGGGAAAAAAAAGGGATCCCATACAAGGAGAAGGAGGACAGTGGAGGTTTGGCGGGGGAGGGAAAGGGAGAGAAGAAAGTTAAAAAACAAGACAAAACTTGATATGGCTGAAACAGCATTTATATGCTAGTTTTCAGTGTGGCAGAACTTTGTACTTCCTCTGATGTTCAACGCTGGAATTCCAAAGGAATGTTTAATTTCTGTTAATGCCTATGAATGGCCTACAATTACTTCCACCATATGTACTTACAGCCTTTCCAACAAACCTACCCAGTAGAAGGAGCATTCAAAACTTAATGTTTCACTTTTCTCTGTTTTGGAAGGAAGTGATAACCCACCATAATTAGCGTGCTTAGTTAGGTAGCGTGTCTATCGGAAGTGAGAGGTATGCTTTTAATTTGAGCACAAATGTATAACTATTTTAGAATTTTATCAAAATTGTACAATTAATTTAAAATCCAAACATATTTCTATTTAAACTGTTAAAACCGTATTCAGTATTTTTTTTAATTTTTTTCACATGGAGCCCAATGTGGCGCTTGAACTCACAACCCCAAGATCAAGACCTAAGCTGAGATCAAGCGTCAAACACTTAACCAACTGAGCCACCCAGGCAGCCCTGTATTCAGTATTTTAAAAGATACAAATGATACATTTTCTGCATTGATATTTTTTCTATATTATTTTTTAAACTTGCTAGTAAAGTGTAATATACTTAAAGAATACATTTAAGTGAAGAGTTCAAGTGAATTTTCACCAACTGATCCCACCCATGTAAGTAATGCTTAGGTCAAAAAATAATAAATGACCAGCACTCCTGAGGCCCCCCTCCTCCAACCTCATGCCTTTGGGGGGATCACTTTCCAAAGTAACCCATTCCCTGACTTCTAACAACCCAGGTTAGTTTTGCCCATTTTTGAACTTTATAGAAATAGAACCACACAGTACATATCCTTTTGTGTCCTGCTTCCTTCACTCAACATTGCCCTTGTGAGATTCATCCACATTGTGTGCAGTTAGTTGGTGGCCATTCATCCTTGTTTCTTTGTTAAGTATTATGTATTGTGTGAACATGCCTTGATTCCTCTCTATTCAAATTTTTGGGGAATTCAGGTGGCTTCCCATTTTGGGATCTTATGAAGAATAGCGCTGATAATATTCTAGTCCTGGTGCATAGGGAACAAAAGTGAATATTTCTATTAGGGGCACACGTGGGTGTGGAATGGCTTTGTCATAAGTCAGCGTATGACCAGCTTTATATGATATTGATAGCTTGCCAAGTTGTTGTTTTGGTTTTACCTTTTATCTGCCAACTAAATGAGTAAATTATAAAAAATGTTATTTCATACTGAAATTATGGTCATTTCTTTGTTACATATAATCTTCAAAATATATAGAACATTTTAAAAAGTCTATTCATGGCAATAAGGCAGATTTATAATTTCAGGTGTTAAACTGAGATTTTGAACAAAAACTTACATATCTAACAACACTGATTATTACTATTTTACCATTACTTCCACAAAATACAACAACATAACAAATAGTAATGGAACCTCTTCCAGGCACCAGTCCCTGGGCTGCACGCTTTCCCGCAATAATGTGTTATTCTCTCAGTAAGTGTGTGAGTTCTACTCTTGTCCCCAGTTGTCCATGATCAAACCAGATATGTGGAAAACAGTAGGGAGGCTCCTCAAAAAAATAAAGTAGAAATACTATAGGACCCAGTAACTCTACTACTGGATAATTACCAGAAGAGATCAAGAGCACTGATTCAAAAAGACATAGGCACCCCTGTGTTTATTGTAGCATTATTTAAATTAGCTAAGATATGGATGCAACCCAATAAAAATCCACTGATAGAGGAATGGATAAAGAAGATGTGGTATACGTAATGGAATATTACTCAGCTGTGAAAAAGAAAAATGAGAGCTTGCCATGTGCAACAACATGGATGGACCCAGAGGGCATTACGCTGAATAAGTCAGACAAAGACAGTATTTGATTTCACTTATATGCGAAGTATAAAAAAACAAACCAAATAAACAAAAGACTGAAACAGACTCATAAATACAGACAATAAACTGGTGGTTGCCAGAGGGGTAGGGGGCTAGAAGATTAAATGGGTGAAGGGGAGTAAGAGGTACAGACTTCCAGTTATAAAATAGATAAGTCACGGGGATGAAAAAGATTGTATAGGGCTATAGCTATAGTCAACAATACTGGAATAACATTGTATGGTGACAGATGGTGATGATACTTATCATGGTGAGTGTAGCATACAGACTATCAAATCACTATGTTGTGCACCTGAAACTGGTAGAACATTGTATGTCAACTGCACTGCAACAAAAATGGTTTTGTTTTGTTTTGTTTTTTTTGTTGTTTTTTTAAATAGTACATGTTTGATATGATTGGAAGCAACAAATTTCTTTTAAAAAATTTCATTTAGTGAAAACCATAAAATCTAGTGCATATTTTTATCACCGAACTTCCCATGTCATATGTATTTTTGGGGATTGACAATTTTTTATCAAGATGCCCGGTATGTATGTATGTATGTATGTATGTATGTATGTATGTATTTATTTTTCTTTCTTTCTTGACTGTGTTACATTAGTCACCACACAGTACATCATTTGTTTTTGATGTAGTGTTCCATGAATTCATTGTTTGTGGATTACACCCAGTGCTCCGTGCAATCCGTGCCCTCCTTAATACCCATCACGAGGCTCACCCATGCCCCTACCCTGCTCCCTTGTAAAACTCTCCGTCTGTTTCCCAGAGTCCACGGTCTCTCATGGTTCGTCTCCCCCTCTGGTTCCCCCCTCCTTCATTTTTCCTTTCTCCTAAGGTCCTCCATGCTATTCCTTATGCCCACGTGCCCACGAGCACACACACACTGCCTTCCCCACTCCTCCAACCTAGGGAAGGTAATTTTACTGATGAGATTCTATGTTAATCATGGGGTCGTGTTTACTAATGGCCTCTTCACTGTCATTAAAAGGTGGGTCTCCTCCGGTGGTTCACGTCTACTGACTCCTCTCATTCCTTGCTGTGAAATCATAAGCTAAGTCAGGTCTGACCCTCCTCTCTGTCTGGGTGCATGCCTAAGTGAAATCCCTGCTTTGGGCTGTGGTGGGGAGACAGAGGCCCCACATAGATTCCCAGTTCACTTTTTCTTCCTCCCCCTTCCCCTCCCCGTCCCCTTCGTCTCCTCCTTCTCCCCCTCCTCCTCCCCCCATCTTCTTCCTCCTCCTCCTTCTTCTTCCTCTTCTAGAGAGGAACAGAAAGAGGGGGATAGAGAGGGGCAGAAGGAAAGGGAAAGAGAGAATCCCAAGCAGGCCACATGCCCAGAACAGAGGTCTGTGCAGGGTTTGAGCTCATAGCCCTGAGATCATGACCTGAGCAGAAATCAAGAATCAGATGCTTAACTGACCGAGCCAGCCAGGTGCCCCCAGCCCCTCTCCCCTGCTCACTTTTAACTGAGAAGTCTTACGGATGTCTCAGGCACTGATCCAGCTAATAAACTAGTACTGTTTACTATTTGAATTTGTTCCTTGAATTTCTCTTCTTTGGAAAAGCTGAAAGAAATTGGGGAACTTGCCAGGCAAAAAGCCAGGCGTTCCTGAGCTCCCTGGCCGGGTTAATACTTAACAACATCAGAATCCTATGCACATTTTCCCCTTTTACACTTCGTTTTCACCATAATAAAGTCATCATTTTTGTAACTTCTTTTTTAGCCAAAAATATGCTATAAGTATCTATATCAACAAAAAATCTGCAGTGTGATTTTCAATGGCAAAATCCTATTCCATTATACGGGTATACAATATTTTGCTAAACTGGGAAATTGTGAAAACTTAGATTCTGCTTTTCTGTTATTATAAAAAAAAAATACTGTGCTGTATATTCATACGCTGAATGCTTGCATACATCCTTAATTATTTTCTTAGGATATAGTCATAGAAA
>CM053603.1:181160447-181198419 GCA_028646535.1 Procyon lotor
CAACCCAGCCACCCTATCCCTACCCCACCACCCCCCCGGCCACCCGTAGTTCATTTCTTGAGTCTAGGAGTCTCTTATGGTTTGTCTCCCTCCCCATCCCTTCGTGTTTCATTTCTCTCCCCCACCCCCCCAAACTCCTGCCTTGCCTATCAAGTTCTTCATATCAGAGAGATCATGTGATATCACATTCACTTTTAACAAAAGCCTTGCTCAGGAACACTGAAATACACTCAAATATCCGACGTTATCCAGTATTGGTGAAAATGACCAAAGTGATCCAACAAAACTACAAGAGTATGATTTTCTTCCATTTTTAAAAATGTACACAAAAACAAAACCACATTCAATGGTGCAAACGGTACATTATGACAATAAGGAGGACTGTCCTAACTCATGCCACTTCTTTAGAATCGGGGCTTGGGGTCACCATAACTAACTACCCGGAGAGGCTGACAGGATGGGGTCAGGCTCCCTTGGAGGGAGGCAGCTGAGAAAGGGAACCGAGCAGCCCTGAAGCTACAAGCAAATGAATGACGGAGCCAAAACAGGGAGCCACTGCCCTGGTTACTGATACAAAGCTGTCCCCTCCCCGCAGTGTGTCCATTCCTGATCCCCAGCTGAGCAGGAAACATGAGATCTCAGAGGTCGCTGAAGTCACTCTAATTATTATTAGAGCCACACAACTGCCATGGGAAGAACAAGAAAGCCCTCTCTCCTGCCTGGGAGCCTACTGCTCACTTATTCCCACATAGCAAGGGCTCACCCGGCGTCTTCGTTCACATAAGTCAATTTCTTGCTATTCTCTGTTAGTTTCTCCATGTGGCCCTTCTAACCAGCACTCTGCACCTAACTCCTGCATACACATACATCTACTCTCTGAAGCAGCTTTTCTAATAAATACTTAATTAATAGATACTTAATTTTACACACTTGGAGCTAGAGGAGAACACCATTAAATTGGGCCCGTTTTCCTTGAATACACTTAACCCCAAAATAATAAAACTAACAATTGTTTTTGTCACGTGTAGATGCTTTACACTGGCCTTTCCTCTCTGTCTTCTCCGGGTTCCAATTTTTTTTTTCTCCTTTTTTCTGTCCTTTTTTTTTTAAGTAGAGAATTGCTCAGAATTTTTCCTCACTACAGCTCAAGCATCGCTTGAAACAATTTCATGTTTTTGAAACTGGACTCAAGGAAAACTTTATTGGCTTTGAGAGGCAAGACCGGGGGAATCAGGACATTTTCCCGTTCTCCGAAGCCACGTCAAAAAGAATTAGAGCAAAAGGGAGTCCACGGTCCCCGAGGTTGGGCCTGACAGGGGGGCGATCAATGAGCTGCTTCTAGAATTTTTGATTCCCTTTGTTTACAGTCTGGGGGAGGCCCCTGTGTTTTTTCCCCAAAGCATTTTAGCAAGACAATTTCTAAGCCTCCGCACTACTACTTGCAGAGGTGCGAGGCCAAGAAGAAGGGCGGGCCTGGGGTGCCTTGGTTCCAACAGACGTGTGCTTGAAATGAGGTGTGGAGACGTGAGATATTATCAGGGAGACTGATGACACGCAGCCTGCCTAATTGCGAAAATATAATTAAGGGAGCACTGCTCTCCTGCGGATGGGATTATTGTCAAAAACACATCTGACTGGCTTGTTATATACTGATCGACTCTGTCAGTGAGGACAGCTCATAAAATTTGACAACAAATTAGTTGACTAATTAAAACAACACATGATTCTTCTTTGTTTCCAGAGTAGAAACACGATGGAACGTAGTTTTGTGGAAAAGCAAACACACACGGGCAGACACACACAAGGACAAATTCCGAAAGATTTCGTGTGACGTAAAAAGCAATTATCATCTGAAAATTGCTAAATAGCAATCATCTCTCTAAAAATTTCTGAAAGTGTTTCACTGCTCTGAGGTTTTACTTTAATTCAATTTTGATTCTACTTGCAAAGAGGGAAGAATAAACATTTATTAGAAACCTGTTACATATAAGCATGCTCTTAGACATTTAAAATAGTATCACAGTGTTTCATTTTAAGAGAAAATGAAGCTAAATGGGCAAAAATGACTTTAAGTGTTAAGTTGGTTTGGTTATAATGTCATTATATATTATATATATAATATATTTAATATATTAAATTATTAATATATATAATTATATATTTTTAATTTAATATATTAAATATATTATATATTATAATATATATAATATATTATAATATATAAATATGTAATATATAATATATTTATATATAAATAATAAATATTATTTATTTATTTTATAACCTATATTTGGATTGTGACTTGTACACTCTAACCATATTGCCTCTTTTTCACATTTGTTGGAAAGTTTGTGGAGAACATAGTAGGTTAAAAATCTCCTACTTTGGAAAATGTACATGATGTGAAACTGGAGTGCTATGTTAAAAATAAATATATGACAACTAAAAATAAATAAATAAATAAATAAATAAATAATGTAATAAATATAAATAATAAATATTATTTATATATAAATATATTATATATTATAATATAATATTATATAATATAATATTATAATATAATATATTAAAACTTGGGCAAGAAATTACAATAGGAATTATATCATCATCAGCTACTTTTTATAAAAAATTTGATTGTGTGGATTGACAAGCCATGATGACCTCACCCAATTAAGCAACTATGAAAATTTTATCCTTAATAACATGTTATTTTCCTACATGATAGAGGCATACTCTAATTAAATGTAAACATAAACATAAACAATAAAATTGCTTATGCTGTTTATCAGACACATTTTTATATAATTCATTTAGCAAATATGAATATCTAAGAATAAACACGGTTTACTCTTTTTCCATTGAGAGTCTCATCTCTAAGTTGGGTATGACGCTTGCCTGCTTCCCTTATCATTTTAATAATAGAGCTGAAACATGCTTCCGTCTCCCTACTGTAGGCAGGTCTTGAGTACTGGGAAGCTTTCCATGAAAAGGAGTTCCATGACTGCGGTTCTTTTAGAATTTGAATGGGAAGTTTAAACATTAGGTATTGAAGCCTGCATTCCTTTCCCTATCAACACACCAAGCAAGCACTTTTTCTTTTTCCAGGAATCAGGCTATGTTAATCTCAATATTTCTGGTCCTGCCCAACATTTATGAATTATTAATTCTATGGAGTAGGAGGGGCCCTAGCGGATGGAGGATTTGGCACGATTCTTGCTTTTAAGAGTGTCCCAACCCCACAAGGACTTCTGACCTTCAGCAGACATCCTCAGACCAAATCTAAGGACAAGGAATGGTCAGATCCAATATTTCATCAATTCAAGTATGTTGTCAGGAAAAATCGTGAAGAATTAAATTGGGCAAGAAACGATTAAATGGGCTTTGGGTGTCTTATCTCGTTCAACCGTCTTGGTCGTCCGTACCTTTGCTCACCTGTGAGTAGGTTTTTACAACTCCCAAGAGGAAGCCATGAAGAGAAGACAGACGGCAGGACATTTTCTGTCTGCTCCCAGAAATGCAGGAGCATTTGTCCTGCCGATAATACAAATCCCGTGAGTCAAATCCTCAACATAACCAGTCCACACCTCACCAGTTTGCTCCTTTATAAATACGTTAAGTAACATCTCTGACTCCTGTTCGTGTTTGTGTGAATGTCATGATTGTACCTTCTAGAAAAAAATCCTTTGACAGACTTTGCGAGTAGCTTTTTGCTCTTCTTTCCTGCTGGCCACATCGCCTAGCTGGTGACCTCATATGACACCAAGCGTGACACACAAATCCCCCCGAACACTACTGACAGAAGGCTACTGTGGTTACCTGGCTTTATTTTGGAGTCCGGGGACGTAGCACAAAAAGGGTCCCATGACTGTGTGAGATGACATTTTAAGGTTTATATGCTTGCCTTGAAATGCACACACAGATCTTGTGCTCCGGCTCATAACACAGCCAAGTTTTAGCATTGAGATGAATGCTTCATTTCCAGGGAGGAAACTGGTTGGTACACCAGATCAGACAGTACTTCCTTTCCAGTTTATTTTTTTTTTAAAGATTGTATTTATTTACTTACTTGAGAGAGAGAGAGAGAGAGAAAAAAAAAAAAAAAACAGGAGCAGGGATGGGGCCAGAGGCAGAATGAGAAGCCGAATCCCCACTGAACAGGGAGCTGATGCGGGGCTCGATCCCAGGACCCTGAGATCATGACCTGAGCCGAAGGCAGACGCTTAACTGACTGAGTCACCCAGAGCCCCCTTTCCAGCCTCTCACATCTGCAGCATGAGCCTGCAGCCCTTGTGGTCTTGTGCCCGGTAGCAGTCATCCAACAGTGCTCGAGATAAGCTAACATCAGGGCAGACATCTGGGTAGCAGTGCACCCCCGTGGGCTCCTCTGAGCTCCTGCTTTGCTCCTCATCGGGCTCCTGCTCCTTCTGAAGCACCTGACGCTGGCTTGGTGGCATCAACACTTGCTTTAGCGACCAGGCTTGTCCTCACTTTGTTCCCAGGAGGAGGCAGCGCAGGTGGCGAGGAGGCCACGACCGCATCCCACATGAGGGCACGAGGTCATAGGGACCTCTCCCGTGCCCGAGACGCAGGGTCTTTAGCACAAAGCCTCAATCCCTTCAATTTAGCCTTTTGAGGGCCTCTAATTCTTGGCTCTTGCCTTTCTGCTGTCACCTGAAGAACAGTTGAGGTGGGAAGTTGCAGGAAGGCGCGTGCCAGAAACTACTCTCCACGTGCACTGAAGTAAGGTCAGGGTTCCTGTGGCCCACAAAACCGATGGAATGTGTATCTATGGGAGTATTATTCAGCCCTAAAAGGAATGA
This sequence comes from Procyon lotor, assembly GCA_028646535.1. Taxonomy (NCBI): domain Eukaryota; kingdom Metazoa; phylum Chordata; class Mammalia; order Carnivora; family Procyonidae; genus Procyon; species Procyon lotor. The sequence goes on from CM053603.1 coordinate 181,165,271, forward strand.
GTCACCGATATCTACAACACGGATGGAGATATTGGATGCTGGACGCTAAGCAACAGAAGCCAGACACGGGCGAACAGACGGTGTTTGACTCTGTGTACAGGAAACATTCCGTAGAGATAAACCTATGAAGACAGAACACAGCGTGCTGGCTGCCGTGGCCGGGGTGGGGAGGGAAGGCGGCCCAACATGGTGGATGTCCTAAATGCCACCGCACTGTTTGATCAAAAATGGTTAATTGTATGTTATGTCAATTCCAACTCAATAAAAAAAATTAAGTGAAAAAAATCAAAATAATATCAGGATGAGGGCGATCACTCAGTCTCCCCCTTCTTCTCTCCCCCCACCATCTTTCCTCTATCTCTCTTTCATGTGTGCACATGCATTCTCCTCTCTCTCTCTCTCTCTCTGTCTGTCTACAGGTGCGAGGTAAGCATGCCAGGCAGCCTATGACTTACCAGGTAAAGTGCCCTGTACTCAGTGCCAAACTCAGTAGGTTTGGGTGTTTGGGGGTTGCATGAGGTAAGGCTGGAGGGGCATAGCCCTTGGGAATTGGAAGCCACCAAGCAGTGTGGACTTTCCTTCAGAGCTATGGGGAGCCACTCAAGTCTTTTTCAGCAGAGGAATAACATGAACATATTTGAACTTTAGCAAAGTCAGGGTAATTGGATACAGGATCGACTGGTCGGGAGCCAGAGTGGAGGCAAAGAGGCTTGCAAAGGTTAGTGATCAGAGACAGAGAACCACGGCAGTGGCCATGGGGCTGGGAAGCTTCTGGAGATCTTCTGGAGGGACCCTGTGGAGCAGCCGTGAGGGAGGGGGAGCAGTTTCCAGAGAGCCACTCGGGCTCTGGGGACTGAGATGAATGGATGCTTTTGCTATTCAAGGGGAGAGAAATGGGGGAGCAGGGCCACGGGGAGCAGAGGGGCTGCCGCAGCCGATGTGGTCCAAGTCTGCAGCTCAAGCACCTGTGTGCCCCGGACCAGCACCTCTCAAACTCCCGCCCATGCAAACTCGAATCCCTTGCTCCCCTCATGAAACACAGACTGATGCAGGATATCTGGATCAGTTTCAGATCCAAGTTTCTGCCTCTCAAACTAGCTCCCAGGTGATGCCGGTGCTGCCGGTCCAGGGACCAGATTCAAATCAAGGCTCCAGATCCATCTCAACCTTCCTCTTGTTAGGCACCTGTCCTCAAGGAACCTTTCCTACACCCTGCGAGCATGTTGGCTCTCCCTGCCCACCCCTGGAACAGCATTGGTGGCCTGTGGTAGAGACACACAGCTTTGTTCAGAGAACCAGCACCCAGGGCCAAGTCCTCCCTCCCTGCACTCCTGTTTACACAGAGAGGGATGCTGCTGCTGCTCAGGCAGAGCCAACGGGGCTGAGAGGTCTCCATGGAGACCATGGCACCTCCCCATCCTGGGGACCAGGGAGAAGGGGCTCAGGCTGCTGTTAACTATTATTTGGACACTCGGGCATATCCAAAGTCCTCTGTCAGCGTGATTGCTTGACAGTTTGGGGGAAAAAAAAAACAAAAACAGAAGACAAAACCCCTCGGCTCTCAGATTTAACTCTGTTGCATTAGACGGAGAGGGATAAGCTTTTTAATCCAGTTCTGGCTTCATGGACACCAAAAAACCACCTGCACGTCAAGAAGAGGAGAAAGTCTTCAGCCCAAAGAAGAGAGGAAAGGTTAATTATCGTGCAATGGACACCATGCTGATGAGAGTTGCCTTCAAGGATTACGGCCGGAAAACCTCTAACCTGGGAGGGAGGGGGAATGATTCTGACTGTAGCTTCAGCAGAGGAAAAGAAAACCTTAATTTTATTATTCTCTGCTCCGACTCCCACGCACACCCAAAGATTAACAAGATGGTTTGTTTTCCCTTGGTTTCATTTCCAGAATCATCCTCAGCAAACACAATTTAAATTCTCTATCTCTCCCCACCAAAAGGCAACAAAGACATGTTCAGCAGAGTTCACGGGTATTTGAAAGAAAATTCACAGAGATTTGCCCGCTATGTGCAGAGAATATTATATGAGACTCTACCGCACTACGCTATACTCACATGTAATTGGATAGTCAAAAATCATGACCCACTCTTCTCTAGAGGTACACCTTAAAAAATAATGCCATAAAATATGCATAAAGAAAAACAAACTTCCATCTCCTAAATTCTGGAGATGTCAAAAAAGATAGAAGATACCCTGTTTCAACCAGGATACAATGTGAGATTCTGTAGGTCTGTCCGATTTGCTAAGAGCAGTGCTGTGCATGATAAATGGAGCTTGCTTTTAAAAAAATCTAGATCTATAACTGGAGTCTAGACATTTTTATTTCTTACTTAACTAAGCTCCCATAGTGTGATTCCATTACATGGATCTTAATACCATGACTTTCCCACTTTGAGGCCAATGGTGTACCACCCAGCTCCTGGTCAGGATGTACTGAGAACAGTGAGTAAAGAGGGAGAGTGCAGGGCAGGGGTGTCCGTGGGCCCCCCTCCCTCTGCCCCACCCCTCACTTTACACCCACCTCACTGCTGAGAAAAGATCTGAGCTCTGTCTGGAATTCTTCGTCTCCAGACTGGGGGAATATACCCCATGTGGATGCCCCAGTAGGACCTGGACAAGGGGACGAGTATAGGGTCTGGCTCAACCCTCAATCTCCTTTCTTTGCTCTCCTCTTGGCCCCAGACTCTCGGCCACAGCCCTGGGATTATGTACATTTCAAATGTAATTCTCTTTGCGAGAATAGGTATTTTCTAGTGAAAAACTTATTTTTCTATTTGACAGTAAATGAGTCAAAGCATCGGGGCGTCATTGTTAATTGAACCCTTTTTCTCACATCTCATATCCGGGTCATCGGCAAATGCCATTCGTTTGGAGTAAAGCAGGAGCGTGATCCCTTCTGCCCACTTCCTTGCTGACCCTACCACGCTGTCCCGTACTGCCTGGACCCCTTCTCACGGTGCTCCTCCCTCTGGTCTTGACCATGTCTGTCCCTACCACCGTGTTTTCTCAACTCCGAAGCCACAGTAGGCTCTAAAATAGAAGTCAACCCTCGGCTCAAATCCCTGCAGGGGCTCCCCATACCACAAAGATCCTACGGGGCTGCGATGCCCTGTGAGGCACAGCCCTCCCTTTCCTCTCTGAGCTACTGTCGCCCTCCTACTCCGGCCCTGATCTTTCATCCCAGACCCGTGCTAGCCTCTGTGCTGTTTCCGCAACATGCTAGTCACGCGCTGGTTCTCAAATCTTGCCTCGATTTTCTCTCTGCGCTCAACTACTTTTTGCCAGCCACCTCCTGTTCGTGTTGTCTCAAATACCACCTTCTCAGTGATGCCCATTGTGGTCACCTGCCCTGTTTAACACGGTCGCCTGCTGGGGTCTAGGGGTCATTCCCAGCTCTCCTTCCCAGCTCTGTGCAGTTAACCCCCCATGGTACTTATCTCCTCCCAACACGCAGCATCATCTGCATGGCTCTCCCAGGAGAAGTCACAGGAGTGAAGATTTTTGTCTGTTTCATTCACCAAAGTGTCCCAGACTCCTGGAACTGTGAATCGTGTTTAACAGGCACTTAATAGTGTCTCTTGAATAAATCAAGGGTTTTTCATTCGCTTAAGGGGAAAAAAATGTTATTCCAGAGCTTGAGTCATTGGTAAATTCTACTTTACAGAGGCGCCTGGGTGGCTCAGTGGGTTAAAGCCTCTGCCTTCGGCTCAGGTCATGATCTCCGGGTCCTGGGATCGAGCCCCGCATCAGGATCTCTGCTCAGTAGGGAGCCTGCTTCCCTCTCTCTCTCTGCCTACTTGTGATTTCTCTCGCTCTCTCTGTCAAATAAATAGAATCTTTAAAAAAAAAAAAAAAAGTCTACCTTACAATGCATAAGTTATTAGGTCTAGATCACACATAACGATGATCAGTTCCATTTAAATTAAAAGTTTGGTTTGCTTTGTATTTGTATGCCTTAAAAAAGCATTCAGGTCCGTGAAGGACAATTATATGAAAATAAGAAGGGGGAAATAATGGAGCAGAAGGCACACTTCCCGAGCCCAGAGCAGAGGGCTCCCGCCTGTTCTGACCCCTCACCTCTGCTTGCATGTCTTTCGTGGCAAGATACGCCTTTCCTTCATGCCCTGCCGTTGGATCGCAGTGAGGGTTCCCCTCGCCACCTGCATAGGGCACAGAAGCTCCAACAGGCACGGTACAGGGTCCCCAAGTCAGCTGCCTTTAGATCAAAACTGTGGGGCATCCGGTGTCCGTAAGATAATAGTAATATTTCAATTAGAAGGCAATCATTCTCTTTACGTGGGAGCACATTCGAATGGTGTACTCCTAGCTGGTCTTTCTGCAGTGAGCTTTTAACTCATTTATTCTCCACGACTGCATAAACATAAACAATTCAAACCATGCTTTCAAAATTTGCTACCATTAGCACTTATTATACATGTCACTCTTCTCTTTTGCTCAACAGAAATTCAACATTGCACACTGGTGCTCCAAGGAACTCAGATCTAAAGATAATTAGGATATTTGCTTGCCATAAAAATCAGGTGTATACATTCGCCTTTGCACAGCTCTGTGACACTAAACAGAAGCTTATTTCTAACACAGATTTTCAGCTACTATTGGGAAATGCCACCATGCTCTGTCGAAGTGCCATTGATTTTCAAACTACTGCAACTGTGAAACATGAATAGTAAGATTTTCAAGGAGAGGATCTGTGGTGGCGTCATCCAATGTACTCATAAGAGTTGAGTCCAGGGTAGGACAAATACCATAGGGTCAAGAACGTGTGAGGGCTTTGACATTGGTCTTGGGTTTGATGCAGTGGGACTCAACCTTGTTTGGCCTCGGTTTGTAAAGTAGGATTGATAGCAACACTTGGTTATTATTGGGTTTCCTAAATGCTCAGCACAGAGCCTGTGTTCACAGTGGGTGTTGAGGGAATGTCAGCTGTCATTATCACAAGGATTGCTAGGACCATTTTTACATGGTATTCTGACCCTACCGTTAGGGTTCAGTGACCTTATAAAGCTGACCCGACCTCAGTGGGCCTCGGTTTTGTTTTTGTTTTTGTTTTTTTATTATGTTCAGGTAGCCACCATATAGTACATCAGTTTTAACATAAAAAAGTAGAGATAATGCCATCAGCTGTGTAAGACCGCTATGAAGATGAAGCAAACTAAGGCGTATAAAGAACTAAATGGAGTGAATGGCCCATGGTAGAGGGTTCAGAGGTAGAAGGTCTTGACTTCCCTTCCCCTTTCTACAAGGCTATTTTGAACACAATTTCTGTAAGACCAGAAGAAAACTGGTAGAAACTGATTGAGATGACCAAGAAACAGTTGTCTACCATTGTTTAGAATTTATAAGCAGATCTCTAGGAAATTTTAAGATTATGCATACCTATATTGTAATATAAAATATTTTATATAGGCATCCATCACCACTATTGAGAAAAGATAACAAATATTAAAAGGGGAATAAATAAACACTACAGTAATTCTCAAATAAAATTTTAGAATCCACAGAATCCCCAAACCCATCATAAGAGGAGAGATTAATTAGAACACAAGAGAGCTTCTCACTGTAACAAAATGATATGCCGCCCATTCTGCACCAAGGAAGGAGCTGGGCTCTACATAGAACATCATTAGGATGGGTAATAATTCCAGAAAAAATTAGCTGGGAATAAAACAGATCAATGCAATTAAATGAGATCAACTAAATTTACCTAAGCTAGAAAACAGACTACAGTGAAATTCACATATAGATACTTGCAAACTATGAAAGATTGGGAAGAAACTCTTCTATGTATTTATGTAATCATACAGCATGAGAGAGGCAAACACAATATGGCAGATCTGGAGAAAGCTGCTGAGGAATCCCGACCCAACAGTACAAGTGATTCTAGCCTCCAAATTTATCAGGGCTGAAGTATTTTGACAAGACCAGTCAATCTCTCTGTTGATCGCTCTCCTGCCCTTTCACCACCTTGCTTGAATACTCAACGTAAAAACAAATGAAACCAGACAAACTCCTAGAACTCTCCTACATATGTGATGGCAGTCGCTAAAACCTAATTTGGGCCAGCTCTAAATAAAAGATCCTTGCTCTCGATTAAGCATCCACCCACTGGCTTGGTGTGTGTCTTTCCTACTGTGTGGGATCCGCCATGCTTCAAGATGCCTGCTAACTCACTGGGAAAATTTAGAGAAATAATTTGGGGATTTAGCTATTTCTCTGTTGCTTTTCTCCCAACCACATCTGAAATAACTGGGTCGAAGGAGCAGAAATGCAATTAAAATCAGCACATATTTCTTGAAAACCGACTAGATGCATTGAAAGGAGTCATTCAAGTTCTGAGCCAGGAGGAAGCTCTGAGCACCATTTTTGGGGAAAAGAATTCTAGCACACCCACACCGAGGGACAAGCAGGAAGGCGGGGCTGCAGGAAAGAATGGTCTGAGACAAGATGCGGGTTTGTTAGTTTTTCCTTTTCACTTAGTCAACATTTTGATTTCAGGATTTTCTGAAGAAACTCCCTTAAAAACACAGGTTCTATAAACACAGGATTTATGGTTTTGTTCTATGGGGGATATGGGCATTCTAGTGATAAATTGCCTTTTTCCACAGAGCTTACTTTTTTTTTTTTTTCCGGCTGGTTAAGATTCCTATTTCTATTCATTCTTCTGGAAACTTTTTAGGAGCAGATATCCATTTTATAATGGAAATTAAGGGCCCACCAGGACCTCACCATCTGAATGATGCAGCCAGAAGGCCAACTCTGCCATTTTCTTCCCAAATCTTTTCTTTTTTCTAATTCATGATTTCATGATCACAGGTTATACACTTGACCCTGGAAATTTATCGCATAGCCTTTACTGTATTAAGTTTCCAGCAGGGAAGAGACGGCACCCTAGGCTCAGTAATTGGAGGAGAATCTTAAAAAGGGGCAATTCGCAGTTAGTGCAGTGCCCAGGGGCTAAGAGCAGCTCAAAACTGTTACCTGCCCTAGGACTGAAGAGTGAAAGGGAGTCCAGCAAGCCCCTCAATACCTGGCAGGAAGGGAGCTAGTGGACATAAAATATATACACTGTTGGCACTTTTATGCCTTTCCATCTCCCACTGGTGCTTCCCATTAGCTGATTCCAATGGGAAGCCAGTGACCAGGGAGCCCATTTATGCATCTAGCCACTGGGGTCTCAAAGCAGGATGGAGACAGGTGAAGAGTGGACCTGGAGAGGCATATGGAAGGTATGCAAGGAGTCTCAACACAACCTCTTGCTACTACTGCAGCAATGATTCTGCACAATCTAGAGATAATGAGTCAATAGCCTCTTCTTTGTAGGATTGCCAGATTTAACTAACAAAAATGCGGGACGGACATCAGTTAAACCTGAATTTTGGAAAACACGTAATTTTGGGTGTAAGTATTTAGGATTTGCTTAGACTAACATTATTTACTATTTGTCAGAAATTCAAATATAACTGAGCATCCCGTATTTAATCTGAGGGCTCGATGTCTTTGTGTAAAGTTACGACTTCTGTCCCAGAGGAGGAGGGCAAATGATGAATTTCCATCAAGTGTGTTATATTTAGTATTAATCTTGTGAGTTTCACATTTTTGCTTCCCTTTCCAATTTAATTCTCGGGTTCTCCCTTTTAAAAAATTATCCTCTCTATTTTTACTCATTGTGATATATAAAGACTGTCTCCATTGAGAATGTACCAATTTTATTCTCATTGAGGTCATCCATGAATTGCTTCTTTTCTCATGAGAATACATTTTTTTTAAAAAGGCATTAAACTTAGTATTCTCTTGCAAGGTAGTGAAGTTTTGTTACGTCTTCCAAGTGCAAATGGGAAATATGGATTTTAAAAATGAGTCCTCATTCAGGGATCTTCAGTATGCTTCCAGAGATAAGAAACATATGAATCTATAGAGACTAATACAAGAGCAAGCAAGACAGTGGTCCCACAGCTCCAAAGGCCATCTTCAGGATGGATTAGAGCACGACCCTTCTAGAAACTCTTTCATGGTGCTGACACTGCTCCTCACTTGTCCAGGGTGGGAGATGCTGAGGGAGAAGAGGAGCCCCCATGGCCAGGGCTGGGTGAAGAGGGAGAAGTTGGTACAGTGGAAGGGCACACAGATGGTGTCTGCTTCTCCCTCCCATTTCCTTCTTGAGAGCTCCCCATTTGAACCCTATCTCACTCAGCGTCAAGCCCAAGTCCACACAGGACTTCTCATGACTTGGCCCGGTAACGCTCAGACCTCAACTCTTGTCTTCATTTTCTTACCCGCTCTCCTTCAGTCACAGTGCTGGTGGTGAACCCCCTCCTCGGGGGTCCTGAATTTTCTAGGTACAAAATCATGACAGGGCTCCTGACCCACTGTTTTTACTCCCTGGCCCCTATTTCCATGGGGTCCATTTCCTTGCTCTTCATTTTGTATGGTCTTCCCTGACCATCCCCTTCAAAATGGTACCATTTCCATCATTCCCTGACCCTTTACTTGTTTTATTTTTCTTCTGAGTATAGATCATTACCTCCCTGTGAGGTGATCATTTGTCTATCTTCCTCTGTATATAAGCTGCATGAAACCAGGTATTTTTGTCTTTTTTTTGGTCTACTGGTGTATAACTAGTGTCTCCTCATACATGGGGACCCGAACAAATTGGTGCAAGGTTTCTATCCCGAGTGATATCACATCACATATTTATTCTAAAGATATGTAAGTTGTGTTCATCTTCTGGCTTTGCAAGTGTCCATCACTTGAAGAGTTCACCTCCATATAACCAAGAGAACCACACCTGTCCTTTTTGTTTGCTTGTTTGTTTTTAATAATCACTAAAATCAAATAGAGTTGGAGTTGGGTGCTACCATGATCAAAGTCTGGTATCTAAGCATGCAGACAAGTAACTAGTCCCACCAATTTTTGTTGTTGTTGTTGTTCATTTGATTTCACCTTTAATACACTGTATGACCCCTTTTGAGTTTTGTTGATGGTCTTGCTGGTATTTCAACAATACAAACTCACTCTCTTCTTCTGAAGATGATTGGTTACACTGCCCTATACTGAAAAGTGTTTTTGACCTCTGTTGACCCCTTTACCAACAGGCCTCTAGACTTCTTAAGTCTTATCTTGGAGTCACTCTTTTTACCTGAAAATGTTTACCCTAGTTGAAGCCTTGAGACTCGTGTTCTTGGTGTCTCACCCTCCTTGGTTAAGTTCATCATAGACTAAAGGGTCCTAAGCACAAGGGGTTATCAGCCCCACTGGAAACCCCATCAATATCTTTTGGGTCTATTTAGAAATGCACAAAATAGTAATTCCTGACAGCCATGCAGCCCTTTCAAATTTATAAAATTTATTAAAAAAGATTAGACCGATATTATTGTATTCAGTCTTCACAGTAGACCCAAGATGAATTGTTTGCCCAATTCACAGAGGAGGAAACTTGCCAAGTTGGGAGGGGTTGAAGCAGAGCCAATGGCCATGCCCAACTCCAGGGGGAGCTTCTCCCTCACTGTGAGTGGGAGGCTGTGTGTGATGGATCTGGTTTTTAAGTGATTTGCTCACAAATTACTTCAGTGGAAAAGGCAGTGGCATACGATTACAGAATCTAATTTGAGGCATTTTTCCCAACTGTCCTAATTTCCTATACACAAAATGAACAGATCCCTTAAGCAATTTGCCATGATCAAAGTGCCTTCCTGGGGAGCCACCCAGCAGACACATATACCGCTTAGACACATATTTTTCATATGAGCCAGTGAAATAGTTTCAATGAGTGGTACTTTAATTTTAAATTAACTCATTCTGGAAGTGCCCATTTTGGCATCGACAAAGACAAAGGGGGACTTATCTAGGGGCCTCACACACAGAGACACAATCTGGTCTTTAATGAGGTAAGCCATATATGAACAGCCCCAGGAGTCCAGGGTCTTAGGGCTGGAAGGGACCACAGATAGCATAGCCTCACCGTCTTCAGGGGTCCCAGTAACTGGGACATGTAACGGTGTGTAAAGCGATATGAATGTCTGGCACAAGCACAGTTCATAACACTAATGCTTCAACGACGCCATTCCAAATATTATTTAGTATTAAGCCAAACACCTATAATGTGGAAAAGAATTAAATCCACAGGAATCTTCAAGACTTAATACAGGTTTCAAAGATGATTTAAGCTGGTAGTGGGCCGCTCTGGGCAAATCCCAAACTCTCTGGGGTTTTATGCTCTATTGCCCTCAGGGGCAAGCAACTGGAAGGATTTCAGAAAAACTAAGCCTCCTCAATTAGCAGATGGATAAAACTTGAGCCCCAGACATGTAAATGATTAATAAGGGTATTACATTAGCTATTGCATGAGATGCGATGGCTCTCCGGTCTTTTTAGGGGATAATGTGCCGAGTGTCTGAACTGCTTGGGCACCTATGGGTTAAATATGGCTGGAGTGTGCAGAAGGGCTGATAGTGGTTTTCTGGGGATGTCACAACTAAGTACTATAAATGGGGTGGCCCGACAACAGTTCTGGAGGCTAGAAGTCAGAGATCAAGGTGTCCTCAGGGTCATGCTCCCTTTGGAGTCTCTAGAGGAGCATCTGCTCCAGACCCCTCTCCTAGGTTGTGGTTCTTCCTTGGCTTACGGCAGCAAAACTCACCTTGACCTCTGTGTGTGTGTGTGTGTGTCTGTCTGTCTGTACAGATTTCCCCTTTTATAAGGACATGAGTCATTTTAGATTAGGGGCCCACCCTACCCCAATACACCTCATCTCACTTTAAGTAATTACATCCACAGTGACCCAGTTTCCCAATAAGGTCACATTCTGAGGTATTGGGGGTTAGGACTTCAATATCTGAATTTAATGCGGGGATAAGATTCAACCCATAACACACGTCAAGCCCATTATGGCCCAGACTTAATGAACTAGGTGGTTCTGAGAAGCGGCAGCCTAGCTCAAAGACCAAAATGAGCCTCTTTAGTGCTCACCGCTTAGGCTTCCTGAAGCTCAAAATGAAAAAGTATCCTCATTTCCAGAATTCACTGCCACAACCCAGTCTAAGATTTTCAACTTGGTATCTTTTGTGTGCAGTACTCAAGAGTCTGTGGAACTTTTGCTGGTCTTAGATCAAGATATACAGTAGAAAAGCAATGGAGGTTTGAGACGGCTGCCTCTGGGAGACCAGAAATCTACTTGCTCGCACTGTATTCTCAAAGGAGGCCTCTTTGAGATCCCCAAAGAGTCACTAAGTGATCATCAAGAGATGGAAAAATCCATCACTTTTGAGTTAATTCATCTTTCATTTTAGTGGACCAGATTTAGATTTATGCTTGTCTTGTGTATTTCTGCACTTTTGTTGATGGTTTAGGTAATTCCCCATAGTTGAATACACAAGCCCTGGTCTGGGGGAAGCATCCAGAGATGTGCTCCATGTCCTGGCTTCACTGACATTTCAGCTTCTGCTCATCTTCCTGTGTGTAAACCACATTTGGCTACCCTCCATGGACCACCTTTGTTGTTGCTGTTAAGGATTTTATTTATTTATTTGTGAGAGAAAGGGAGAGCATAAGCAGGGGGAGTGGGAGAAGCAGGCTCCCCTCTGAGCAGGGACCCCGATGCAGGGCTCAATCTCAGGGCTCTTAACTGATGTCCCACCCCCGTGGCCCACCTGAACCATCTTCCAACTTTAAAGTAATAAGGAGTATCTGACGATTACTACTTGTGAATCTTTCGTGAGACTTTTCTCCTTTTACTGAAAGAACAGCTGATTCACAACTTTAATTCTATCTGCAACTTTCATCCTCCCTTGCCATGTGACATAACATACTCATTGGTCATAGGGGGTAGGACCCTGGCATCTTTGGGAGTCATTATTCTGCCTGCCGTATAGACATTAATACAGACTTGATAAATGACTTCCTTATACCACTATGTAGTTTTGCTCTATGTGCTGAGACTCAACACTGTGTTCAGGAAGGTTCCCCACACTTTGCCAGACCCCCGAAGAGCTCCGTGGCACTCACCAGGTGATGAACACCTGAATCTACAGACAGTGAAGCGAAGCTAACAACTAGGACCACTACTTCTCCTAAAGAAGCACTAACCTCAAAAGCGCTCACACATAGTCTCTTTAATTCCTGCCTCCCAGCAACCTTCCACCATCAGAGGCTTCTGTAGGTATTTTCACGGGTGAGGAAACCAGGGTGGCAAAGAGTGATATGCTCACGACCACAGCACTGATGAGTTGCCGTCTGAATTCAAACTCTCCACCCTCCCCTGAGCCGAAACATCTCCTTCAAGTCTTCCTACATCATGATATTTTCATTGAACAACTAAGACTAAGAAAAACTTAGTATCGATATCAGCGTTTCTCCCTCTCTTCCTAATTTATCTGACCAGAGTTGAAAAGAAGACTTTTGAAGAGCACATTCCAGTCACTTCTGTCGCTAGCTTTCTCTCGTTATCAGAGAAGACCTTATTAACATGAGTTTATGAGAAGACAGCACGTTTCCCTCGCTGAGCGCCACAGCCGGAGTGAGCCAGCGAGCGGGTGCTAAGGCTCGCAAGGGGCTGTCGCCTGCCCACTCCACTATCCACACTCATTGCTTTTGCAGCCTATTACCTCCCTCAGGTAGCTGAAGAACTCCCCAAAAAATACACTGGGATCTGGAACCCGGCTCTTCGTCATTGATGATTGATCTCTTTCATTGAAGTGTTTCATCAGGACTCTATTCCTCTGGATTGTTCAAGCCACAGAGATTAAGATCTGGCCCTGCCTTGCCGCTTTAATGCTGGACAGTCTAAGTCACCGTGTGACTTAGAGCCTGGTGGACACACTGAGATTCGGCTCTGAGTTCAGCACTGACTTCCTGCCTTTGTGGACTGATTATCTTCCACTACCGCTGCTGTTTATCACCACCATTGGGTCACTGACTAGTAGAACTTCTCTTCCAGGCTGGCAAAGGAAAGATGTTATTGGATCGTTCGTAACGGTCAAGTTTCTAATTAGCATCCCTGAAAAGGGGAGGGAGAACCAGGCCCGGGACACAGACAGCTCATGCTCACTGTCCCCTCTGGCCAGCTCTAGAAGCTCGTAGCCTGGACAGTGAGGGAAGGAAAAGGAAGAGGAGAGGACGGAACAGAGGAGGAAGGGAGAGAGAGGAGGGAAGAGGAGAGAAATTTCTTTGTAGTTTTTAAATATGCAAAGACACATATATTATTTTGTTATCAGACAAAAATTTTTTCAATTATTTTTTAGAAATACAAAGATAAAATAACAAGATCCTATTATGAAAAAAATATATATATAGTGGAAGACTTATACTACACCAGCTCTCATGTTCTCCTCTGCAAGACAGGAGGCAAGGCCCTGTTCATGATTTAGCTTTGGGGTTGCAACTGTACCCCACAACCTGCTTTCCTTTTCAAAGGCGGTTGACATACTGGGAAGGCTTTGAGACACCTGGAGAAGAAAGAATTTGAGGATGAGTGGAAATGGATTTGGCCCATCACGCATGAAGTACAGCAAGACCCAACCAGGATGGACAGGCAAATCCAGCATCCGTCAGAAATTCAGCCCCACTATAAAACTGCAATTTTGCCTCATTTTACCTTGCAAAGGTAGACAGAGGGGATAGAGCTATTTCTGTGCGGACAAGTATTCTCATAGGCTGAAACTTCCTTCCAGTTATTTTTAACAGGTTTCTTTGCCGTTTGATTAGAATAGGGAAGTCTAGAGATGCTTGCAATATTCACTCCTACCACGCTGAGAAAAAGTCTGGCAAATTCTAAGAAAAATTCTATTTCTCAGGCCTTTCTCAATTGCTCTACAATCATCTGTTGTTTCCTTCAACTCCGCCTTGTAGATTTCAGAGAACACCTAAGTGGCAAATGCCGTTGTGAGTTTTCTCCCCTCGAGGAACACTGAAGCCCCTTAACTTCTCCACCTGTTTCAGGAATGTTCATGTTACTGAGACCAGTCTGTTGCTAAGGCAGAAGGTGGCCGTCAGAACACAGTAGCTTGAGCTATGCCGATTAAACTGTTCTTTGGGGGATCTTGGCTCATCACATCAAGTCACACGGGGAATTGCTTAATGACTGTGATATGCAGCACTCCTCACATGAAATCCCACCACGCTCTGTGGATACAGTCCCTCCACATGCGGTGGTAACAGCATCCTTGTCTTTTAGTGCCTCGCCAATAACTCTATTAATCAAAGCGTGTATCTTTGAAATGAGCAAAGTAGCTATATTTGGCTCTTTTAAATTCAGGAAGATGCTTAAGAGGATGCAAAGAACCATTAAAAAATGAGAAAAATGAGAGACAAAATTATCCACGGTAGAGTAAAAACTGAATATAATACTCTTGGACCAACTTGTGCTTTTTTTGAGGCTCCTAAAGGCTTACAGCAGAAGTTGCATTGTTAATGTATTGCATGCTTGCATTTCAAAAATATGTAACCAATTTTATAAGCTACCCTGTTAATCTCAAACACAAATGAGCACTGTTAAGGCTTCGTCACCACTGATCTCAACTGCCAAGCTTGCCTGCTTTGGGACAGCGACAATGCCTATGACATCTGGCTTTCAGATAAGCAATAAAGGATGGGGATTCCAGAGAATCAGATTGTCCATTTGAAGGTCTGACACCATTTCCTGGAACCCACAACTACCTGTGGCTTCCCTGATAAATACAGAAAATGCCAGTGGGTACTGCTAACCCATTGACCTCACAGGGGAAAGATGAAAAGAGCCAAGGTTGCTTGGCCACCTATTTGCTCATCTTGCTTAACTGGAAAATGCAAGTGGTTCGAAGTCCACTTCATTCAAATATGAAGCAATAAACTATATTTGAGAATCAATTACTGGTGGAAAACAGCAAATCTGGAAGAGTTAGTAACCTCTTCCACACTTCTGACACCATTTCTGCTCACCAATATGTGACATCCAAATCCATGGCCAAAGAAAGGGGTGATTATCCAGGGCGAGAAATACAGTTTCGACCTTACTATATAAGCAAAATCTTAACCCGAAGGTTAATGGAGAAGATATTGATCTGGTACTAGTCAGAGGAGGAAAAGAAAAACTGTATTCTGCCCCACTGTTACTAAAACATTAGCCACAAATATAGAGCACATTATTAGAGAAGCTAGACTTTGATTTGAAAATAGACTTTCCTTGTTAAAATAACATCAAGCATTATTAAATACCAGGGTCTGATTTCAGACAATAGTCTTATCAGGAGGACATGCAGCTCTTCTATTTGACTTACGGGTGACCAACATCACATGCACATATTTACATGCATGCTGCTGTTTTTGTGCAGCAAACTACTGCATTTCTAATGTGCCTTCCCATTGTTTAAGACACCTTGCATTTATAGGACTTGGTCAGATGTGCCCTTTAGACAGGCCATTCTGTGCCTCCTCATAGAACTGCTCTACCAAAGCACCAACCCCTAGACCTCCATGGCCAGAAATCCACAAGTATTTGCTAAATGTAGTTGTGGAAATTGGGCAGAGATGAATGTTTTGCTTATTTTTTCCCTACTGTGGAACAACCCTAAACTGAGAATCCTATTGAATCTGGGTGTAGGGAAGTGTGTGTATTAGGATCACACCACCAGGAATGGAAAGAGACTCTTGGGGTATTCACCACTCTGAATCATCTGACTATGAAAGCAAATGGACGTTTGCTTTTGTAACTTTTGGAAAATAAATCAATCCATGATGAAATTGATACAATGAAATACGTTGAGATTCATACTTCACCCTACTTTAAATGGGAATTACCATGCTATTCACAACCCCAAAGAGCCTGTTTCTGATGATCAGAATAACTTATTTCTAATTGTTACATGCAAACTAGCAATGATAAGAGGATTCCAAGTATGGACTGATTTAAATCACAATTTAAAATATGCTAACTAGCTTGGCATTTAAATGTGCAGAAAATCAACAGTTCAATAGAAGGAATAATGACAGAATGGTGCATTTCTGAAAGAAAGCTTTGGTTACTGAGTTAAATAGGAATCTGGTAAAAACGGGACCAGGGCCTGAACACAGCTAAGCCGCATAATGTCTGAGGCACAGAGTTATCATGACTTTCGCTTCCAACAGCAACTTTTCCTCATGAAAAATTGTTGCTCTCCGCTCTCCTGAATCCTGCCTATTTTTGGAAGTCAGTGTTGTCCAGGGAGTGTCATATGGCTTTTGTTCAACCCTCTGTTTCCAAGGGCACTGTCATCTGTAGCCACAGAAGCAAAGAAAATAAACCACTAAGTAGAACTTAAAATGAGTATGGGAGTGACGCCCGAGATGATGTCAAACCTTGCCAACATTCCCCAGTCACCTACTGATCAGCAAAGGGTCTTCTTCCAAGACCTGCTACTCTTGTACATTTAAGGGGAGAGAAATACCGGGGAGATCCCTGCCAACCTGCAGGGGCCTACAGAGATTTTACCTTCTGTTCTTCAGTGGTGAGCGCTGAGCAGGGAAAGATGTCTTCCCTTTGTTCATTTCACCCAGAGGCAGGGGCCTGTCCCTCATTTCCCAGAGGGCCGGCACATGCTCACCCGAAGGGCAAATGTCAACACATAGTGGGAGCAGACTGATGAGGAAGACCAGACACAGACGTGGACGTGGGCAATACACAGAGCTTCACGTTACAACAGCTACGGGTGAACATTCTACGAAGCGCTCATAGAGGGTCACAGTAAAGAGCCGGAATAGAAACTCCAGCACAAGGACTTCACACTTGTGAAGTAAAAAAATTGCATGCGCTCATTGTGAAGCCAAAGAAACCCAACCAAACAAACAAAACTAAACCAGGAAGTGAATTTTATAAGAAATGCTTGGAATTTTTTTCTGAAGGACTCCAAAACTAACGCCTGAATATTACAAAAAAAAAAAAATCACTATGGAATCAATAAATGGATACAGTCAAATCTAATATAGAAATTAACTCTATATGGGCTCCCACAGAATGGGAGAAGATATTCACAAATAACACTACAAACAGCTGATATCCAAGATCTATAAAGAACTCCTCAAATTCTTTTATAGAGTCCTCAACACCCAAAAAACAGATAATCAAGTCAAAATATGAGCAGAAGATATTAACAACACTTTTCCAATGAAGACATAGAAATAGCTAGCAGACACACGAAAAAACGTTCATCATCATTAGCCATCAGGGAGATTCGAATCAAAAGCACATTGAGATACCACCTTACACTAGTTAGCATGGCCAAAATTAACAAGGTAAGAAACAAGTGTTGGAGAGGATGTGGAGAAAGGGGAACCCTCTTACTCTGTTGGTGAGAATGCAAGTTGGTGCTGCCACTTTGGAAAACAGTGTGGAGATTCCTGAAGAAATTAAAAATAGAGCTATCCTATGACCCGGCAATTGCACTACTGGGTATTTACCCCAAAGATACACATGTAGTGAAAAGAAGGGCCATATGTATCCCCATGTTCATAGCAGCAATGGCCACAATAGCCAAACTGTGGAAAGAGATGAGATTAGATGCCCTTCAACAGATGAATGGATAAAGAAGATGTGGTCCATCTATACAATGGACTATTACGCAGCCATCAGAAAGGATGAATACCCAACAACATGGACGGTACTGTTGGAGATTATGCTCAGTGAAACAAGTCAAGCAGAGAGAGTCAATTATATGGTTTCACTCACTTGTAGAACATAAGGAATAACATGGAAGACATTAGGAGAAGGAAAAGAAAAGTGAAGGGTGGGGAATTGGAGCGGGAGACGAAGCACAAGAGACTGTGGACTCTGAGAAACAAACTGAGGGTTTTAGAGGGGAGCGGCGAGGGGGGATGGGTGAGCCCGGTGGTAGGTCTGAAGGAGGGCACAGATTGCATGGAGCACTGAGTGTTATACGTAAACAATGAATCTTGGAACACTACATTAAAAACTAATGATGTACTGTATGGTGACTAACACAACACAGTAAAAAAACACTATATGGGCTCTATCTCAATCACGGGCAATCTAATTAAGGGAAATATTTATTAATTTCAGTGGAACTAGTATTTCTATCACTGATATTCTAGCTGTGTAGTCAGACATGACTAGATATTGCCTTCTAATTAATCTCCCTTTTAGGAACTGAATACTAGCTTAATTTTTAAAATAATAAGTTGTTCAAGAATTAGTATCATGCCTATTTACATAATAGAATAGAAGCAAGAAATTTTTGTTTGAGAAAATCATGTCATGTTTGTTCTATAATCCAAAAAAGCCTCCATAAAATCCTTGTTTAAAAATAATTATCAGAATAATTTTGTATTGTGCATACATGTGTTAATAATATAGATTGGGTTTAGTTGGGTAGATAATAAAATTTTATCAACTTTTGTAATTCTGTATGTGGTATTTTGCTTTAATAGTTTATAAAATACTTTCACAGCTTCTCAGTTACTCTTGGGAAAGAAAAATGGAATAGAACAAATATTCCTGTACACATTTTACAGATTAAAAAAAAAGAAAGAAATTTCCTAACAGCCCCTAAGAAAACACAGCTGTTAAGGACTGACGTAAAAAATATATTCTCGTATAAATACAACTAAAAATAAGAAGAATTAAACTTAATATAGATTTTTACATGGATTTCTTTATCAGATAACATGAGAGCTCCCTTTGAAAAAGAAGTACTATAAATTTAATGCATGTTACTTAACAAAATAATTGAAATGAACAAGACCTTGGTTGGGTAATTTTAGCAGTTCTTCAAAGAAAAGCCTTCTCCAACTACAAAAGAAATGAAAAGGATTGTACCAAAATCAAATCACCGGTGTCCCTTTCTGCTCAATTTTGTAACTCTCATTGAATAAAGTCAGAGTCCTATGCTTCCACCAAAACCAGCCCCTGTATCTCTGGGGACCCATCAGCTGCCATTTTGCTTCCTTGCAGCTATCAGATTGAGGTCTTGCTTCCACAGAAAAGACTTGAGCAGAAAAGTTACCTAGAATGAGAACAGAGAGGGAAACGGGCCACATGGTTTTGCAATAAGAGAGTGAATGTGTTTGAATCAACCTAACAATCATTTCCTTCCAACTGAACTCCATTCAGTGACTGCCAAGGAGAAGAAAAGTTTTTGTCCATTCGATCCTGAATGAGCCACGTTCTTTCCCCCGACACAAAAGCGATCGAGTCTATTCTTCTTATCTATCCTTTAACAAGCGTTAATTTAGCACCTACTCACTGTGGTCCCCCTGTTGCTCGTTGGGGATACCACGGCAGTGGGCTGGCATACTCACTATCCTTCTCAATCTTACATCTATTACTTCCAGCTGTTAGAAATATGGGCATCTCGTGATGGTCCGGAGTCTAACCCGTCGAGACAGTAGAATTCAGCAGTCGTCAAAGATTGTAAAAGAAAGGGCAGAGGAGAGCGTGCAAGGCTTCCTTCACACCACATTAGTCCATGCCATCAACTGCCAGGAACAAGTAGATCACAGAAGGGTTCCTGTAACTGGACAGTGTTTGGGAAGCATCAGCGTCTGACTACCTGGTTATGAGAGTGAGAAACAGGCATCAGTTTGTACCCTTGCACATAGTCTTTAAGTATTACTGCATATTCTGCCTTTCTATAGTGAATTTATATCATGGTATAGCTATCAGCCTTGGGTGCAGTGGTCTTTAGCCTCTGCTGTTCACACCTGGACGGCACCCCTCCGTTAGCGCGATTAACAGCGCCACACTGTCCCTAGTGGCTGCCCTTGGAACTGCAGAGAGGGGACCTCAGGTCTGTCCAGTTTTGACTAATTCCTCCAAAACTTCTCTCTGACAGCAAGCCTCAGCAGGGCATCAGTGGGGCCCTCGTGTTCCTCTCCGCTACCTTTTTCTTCCCACCTCCTTTTTTTTCCTCTCACTATTAGTTTGTCTGTCTTCTGGCACCCTATATT
Source organism: Procyon lotor (assembly GCA_028646535.1). NCBI lineage: Eukaryota > Metazoa > Chordata > Mammalia > Carnivora > Procyonidae > Procyon > Procyon lotor. The sequence continues at coordinate 181,185,215 of CM053603.1, forward strand.
TTTTAAAGATTTTGTTCATTTATTTGAGAATGAGAGAGACAGTGCACGAGCAAGGCAGAGGGGCAGAGGGAAAGGGAGAGGCAGACTCCCCGCTGAGCAGGGAGCCCGATGCGGGACTCAATCTCAAGACCCTGGGATTGTGACCTGAGAGGAAGGCAGACGCTTCACCAACTGAGCCACCCAGGCACCCGTATCCTTTTTTTTTGTTCCCTCCTCTACTTCACTCAACCTGTCTTCTCTTCCTGTCTTTCTCCTCTTTGCCATGAATACCACAAAATCTCACCCTGTGCAGAGAGGTGATTCTCGGCCACAGAGAGCACACGTCTCTCTGTGTGATGATTTCTAACTCAGGTCACACATCATCTCTAAGGAGATGTCATTTGCCCCTGGAAAGAAAGAGGTGGGTGTTTCAGGCCATCTTGCCAAGACAAGATGGAAATTACCACCCAAAAACATATGTGCACGCTATTTACATCAGAGTGCAGGAACCACAGTGGTTAAGAGAATAAACTCCATCTTGGGAACAAACAAAAATCTAAGAGCAAAAACACGCATATGGGTGTTGAACACATGGAGAGAATACAAGAAAAATAACATATTTAGAAGGAGAATTTATAAAACTGGAAAATGTATGTAACAATGAAGAAAACATAAGTTCAGTTGAAAACAGTCAAACGATTTTCTGGAAACCAGATCATAGACTGGACGAGGAAACAGAAAGGCACTTCATAAATTTTCAACACTCTGGTCTCAGGACCACCAGGCAAACAGTGCACGGATAGATGGTATACAGAATTCACATGGAAAATTTGAGGACATTTGTGCACACGGGGACAGGCATCAGCTGGGTGGGAATACATTTGTTTTCAAAAATTTGCCTTTCAAAATATGAAAGCAACCTTGTGAAATAATTTAAGAGAAGCAGGACAGATACCAAGAAAATCCAACAAACATGGTCCAACCACACTCCCTGCTCCCAACGAGTGATAAGGGAGCTCTTGCCTCCGTCCTCCCTGCTCCGTTTGCAATTCCCGAATCACCTTATCTCTCACTCAATGTTGTCGCTGAGCCAGGAAGCTATGTGATGCTTCATCATCCCCGGGAAAATGAAAAACTTTCCCTTATTAATTTTAGTGATACATACTGGCTCCTCTTAAAACATGGCTCATTGTTAAAACACTGGCTTATTAAGAAAATGCCCCAGGCTCTAACTCCTATGTCAGAGCAGAAGAGATTGTCTCCTTATTCAAAGTAAACCATGGAGTCCCTGGATCTTTGTTTTTCCTCTTGATGTTGCATAAAACCGGTAAGAGTTTTCAGTAAACAACCATCGGACAAGGTAGGCTGTGCCAGTGTATACTCTTAAGAATCTGTGGCAATATCCAGCGATAAGATGAAAAATCCCAACCTCCATTTAAATATTAAAGTTTTTTACTTTATGGGGCGTGGTAGTAGCATGCACAAATGGACCCTGCAGAAGAATTGTCTTTTATTCCTTGTTTCCTCTCTCATACTGGTACATGTGACATAAACATGTAATGTGTATTGGGGCGCCTGGGTGGTTCAGTTAGGTGAGCACCTGACTCTTGGTCTCATCTCAGATCTTGATCTCAGGGTCGTGGGTTCAAGCCCTACACTGGGCTCCACGCTGGGCATGGAGACTACTTAAAAAAAATGAATTAATTAAAAAATTTTAGAAAACATATAATGTGTTAAATAATGGTGCTTGTTAAACCATGACTAATACAGGTTTATCAACAGTTTATGAAATCCCAGGAATTGTTCCCCAAAGGGCCTTCCGAAGGGAATAACCCAACTTAGGGAAGAAAATTTGAGGGAGTCATCTGGTCATTTGATCCCCAAACAGTGGCAAGAGTGAGGTCTGGGACAGCAGCGGGAAGAGATGGTGAAATTTTGTTTCCAAGAAGAGGGAGTGTGCAGAAAGTATGTCTATTTTTCCTTAAAGAGAGAGCTCCTAACCTTTGTTAAAATCTAGAATGTGAATACTTACAAGTTCATCACCCCTAGAGTTTTCAAAACACAGAAGTAACTACTCCGCTATTCCTCTGAAATAAGAAAAAAGCCTTTTCCAAAGGCATCCCATTTTCTGAAGTAGCTCTATTTCCAAGCAATGGTTTCTTCACTTTGTTTCTGCGACTCTGAGAACGGTCACTTCATCGAATGCTATATACTCCATTAGTTTTTAACTTATAATTTTGAAAACACACAAAGTAAGGGACAGTTACCAAAAAACTGGTAACTGTAGGGAGACCTACAGCATCCCTTTCACTTAGCCTGGCTCCTGCCACCTCCATTGTTACTTCTTCTTAGAGGGACAATAACACTGTTGACCCCGAACAATTTCAATGTATGTTGCAGGGGCACCTGGTGGTAAGCATCTGCTTTCAGCTCAGAGTCCTGGGATCAAGACCCGAGTAAGGATCCCTACTCAGTGGGGAGTCTGCTTGTTCCTCTGAATCCCCAGCCACACTCAGGCATGTTCTCTCTCTCTCTCTCTCTCTCTCTCTCTCTCAGATAAATAAAATCTTCTTTTAAAAAAAGTAGTATATAAATAAACTAAACAAAATTATGCTGTGTATCTGATACCCTTTCACCTCAAATACTTCAACGTTATCTTCCAAGTGTAAAGCCAGGCTTTTATACAGCCATGGAACGATGAACAATTTCAGAAAATTAAGATTTTACTGTGACTGTCTTTGGTTTTAAGTGGTAGTGGCATCGAACTCCAATCAAAGGTAAAAATACCTTTCCTTCCTTATGAACCAAGTCTTTTCTGACTCCTCATGCCAAGGAACTAAGCAAGGTAAAAATTCCTGAGGGCAACAATCTGTCTTCCTTATTCTTCCCAGGTGCCCAGGAGCCCCCGGGGACAGCCTTATCCCCTCAAACGTGCATAGACGGTGTTTGCTGACTGCAGAAGTCGCTCTTGAAACCGTGTTAATGTCTGCTGAGTATCTTCTGTGCCTAGAACAGCTATGTGAAGCGATTCTCCGTGATTCTTATGTCAGAAATGCCGATACAACCCATCCATTTGGGAAATTATATATATTTTTTAAAGGATAATATGAAACATTTTTTTCCCACAGATAACCCTCAAACATTACCCGAGTAACTCTTGATTTATTTTTAAATATGCTGGGCATTTGTGCCATTGCTTTGGATTTTTAATACCCAGTGAGAGTTACCAGTGGTAACTATCCCAATGTTACCATTGGTAACGCTCAGGGATAAGGCGAGTTGTTATTTGTTTAGGTTGATTGTGGGATTATTGAAGGTGGTGTCCTTTTACTTCCCCTCATTGTCACAGATAGATAAATAAATAGATAGACAGATAGGTAAATAAATAAATCTACCCTTCAAAAGAAAAGCAAGGCTCTCCAAACTGACTTCTATTAAAATTAATTTTTTAATAACTGCTTGGTTTTATCACTACTTCCCCAAATGCTAATTAATTCTAACTCTAAGCTATGTAATTATAATACTCGGGCTAAATACAAAGTATCTGGTGCCCCTGGGGTGAACAAGCTACAATGTATTTCACGTTCCATTCAGCGGAGTCGGAGAGCAGGGAAACAATGGAGCGGGGCTGCCGGCTCCCCTCCCCCACACCGGCAAGGCCCGCTCCTCCCTCTTTAGCCGGAGACGGAGCTGACAGCTGGCATCCCATCAGTTAATGCCCGTCTCCGTGGGGCTGGGGAGAAACGGTGGCATGCCAAGTTATTTTTGGCCAGAATCTTCAGGAGCCTTCATTTAGTCTGGGGCCTAAGTGGCCGCAATATACCTGCAGAATGCGAATTGACGTTGCTATGGAAACGGAACAACTCTTCCTGGTTCTGTCAAAACCTATCTCTGTCTGCGACCAGGCAGGGGTCAGAAAGGAAAGAAATGCCAGCTCCCGGGAGAAAGCCAGAGAAGGGGAGGGACTCTCAGCGCCCTACAGGGTCTGAGAAATCCAGTTGGCTTTTTCTGCTAAGATTCGCGCACATTATTGCCTTTAGAATTCAAATCTCTCACTCTCTCCTTCTCTCTCTCCTCCCTGTTTCTCTCTGTCTCCCCCCCCCCTCTCTTTTCTGTTAGACAGTAGCAAATTCAAGCATTTCCTCCCTAGAACCCAAAACCAACCTTTGTTGACCTACGTAACATCTTCCGGGGCCCGTTTCCTCCGCTGTCCCACGAGGAAGGTGACCCAGATAAATCACTAAACCATTCCATTTGAGCATTTCCGCGATGCCCTTTAATGTTCTGCTTTCAGGGTTAATAGGCATTAGCCTGTTCTGCTCGGACCCAAACAGAAATGCCATGATGCGAGCACACGAAAATAGGACCACGGATGTCAGAATAGGAAACCACGAGAAGGTAACTCCCCCCTCCCCCTTCCCCCTTGCCTGGTGTAGCCCTGTGGAGGTGCAGGTCCCTGCATCTCAGTGCTGGCCCAAGTCTCAGCTCCTGAGACAGGCTGGAGGTGTGTCGCCCATGTCCCAGGGCCCTCCGTTCCCTGCCACTGGGAACCTGGAGTGGGTGCCTCCTCCTGCTTTCCTGAATTCAGCCCACTGGTCTCACCCTCCATCCCCTGTTTAGCCCTGAGGGTGCCCCTGACCCTCAGCTAGTGCCCCAGCCTCTAGGCTGATAAACTCCGGTCTACAGAGATACTGGTACTTAACACAAAGGAAGGTACACCCAGGATCTGGTGGTGCAGGTGTTCGTGCACACACGCACACACACACACGCGCGCACACACACACGCGGAGCCTATTGGTTCGGTTTCTCTGGAGAAACCCTCATAGGATACATTTTTGCCTAATGTTTGAACAAAAACAACAAAATCCAAACAACAAACAGGCCCCTTTGAAGCTACATCACCCAGGTAATTTATATCACAAACCTTCCCGCATCCTCTGGGCCCCAACATTTATGAGCCCCTGACCCCTACCATCAGCGAACACATATTATTTCAAATGTCTCATCTATTAGAAGATATTTGATGACTCCAAGCCAGTATGAGTGAATTTAGCCATTGGCCCTGCACTAGACACGAAGTAGAGTAGGTCTCTATACAGGGATATGTTTCCATTAGAAATTCTGAGAGCCAGAGCCCTATAAACTTCAAGTTGAATCGCAGGGGTACCCCAAAACGCCCACACATCACACGTGCATCAAGTTTGCATGTCGGTAGCCCTGCCTGACTCCAATACGCTCCTGGATGAAATGATTCTCTATAATCATTGCAAGCAAATGAGGGGAGAGGCTAAATGTGATGCTACCATATTCCAGCAAGTATGTTTCCCATGAAAATGTTTCAAAACCAAACGTGGCCATCAACCCTTTAAATGTCTTAGGTGTGTCTATGCTTTTATAAGGTCTCTAGGGGGCAAAACAAACACACTGCCAAAAACACCCATGCAAAAGGGAGCGTGGATGAAGACATGCACGGTGTGTATGTAAGTCCCAAATGATTAAATGGGAGTTAGTACATGAGTGCTGAATGGGGAGGGTCCTTGTTTGCTTAGCTTCTAACAGACTCTAATAAAATAAGATGGCAAGAGACTCTAGAAGCACCTTCTCTCTCTGTGGTCTTACAATAATCCCACGGTCCCTACTTTACCTAGAACACTGGTTCTCAATGGGGGGTGGGGGGGCTATCACCCTCTCCAGGACACTGGGTTAATATTTGGAGAGATTTTTGGTCACAACTGGGGAGGGGAGAGTGGATGATACTGACATCTAGTGGGCAGAAGCCAGGGATGCCGCTAACTATCCTAAAATGCACAGGAGCCCCCCTCTCCCCTCAGAGCAAAGAATTATCTGGCCCCGAATGTCAACAGTGCTGAGGTTGACAAGCATTCTAGAACAAAACTGGGCATAAAGGATGTGCTCTCCATTGGCATGTGTTATAATTAAACTGAAGAGGGAGACACAACTCTTGATTAAATCAAGGGCAGTACGTACTAGGCAGTTAGTAGGTGGAGAACAGGTACAAACGCAAGGTGCAAAATGCATGCCGTTCTCCTGAGGAGGGGAGCAAAGCAAACAAAGCCCATTTCAGCTCAGTTATCATGCGCTAGCTCAAATCAACAAGAAGGGATAATAGCAATGCAATTTGTTCCACTTGATTATAGTTCATTTTGCTCAACAGGGAAGTCAGATTTGATGTTCATGATCATCAAGCACAAATCTTATAAAATGTATTTAATAAGAATGCAATGTAGTTTTCAATGCCTTCATTAATTTGATTTTTCCCCCTTTGAAACAATAAATATTGATAACTAAATCAAAGTCACGTTATCTCTTTGGGCTTCAACTCCTTGGTTTTGAAACTGGAGGGTTCTACTTGATGAGTCTTTTTGAACCGGAGGGCGTGGGCCCTCATATGCACCCTTATACTTATTGCAACATTACTTACAGTAACCAAGATACGGAAGCAGCCCAAGTGTCCATCAATAGGTGGATGGATAAAGAAGATGTGGGACATATATGTACAATGGAATATACTCAGCTCTAAAAAAGAATGATATCTTGCCATTTGTGACAACACGGATGGACCTAGAGGGTATTTATTATAAGTTAGAGAGTGACAAATATCATATCATTTCACTTATGTGTGAAATCTAAAAACCAAGCCAGCCAACCAACCAACCAAAAACAGAAAGACTCATAAATACAAAGAACAAACTGGTGGTTGCCGGGGTTGGGGGGGGATTTGGGGGGCAGAGGAGACGGGCAAAAATAGGTGACGGGGACGAAGGGGCACAAACTTCCCGCTGTAACATAAATAAGTCATAGCGCTGAAGAGCACAGCATAGGGAATACAGTCAATGCTACGAAGAGTGTCTCAAGAACCTAAGTAAGTGTGGCAGCTTAATCTGGTGAAAAGAACTTGATTTATGGTGAAAATGCCACGTCTACTTTTTTAAAAAAAATTAGTAGCAGCAGTTTTGGTCCCTAAGAAAATTTAGATCATGAGCAACCTGAAGTTAGAATTTTCATGAACAAATTTTCCAAGTTAAGCTTTTTAAAACTTTGGTATTTTCCAACACAACTTATCAAAAAATAAAAAAATCTAAAATTTGGAAAAGTAAAAAGAGATATTCAAAAACTTGTATCGTTAGCGTGATTATGGGAGAACACCACAGATGAGAATTCCCTTTCCCTGTTTCTTTTCTATGTCTTTATTTCTAAACTTTTCCACCAATTTTGCTGGTGCAGAGATACTAAATGCACAGAAGTAGCATAATAAATAATTTGTAGAGAGAAGCCCCCCCGCCCCTTTTTTTGCTCTGATTGATGTACTATATGTTAGCTAACTGATTATAATAAAAAACTTAGGGAGTTTAAAATATTAGATTTTGAAAATTTTTCAATAATTGTAAAAATTGTATTACAGATACCTGTATCACATATACACATAAATCTTAACTTCTCTTAATATATAAAATGATAACTCTATGTAAAACGTTTATATATATACATATGTAAACATAAACAATATAGATACACATTTTATGTAGAGTTAAGCTTTTTCAGCATTTTTGTGTGAGTGTTACCATGTATTAACCCTTAGTGCAATTTCTTGGTATAGAATACGTCAGCTACACACATTATTTGGACTAGCAAAATTAATCATTTTTTTTGCTTAAGTTTCCTGGTGAAGGGTCACTCACTTGGTTGGCTCAGGGGAAGAAAAATTCACAGATGCCTGTAAAATTCAAAAACATCATGTTCACTCACATGAGGCTGATACCAGGAATATGCTAGAGAGATCTCAGAAGGGTTCATTGTAACTTCACAAGTCAGTGTGCTTCTTTCCTACCACTTGTGTTTATAGATACTCTTCCCAAAGTGGATCTTTATTTGTGGTGCATTTATCCCGTGCGAGTGTATACATGCTATAGGGCATCCGATAAATAGACTCGGCAATGAGAAACTAAACTTGAGATTGACGCTATGCCTCCAGTGTTTGGAGGGGCGGACTCCGTGTTTTCGGTTTAGCAGTGAGCAGGGGTGTAGTTAGAACCTATATGCGGATATCATCACAGCACGTGGGGCTTTGTGCTTCAGGCACCAGACTGCCATGAAATAAACACGATTTGGGTAAGAAGATCCATCACACCTTGCCGATAAACCCTGCCCTGAATGTATCCATGGTTTGCTAAGGTATTAAAGCAGTCACTCTTCAGAGGGAGTTTGGTTTCCATCACCAAGCTTTCTGCACAGCCAGGGACCGAAAGCTGTGTATCACCCATTCCTCTCTCCCATCTTTTTCTGGTTTGCTGACTTGATCTCCATTTCCATGACATCCAGTTCCTCCATCCTTGGGGCCCTCAGCCCTGCCAAGCTCATTGTCCCTTTGCCCAGCACGCTTTGTTCCTCTGGTCATCTCTTCTCCTCGGGGGCCATTGCATTCTGTGGTTGGAATGGCACTCAGTCCAGTAAAAAGGAACAAGGACTTTAAAGTCAGATTTAGTTCCTGGCTGTGTGGCCTCATGAAGTTCACTGGATGCTTTGAGGCACCCATGTTCCAGTTCCGGCCCAGAGGGGTCCCACTGCACACAGGTGGACCCCGCACCCACCTCTGGCTGGCAAACAGGAAGGACACGGAGGGTTGGGGGTCAGAGTCCCCGGGAACATCCCTCATCCACAGATGCAGCAGGTTCCTTGTCCCTCGGGCAGGTTCCTTCCTTAAGGATGCTCTGCCAGGACTACGGGGTATTTACGCTAAAGATACAAATGGAGTGATTCAAAGGGGCACGTGCACCCGAATGTTTATAGCAGCAATGTCCACAATAGCCAAATTATGGAAAGAACTTAGATGTCCATCAACAGATGAATGGATAAAGAAGATGTGATATATATATACACACATACACACACAATGGAATACTATGCAGCCATCAAAAAGCTGAAATCTTGCTATTTGCAACATGGATGGAACAAGAGGGTATCATGCTAAGTGAAATAAGTCAATCAGAGAAAGACAATTATCACATGATCTCTCTGATATGAGGAATTTGAGAGGTAGGGCAGAGGATTGTGAGGGGAAGGGAGGGAAAAAATGAAACAAGATGGGATTAGGAGGGAGACAAACCATAAGAGACTCTTAATCTCACGAAACAAATTGAGGGCAGCTGGGGGGTTGGGAAGGGATGGGGTGGCTGGGTTATGGACACTGGGGAGGGTATGTGCCATGGTGAGTGCTGTGAAATGTGTAAGCCTGATGATTTATAGACATGTACCCCTGGGGCAAATAATACATTATATGTTAATTTAAAAAAAAAGGATGCTCTGCCAGGCCTCTCAGCATCCCTAGTGGGGCTCAGCCCCCATTTCAAATGTCCAGTAACCCACTGGACAGCAATCACTTTATTGTCTTATTTCCTCTCTCCCTCTCTTGCTCTCTCCCCTAATTCCTTAGGGTATTTTCTGGGACTGCCTCTGAAATCCACTGCTTGCATTCAATTTCTTGTGTCAGAACTTCAGGGAGGCCCCATCAGCTGCTCAAATGGGAAATGGCCCCAAATGCAGAGCTGTGACGTCCCTAAGGCTAGGTCGCTCTCACCTAGATGCCCCTGAGCACTTAGCAGGGAGCAGGTTTTTCAAAAGTGTCCTGAGTTCAGAGGAGAGGGAGGGATACTGTTCCCACCGTGGGTGGCTTAGCACAAGGCCAAGCCTTCCAGGGAAGTTCAAAGTATCTCCACCCCTCTTTTGGCTTGTTCAAATTAGGGACTTGGGGGTCCTGATCGTGAGGACCCTGGTCTTGTGATGAGAATATGAAGCCAAATTGTTCCATTGCCTTCTCCTTTCTAGCTACATAGAGACAAGGCATCTTCTGGGAGAGAGTTGGGGTGAAGGTCAGCAGCGGGTGGGTAAGATTTGGGGTACAGAAGGCAATAAAGACAGTCTAAGGGAGCACCTCCTAGAGAACTAGGAAGTTCGCTGACCAGACATTGGGACAGTTTGAAGAGAACCACACGCAGCAGCCCTGTATCTGGCATTGACCTATATAGTGACGAAGTCACCGAGTGCCAGCACCTGGCTGGGGCTTTAAGAGACCTTAAGCATCTTCTCTCTCCCAGAACATGCTGAGATGCCCCACAGCCAAGCCCAGGCCAGGATGCTGATGACAAGAGGCAACCAGCACACTTTCTCCCATTACCCAGAAACACAGTTGGCCAATCATAAAGCAAAGTCACCCCCCCACACAAGGAGTCACAGACTCGTGCCCGAGCCCAGCTGCCAACCTACAGAAGCATGAGGTTGGATAAGGAGCTCTTGTCTGAAGATACGGAGTTTTGAGCTGATTTATCACACAGCCATGAATAACTAGAATGCCCTGGAACAAGCCCAGCGTCCCCATCCTGCATGGCCTGCCTTGGCAGTCATAGCCACTGGTTCAAAGGAAACTTGAGGCCACTCTTGCCTCCCAGGGAGGAATGCTGCATGGAGGTCTGAGTTGGGACCCCTGCATGGGCTCTCCTTCCTCTCTGAAGAATGCTCTCCTCGGAGCTATGAGAACATGAGAGCAAGCGTCTCATCCAGACATCCTTAGGATTTCCAAAGCATAAAGGGATACATGCTGGCCGCCATCTTTGTGTCCCAAAATATCAGGGCCCCATTTTAAAACTCTAAGCCAAAAAGCAATCCTTCAGCACTCAGGATGACCTGATAAATTACCATCGATTTCATTTCGCAAAGATCTCCCTGATGTAGACACACAGCCACAGCCACAAGTTCCGGGGCCACAGTGAGTGGTGAATTCCAGAATTCCATTCCATGCGGAATTCTCTTTCCTGCACCAGGCTCAAATAAGATGTAAGACACAAGACATGACTCACCACATTAAGGACTAAAGCAGCCCCTCTGAAAACATCATGGAATCATTCTGCTATATTAATTCCTGGCCTCTGATATTTTATTATACATATTTAGGAAGTACAAAAGATAAACTTTTATTTTTACAAATAGAATATTCATAAACATTTGCTCTGGATTTTCTAGGACACTCCTGATTTAAAATATCCCCTCCCAATACATACATAGTGTTCTCCCTTGAACTAAAAGAATTGTTTTATATTGTTGGCACCACTCTCTCACATCACTGATAAACTGTGTGCTTGTGCCTCATCTTTCTAATTAAATGCTCAGCTCCTTAAGGCCACAGGCTTGAGAAACACCCTCTTATGTCTCCCCTCCCATGCCGAGAGAACCCTGCTGTGTTTTTTGCCTTTGCCGAGTGGGTCTTGATAAATCACCTTGTAAAGCAATGTCTCTGGTTTCAGAATCCCAGAGGATCGAGGGCGAGTAGCTGTCAGAGAATCTTCATGGGCATAATTAAAGACATAGTTTATCCTTCGCAATGTCAAGTCTTCCCATTTTTGGCCTTTCCTCTTTCTCAAAGCGTGCCGTGGCACTCGCCTTGGGGAAGGTTCTTGAGTGAGTGACCAGAAAGCATTCGCCAACACCCTTCAGCACTAAAAGGCACTGACATACATCTGTCATGAATTTTGTGTGTTTCTATTACCGAACATGGTGGGGTTCCTTGATGGCTGTTAAAATAGTCTTTTTTTTCTTGAATACGAATTATGTTTGCAGAGATTTCACTCCAAGCTCTAATATTTGCTTGTGTTGATTAGGAGTAACCTTATCTTAAAAGTCTCGGATCCTTTCAAAGCCTTTCAAAGCCACATGGATCTCCTTAATACTAAGTATTGAGCCGATCAAAGGTCTGCATGCTGATCCTCGGAGACCGGTGGTCATTTCTGTCCATCAGTGGATATTTTACAATCATCTCTCCCTCATCAGCTCCCACCTGACCCTAATCTGGTGGGATGAGAAATATTTGAGGTAAATTCCTAAGCTTCTTAGCCATTTAGGTTTAAAGGAGCTTTAAGAATGTTGCAGACCCATCTTTGGGTTTGGAAGGATGTTCATAACCACCTTAACAACCTACCTTGCTTCTTAGAGGAAATAGGTTTTTTGTTTTGTTTTGTTTTGTTTTTTACTATACGATATCAGAGGATTAGAATAACCCTTGGTTATCTATCCCTCTGATACCTCCTCATTCTTTATGAATGAAAAAAACAAAACTAAGTACCTTTATTTACCTAGAAAGCACAGTTACAGGAGGCAATAAGGGTTTGCAAACAGGTCTGTCATTTTTTTACTTCCCGTTGTCCCCAGTAATGCTTTGAAGAGACAATTTCTATATCAGAAAGAGTGTCTTAACTCTGAGGGTGCTGTCTATTTCAAAGGGGTGCCTTACCACAAGGAGAAACTAATACACACTAAACCTTTCACAATCGCCCTGGGTCCAGCTCTCAGCCCCACACTGCCCTCCAAGAGGCTGGACCAAATAAGACTCACTAGAACACAGAATTGGTTCTCCTGATAGGTTTATCTTTTTCGAATAGCTTATGTTGGACGTGATCCTCCTCTTCTGTTCTTGAGTCACATACAGACTTGACCGGCTCTCTTCTCCATTGGATCCTTGTCAGGAAAAGAGAGTGAGGGCTAGAAAATGCTTTCATATGGTCAAGAAGAGAAAGAATGCTTATCCCCTTAGTTGACCAGTTGTCTACAATTTACGCATTGGGAACTCCGACTTAGGTGATCCTTCTAATTTAATTGCTTTTGCACTGAAAGTAAACCTTCTGCCCCCATTTGATGTCATGTCAGGGAAATTCTGAATTATCCAACATCCACCCTATAACAGGACTTAAGTGCCTGATTACGACAGCAAACAACATATTTCCTAGGGGAAAATATTTACTTATATACAGTCTCCCCTCCATCAAGAAACCCTGGAGATACTTCAAAATTAACCTCTCTAATCACACTCCTCCTTCTCCACCCAAAACTCACACTTCGCCTGGTTCCCTCCATGTGGGTGGAAGGTTCCACCACCCACCCTATACTCAGGAAGGAGGTCACCTCACCTGCCCTCTTTTTCTTCTGTCAGCAGATGTCACCAAGTCCAATCCACTCTCTTGTCACATCATCTCTCAGCTCTGCCAGAGTCCTGTCCTCTGGATCAAGCTCCCCCTAGCTCTCGTCTGGATTAAGACCCAAGCATCACCCCACTTCTGGAGTAGGTCAGGCCCTTTCTCCCAACCACCTGCTACACTGTAGGCAGAGTGAACATTTATACTGAAAATGTGATGGTGTCTGCCCAGCAAGGAAGTTTCTGTAAT
>CM053603.1:181198519-181211812 GCA_028646535.1 Procyon lotor
CCCTCCCCCGGCCCTTCCCCACTGCACATTCTCTCCTCCAGGTCCCCTCTGCCTGACGCACTGTCCCTGACGCCATATCTGTCTCACTAAATCTTCCCCTGCGTGTCAGTGTACTTGCCTTTTCCTACAGCTCACATACCCATGAGTCCTGACCGTTTCTTCTCCTAGCAGCAGCACACCTCCCTGTCCCCCTGGAGCCTTGTGGGTATCACCCCCTGCACTACAGACTGGGAAGATGGGCTCATGTCAATGTCTCCCACTCCTGGGCCCCATGCGTGGAAGTTTCTGGCTCACAGAGTGGGCTTCTCAGTAAGCATGGGGCAAACAAAGGACAAAGTAGATTCCACCAGGAAATTCTAACTCAAAATTCCAGGGAGGGCAGGGAAGCAGACAGAGTTGTCCCCCCTCATCCCTGAGCCATCTCCATCAGAAGTGACCCCACACACAGGAGGGAGCCACGAATCTGAGCCACGTGGTAGACAATGCTGGTCCTGCCCCTTCCCTGCCTTCCTTCCAGACAGAAATTCCATGAAACTGATGGACCAACAACAGCGAAGTGCAGTTCGACATCCCACTCGGCCTTCCCCACACACTGACCTGGGTGTCACTCGACCATGGGCCACTGGGCTCGAGAAGGACAGATGTGGCGTCTAGGACACGGGACCACCAGGAGGCAGAGCTGGGGTCTGACCACCCCAGACTCCAAAGCCCTGCAATATGTTCAAGGTGAACATTTTCAAATACTTGAGTGTTTTTACCCCATGTTTTAGTAAACTCTTTTATACTGTCATTACTGCTTAAGAATAAAGGTCATAAAAATCGAGCCGCTCCAAATCAATGTCGTTAGATAAAAGAGCTTGTTGTAAATACTTTACATAAAAAATTCCTTCAGAATTCACAGCGGTGGGCAACACGGAAAATGAACGATGAAGCTGAAATACTAATAAAACTCAGATAAGATAGTTTCATTTTCTAGTCAAACTAATGGTTCGTCCCTCCCACCCCCAAATCCCTTCAACTGTTATGGGGCAGAAATCCCTCTGGCTCTATTCTAGGGATTGGGGATACGTCCCCGAATGAGCAGGCAACACGCATGCCCTGACGAGAGGGACAGAGGGACCAAACAAGATCAAGGAATATGTGAAGTGGACTGAAGGCTACAGAGAAAGAGAAAGAGAAGTGAGAAGAAATGTCCCATTTAGTCATGATTTTAAATACAGCAGTCAGACAGTTTACAGGGAGGGCCAAGGAGGCTCTGGACCAAAGAAGAATCGGGGAAGGGAGATTGAGGGTGATGGGCTGTGCATTGGTATGAGAAGGTCAGGGCCCTCCTGAGAAGGTGACCCAGGAGCACAAACCCAAAGGGAGACAGAGAGAGACAGTGGTCACCTGGGGAGAAAGCATCCTCTGCAGCAACGCCTACAAACAGAATGACACTGAGGTAAAAGTGTGTGGGGAGCATGTGGAAACATCCAGAAGATTTTGTGGAGTGAGCCAAAGAGACAGGGACAGAGGGCAAAGTCTAAGGGCAAGGGTCTGAGATCTTGCAGTGCTCTGGGGACAACTGAGACAGCCTCAGTTAGAGATGTGATGCTTGGACCTAAGCCTGGATGTGTGTATGTGTTAACAGAAAGAATGTCATTTGACTTGATGGGCTTTACCAGTAGGACAGAAAATTATCTCACTTGTAACTGGTCAGCAAGGGAAGGAAAGCTGAGTAAAAAAAGAAAAAAATGATCCTGTTTGAGGATACTGTAAATACAATGGTGCTCTATTATCAAAGCTTATGAAGGACCAAAACTACCCTCATCTCCTGCTTGTGAGTGTGATTTTATTTATGTATGTATAAATGCATGTGAAAATCATTTCTTTGTATTGTGCTATAAACACACACACATATATTTTAAATATCTCAAACCTATTTAAAAATTGTTCTTTCTCCAGTTTCCTAACTAAAGATTGGAAGCACAATATTTAACCAATGTATAAGCATTGTTCAAAGACATTAATCCACCTGTCTATTCATTTCCCCATCCACCCATCCACCCACCCACCTACCAATATACCACCCATATACCCATCCATCCATCCACCCATCCACCCATCCATCCATCCAACCACCTACCCATGCACCCATCCATCCATCCATCCATCCATGTGCAATCCATGTATCCATCTACTCATATACCCATCTACCCATCCACCTATGATCAAAGCATTATGAGTCATTATTTTGAAATTTACTTGAATGACTTTGCTTTGACTTTATTCCTATAGAAGATCAGAAGTTTATAAAATAGGTGATAAACTCTTAATACCAATGTTTTTATTAAAATAAAAATGTAAATAGGCAACTATATGCTTTTTATCCATTGAAATTAAGATATTCCCAAGTTATGCTATATGAAAAAAAATTTTATGAAAATTGACTTTTCTAACGAGAATAGAAAATTTCACCCCAGGTGGCAAAATCAGTTCAGATTCTTTTTGACATTTTCTAACCTTCGGATTTCTCTAGGAGCAAAATAGTTGTATAAAGATTATATTCTTGGATATTAATTATTTTGAGTAGTTTCCGCAGGGGAAAAAATGTCATTTGTGACAGTGCAGAAGAAAGTCAAGGTTTCACTGCCTCTTGTTTATAAGAAAAAGGCAAAAGAGGAAGATCAACGAGGAAACACATGCATCTCAAATGTAGCTGAAGGGGCCTCTGACACCTTGAGAGCATTGATGGGGATCAAGGGTGTAGACCCTCTTTCAAGATGCCAACCTGAACTCCGCAGGCCAATGGCATTCATCACCAAGAGCTTGCTTTCACAAATGTATGTATGTATGTACGTACGTATTTATATTAACATGTAATGCATTATTTACCCCAGGGGTACAGGTCTGTGAATCATCAGGCTTACACATTTCACAGCGCTCACCATAGCACATACCCTCCCCAATTCATGAAAGTATTTCTTGACCAACATTATTTTCATTTGAAGAATATTTAATAAACTATATTATCCAGGACAATTATGTAGGAGTGGTATATATTTTTTAAATTTAATCATCATTTTCTTCAATAGTTTTCTATAAGGTAATTAGCCCCATATAGTTTTCTGTATTATTTTATCTATTCTGTATTATTTTATCTATTTTTTATTACCCTCTGATTTGGAAATAATGTGTGGAATGGTATCAAATAATGGGTGCCCATAATGGTCTCTACCTCTAAAGCCGTCATGGCATTATGTCAACTCTCTGAACTTATGTGGAGTCATCTAATATAGGAGAAGAAAAATAGAAAATTCTAGTTTGTGGGAAGAGGATGGACTTCTGTGACAGACATGCCTGGGCCGGACTTGGTTCCCCAAGACCTGTTCAGGGTTAAGAGTGTGACCTTTGATATCAAGACAGTGGGTTTCGATCATTGTCCACCATTTATTTCAGTGTAAACTGCATCTGTACTTGCATCCTCCTTGCCTAACTGGCCTTACTTGTAAAGTGAAGGCAATAATACTCCTGATCCTAAAGGTTTGGGGGAGAATTAGATGGGATAAGACACATCAGAATGTTTAGAAGAGTGCTTCCTGCAGAGGAGCACTAAAAAGAAATATTTATTCTGTTTATTATAACATGTAGGAATGTGGGCAAATAAATTCCTTAAATGCCTGTCCTCATCTGTCATCAGGCAAAACCAGGACGAGAGCTAGGGTGAGGATCCGTTGTAATACCTCGTGACTCAGTCCCAACAAGCACTGGCCGATGCTAGGTCCATCTCCGCCGGTACGAGCTTCGTCTGCATTTGCTAATCAGGAACAGATTTATGATATTTGATAGGGTCAAAAAATAAATGATTACTATCATCAATACTGTGGAAATTCAATTAACTTTAGTTATGAGAATGTATTTTTCAAAACAGTGTTCGTCTCAAGTCTTAACTTTAATGGAACACATACTCTATCCTGGGCACTGAATACAAGGGTGTATAAGAGCAAAACTCTGAGCCTCCAGCGTCCATGCTATTACAAAAATAAATAAATAATAAAGGTTTAATTTCCCTATGGGATTGTTTTGAGGATCAAAAGGATAATATATGCTTTTTAGATCATACGCATTGGAAAATATAATGATAAGAGGGACCTGTGTGCAGACGATGTAATCTGTTGCTATAAAGTGTATCGTTACCTGGAGTGGAGAAGATGTGCTCTGCGCATTAGGATGACCTGGTAAAATCCTTTCTGTGCAACCCGCCTCGCGGTGCCTGTCACGGTTGATATATTGTCGAATCTGTGTCCCTCCGGTTCCTAAGCCCCCGGTGTACTCACTGACACCGCAGCTACTTTTGAGAAAATGCTCACTCCCTGCAGGATCTGCCCCACAGGCTGGGGCCAGAGCAGCCCACCAAGCAGTAAACAGGACGTGCCTTCAGGACGGGGAAGTGGGGAGGGAAGAAGAAGGTGAACCCTGGATGTTAAGGTTATGCGGAAATCAGAGGTGAGGGGCATAGCGCAGGAAGAACTTTGTAGAACTTTGGCTTCTCCTCTAATGAAAGAGAAAGCCGCCAGAGGGTATGAGCAGAGAGTATGACCTGGCTTTTATTTTCACAAAATCATTCCTTCCACCCATCAGTCCCCCTGGAGGAAGTGCCTGGGGGACGAGAGGGAAAGGGAGGAATTATTCTCAACATGTGAATTTGGGGGCCACAATTCAGTCTTTCACAGCATAGCATGCTCTTCCCTTAATTAATTTCTGCTTGTGACATGAGATCTGCCACAAGGGAAAGGACGGTTTCAGTTTTCTCACAGTTCTTTGAAAATACTGCCCATTTCTGGAAACATCTGCAAGGACAGAAGGCAATAATTCCCATTCATAAGTCAGTCTCCCTCCGTTTTCTCTCCTCTCTCTCTCACACCCCCCCCCTTTTTTTTAAACACCTATTGACCAAATCATGTCCAGCAATATGACATTTCCAATCCCCAGGACTTCAGACAGTGGCTGGGAAATAGGATTGCCCAAGATGTCATCAGAAATGAGGTCCTCTGGAGTAGGGTGGGCCCCGCTCCCTGTGACGATGCTGGCAAGATGGGGTGGTACAGCTACAAGCCGAAGAACCCCAAAGATACCAGGGAGCACCAGAAGCCAAGGGGAGAGCATGGAGCAAATGCTCCCTTCCCACCCTCAGGAGAAACCAGCCCTGGCCACACCTTGATCTTGGACTTCTGGCCTCCAGAACTGGGACATGAGACATTTCCGTAAGCCCTCAGTTTGGGGGACTTTGTGACAGGTGCCTAGCCAACGGAAGCTCTGCCCAAGCACTTTTGCCTGATATAAAGTATCCCTCTTTCTTCCACCGGGCTTTAGAGGTCCTTGGAGTGGGGCCCCGGGCCATGCCTCTTCGGGTCTCAGAGAGCGCACTCAGTCCATGCCGACTACCAGGTAAGTGAGCTAGTGAGCAAGGGGACAGCTCCAGCCAGAGGCAGGGCTTAGCTAATACTTGGATGGAGCAGGGGCTCCCGCTCTGGGTAAAGAAAGGTCTGCCTGCCCATTAAACAATGAAGGGTAACCCCTCCGCCCTTGGGTCACTCACCCTGAGAACCCACTGCTCTCTGTACAGAGAGGCCACAGTTTTGATAGAGAATGAGGAATTTAGTGTCCCTTCAATTCTAGCCTAGAGAGACGACGGGATCCTTATTGAGCCCAAAGCAAATCGTAAGGAATGACAGAAAAGGACAGAGACGCAGCTGGACCCCTGCATCCATCGCCGTTGGGAAAAATCCCACCCTAATAAAAGATTCTGATTTCTCCATTGTGATGCCAAGTAGAATTTGGACCAGACCTAAAAAGGAACAATCCCTAAGTATGAAATGAAAAATTTGCTCTGATGCTGTGCTTACTCTCTGTTTGCCTCAGCAATGATCTTTCTTTATTTTTCTGTTTGTTTGTTTGTTTGTTTGTTTGTTTGTTTGTTTTTCTCCAAGTGGTCTCTGGAGCACCTGCTCTTAACATCACCAGGGATGTTGTTTTCAAATCAGCCACACTTGCTCAACAAGACTGGGAAGCAGGACATACAGAGGGAGAGACAGGATAGCACCGTGCATTTCAATGAACTATCCAAATGGTTCTACACAGTAAAGGTTGAGATCTATTTCTCTGGGTTCCATCTTTCTTACACAGGCTAAGCAGGTGGAGGATCAAGATGGCATTAAGGTAAATTAACTCATATACTGAAGAGAAACACTTGCCCTTTATGAGATAAAAAGAAATCCAGACACGGACTTCTTATAAATCAGGATTTAGGGCTAGGAAGGAGCCTCAGGATCATAGTCCAGTGGCTGCTCAGGGAGCCCCACACAGCAGGAGCCCCCAGAGATCCCCAGAGAAAGAACAGGTGGGGTGGGGTGGGCTGAACAGACCGGACTCTAATCTCCAGATGTTCACAGGGGCTCAACCAGAGCATCAGCTAGAGATTATCTGTTAGAAAGACGAAGATGTCAAATGAGATTTTATTTGAGGAAAATATTTTATTGCTTAATGACAAGTCTACAATCCTATGACCATTTGTAAATGACATAAATAGAATCATAGCAAGATGGAATATAGCTAGAATCACCTAGAATCAGTGGCCAAGCTAGAGCGAGAACTCTGTTTTCTTTCCTGTGCATATGCTTTTCACGGGATGAGAAAGGCTATTGTCATAGGTAAATTCATAAAAATCAATTTGGGAGTTTTTTGAAAAATGGAAATATGGCATAAGTACCTACATTTAGATTAAGGCATATTCTCTGTATGTGGACATAATCCAGAACATTGCTGGTGTGTCTCATTTTACCTAATGGCTTTATTAAGATTTATTTTTTTTAGGGCACCTGGGTGGCTTAGCGGGTTAAAGCCTCTGCCTTCGGCTCAGGTCAGGATCTCAGGGTCCTGGGATCGAGCCCCACATCGGGCTCTCTGCTCAGCGGGGAGCCTGCTTCCCCCTCTCTCTCTGCCTGCCTCTCTGCCTACTTGTGATCTCTCTCTGTCAAATAAATAAATAAAATCTTAAATATATATATATTTTTCTTAGTGCTATGGGAAAATACAATAAAGAAGACACTGTCTTCAGGCTCATCATACCTATCACTTTAGAATGGATCCATTTTGCAAGTGTTTTTACACTGAGTTGCATTATTCCTCTAGGGAAGCTTTATTTTCATGTATGACCCATCCTCAACATCCTTATTAGAATTCATGAATTCTTCACAAATATTGACTAATTATCAGCTGTCAGGCTTATGGGCTGTTCCTTCTACATCTGAAGGCTGCTCACCTCCCCTTTCCATGCACAACCAAAACACAGAGAAACAAAACACTCTCTATTCATTAATTCATTCACTAAACATTAATTAAGGCGCATTTAGATCCTCGAGAAGGTAGAGTAGAGATCAAACAGCAATTCCTCTAAGAAGCCTCTATTGATTTTCCTGAAAGAACCAATCTCTCTCTCCCTGTTCCCCTGGGACACAGAGATTCCGCTCTGACACACGGCACAATCTGCTTCCTGTCGATCTTAATTACCAAGCCCATCCCCACCATCACCCCCACACGGGACCGAGCTCCTGGAGGACTAGAACCTTAGTTTTGTTTTCTTTGTGTGTTCCACTCTCATTCAGTATGGCCTTCATTCTTTCAAATTACATGAAGTTTGGTAAAGGAGCCAACCGTACAATTTTATAGGATACAAAAGCTGAAAAATGTTCACCAGAAAGAGACTGATAATAAACAAGTATTTACAAAAAGAAACTGTGTACCCTTCGATCTGCCCCTCCCCACTGTATCTTCTTCTCTTTCTCCCAAAATGTCCTACAAGGGTCCTCCTCCTTTTCTGCTGCCCTGGATGCACTCCAGTCTGGTTTCAGCCACATTAACTACTCTGACACATAATACCGAGTGAACCGCTGAGCCACCAAGATACCACACCTTATTAAAAGAAATCGTAAATATATGTGAAAAATGAAACAAAGAATATTCTGGAAGAAAATGCAGTTACATGTCAATATCATCTTGACACCAGAGAGGCCTTTCTATACATTGAAATATTAATGGATGTCATTATTTTTACAGGCCACCATTATGTTTTATTTTTGTTTATCTGTGTCTTCTGCATATTAGAGGAAGAACACATATAAACCTTCACTAAGAGAAAAAGCAATTCACGTGACTACAGTCTAATGAATCTGAAATTTTCTGCAGTGAAGTCTCTTTCAGAATCTGCTCCATGTTTTCAACATCTCAGGTGGAAGGAAAATTTACAAACAGAATAATGCACATCAAATAAACACCAGATAATAAACATTCTAAATACACGAGAATAAACTGCAAAGCTCAAATGCAAGTATTTTCAGAGAGGAATCTCAACAAGTTCTTCACAAACCGGTGTTTTTGCCATCCTTTTGCTCTACTTTCTTCATAAATTAAAAGTTGTTTCCTTGCTAGTTAAATGAATAGAGGTATTTTCCAGATCTGAACTTTTAAATGTACTCGCTAAAAAAATTCGAAGTGCGTGCTTATCATTATTAGGCAGTAGGTTTATATAATTTATAGGGATGGATTTTCCTTTCTGATAGGGTCTTAAGTCTGGGGCACTCTGCATATATGAATTTTGAACGGTACTGAGAAAAGAATACAGGGAGCTAGAAATAACAGAGAAAATCAAGACATCGTTAAGGAGAAAGATACTTTGGGCTAACATCTGCAATCCTGTGGGTTTTCAGATAGAGATAGGCGTATGTATATGTATTCGCAGAAATAGAAGTGTTGTAAGACCTAAGGCCAACTTTATGAAAGTTGCAACGTTATTAAATCTGACAAAATGGGGCACCTGGGTGGCTCAGTCGGTTAAGCATCTGCCTTCAGTTCAGGTCATGATCCCAGGGTCCTGGGATCGAGCCCCAAGTCAGGTTCTGAACTGGGCATGGAGCCTGCTTAAGATTCTCTCCCTCTCCCTCTGCCTCTGTCCCTCCCGCCTTCTGGTACTCTTTTTCTCTTTGTCTGAAATAAATAAAATCTTTAAAAAATAAAATAAAATAAAAATAAATCTATCAAACTGAACTTTATTTTTTTAAACTGAACTTTAACAAGTAAAACAGTAGGACTCTCAAGTCCAGCATATCAATGTCCAGAAATACTTTGAAGAAATGCATCCAATTTCAGCAACACTTACTGCCCTGAATGCAGGAGAGAATAGAATAGGCATTGGAGGTAAATCTAAAGTCATATTGACTTTGGACCTGGGCATCTCATAATGTACGGCAACCGTTGTTGACTGTGGTCCTAAAGCATGCCTCTTAACACAAGGGAAGTCTGTTTGGGATAATGTGGTATCCTGATGCTCAGGACGAATACCATCTGCACAGCTCAGTAGCTAGAAACAAAGAGGGCAAAGCACACAAAGAAGGCGGAGAAAAAGGTACCGTGTCTCAGAGGTTTAACAACAGAAACCCCTTTTCTAAGAACACATTTTTGCTTCCCTTCTTTCTCATGGAGAACACCTCTCCGGGGCTCTCAGATTTGGCTCAACCTCTAGAGAACAGTCAAAAAATAAATATTTAATCCCAAAAGGTAAAAGTTAAAATGAGATTTGTAGACATGGGTAGAAATGACCTATTCGCTGTGGATCGGAAGAAATGATCAATATCATCACCATCATCATCATCATAAGAGAAAATGTTTAGGGGGTACGGATGTCACAAGGAACACGTTTGCTGGCCTGGTACCTTCTCTCCCACACAGTGGAAGTTGGGAGCCGCACGATGACAGAGCAGACACAGTGGTGGCCCATGACTACAAGTCAAGGAATGCCGGTGATCGCGCGGACACCCGATCCTGGACAGGGCAGGAAGGATGCTCGCCTGGAGCTTCTAGAGGGAGCCTGGCGCCTTCCTGTTGGCTTTCTGGACTTCACCGCTGGGAGAGAGCACACTTCTGTTGTTTGAAGCCCGCAGTTCATGCTAATGCTTTAAGGCAGCTGTGGGGAAACTAGTGGAGTAGTCTTTGCTATGTGGCTGCGGACGGATCCGTTGAACCTTTCCAGACGGAAGTCATCTCTCCATTTGCATTTGACAGATTGAACTTGGGGAAGTAGGTGTCATTTTTTATGGTCCAAATAAGGAAAGTGAGACATGTGCTCACAGTCGCTTCATCGAAAGCATGCAAAGCCAAGCAGACTGGGGGCCAGAATTCCAGACCCAAGAACCCGCTCAGTGATTGTTTATCTTCGCAGATCGGGAAACTCTTTCTTCCCTGAGACCCTCCGCTGGGGATGTCAGATCCTGCGATTTCTGGAACTTCCTTCCCGCAAACGAAAAAGCCCGGCTCGCAAGTCCCACCGGCTCTCCGGTGTCTTTCCAATAAAGACAGAAAACACCATGAGAAGCAGAGAGGCTGTGCAGCAGTAGCCAGAGCCTCGGTCTCCGACGCTAGAGCCGCACGGTGGGTGGGACCACGCGGGCCAGGTAGGGCTGCAGAGTTGCGGGAGAAGCCTCAGACGTCGGCTACCCACCCCTGCTGCACGCAGAGGAAGAGGAAGGCGAGCCGACTGCTTCCCTAACTTCCCGATTGGCATTAGAAGCAATTCGGAGGCAGCACGTGTGTCTCTGGGCATCCACGGCATTTCTGAATGTTGTCCCCATTTGTCCACCGCAGTGGTCTCAGACCCCTCACCCCTTCACGGGTGGCTGGGTGAGCCTGTGGCCTCGGTGGCAAGCCAAGGGCTTAAGGGGCAGAGAGTCGGGTCCAGTCTGGGCCTCCCCTGCAGGCATGCCACCTTGCAAGGCTTTCCTGGCCTTGCTAAGCCTTCCTCCTTCTCCTGTTAATGAAGATCATGATAATCCCCAATAAGAGGGTCTTCAAACTTTAATGAGGGGATGCAGTGCCGGGGGTCTGCGTGGGAGTGAGTGCTCATTTCTACCTTCCCTTCCAACACTCCCTGCATCAAACTCAGACTGGAGACCCTCTCTCTTCCAGAACACTGGCATTTGAAGAGGGTCGGTATGTAGGAAGAGTCCGTGTCCTAGGGATGTGGATCTCAGGTGGCTGCAGGGCTGAGATTTGGAGTAGGAAACTGCGGAGGGGAGCAGGAACTGGCTTCCAGGAGGCGCTTGTCACCAGGTCAAGGGGGATATCTGGTACAGGGCCTTGGACCAGTTAGAACATCACCAACACGTTAGGCAAGCTCAGGCCAGAAGTGAAATGGAATGTGGCCAAGGGTCTATAGGCTTTGGATGGGACAGACCTGGATTTGAATGACAGCCACCTTCCAGCCTCTTGACCTTCAGCAAACCACTGAGGCTTCTCTGGGCCTCAGTTTGCCCATGTAGATAATGGGATGATGACACCTACACCACAGGGCCTGGTCCTCATGAGCACAGCTCCTAGCACAGCGAGGACAATAAATAAATGGGGTCTCCTTCCCCAGTCTCTTCATAGGCCTCAAATTTGCCTTCGGTGTGTACGTTAGTTTTATTCCCTTGAGAGGCAGTCTGTTCACTTAAAAGATAAGTTGAATTTTTTTTAAGTCTATAGATGATATTCCCTAATGCTGGATTTGTGAGTCATATAATATTTATTGGGATCAAATCCCTGCCAACGTCTCCCCAAAACCCATCTAGAAAAAAGACAAGTGTGAGTCTCTCTAAGGAAAGTTACATCTTGCACTCCCCCAAAGTACCTCTTTGGAACAACACTAGTGAGTGGGTGGCTTTGTTCTGGTGGCCAGGATGGGGTCTGGAGGATATTTTAAGAAGGCTGACGCTTAGTTATGGGGGCAAGGGATCACTGGGGAACATTTCTTCCTGGGCCTAACACAGCCCAAATGGTGCCCAAATACAGCCAACGCTTGGTCAGAGAGGAATCCTACCATCCAGGGCGGGAGGACTGCCACCACCCCCAGGAGGATTTGATGTCCTTGTCCCCGGAGCGGAGGGCCAGCTGCACAGGGAGGCAGCTCCTGCCGTCCCTTGCATGCCCCGTGCTGCACACACCCTCTCTGCAGCTCCCTTCCCCTTCTCAAACACCTGCTTCTAGAAAGGTCTTGATCCCAGTGACAGAAACAGGAAAAGGCAGCTCCAACCGCAAACTCGAATCAAGCCCAGAAGCCACCCTGCACCCAAACCTATCACCTGGAAGGGCCTGAAAGCGAATTCCTCAAAAGCCAAATGCACTCATCTCCTTTTCAAAGCCCCGGGATGCAGCTGTCAGGCCGCATAAAAACCATTCTCCTCAAGGTTAAAATTTTAATGCACTGTTTACACATTGAAGCAAAAGAGGTTTGCATAATTAATAGAGCACAGAAAATTGAGAGCCAGAGCACAAACTCTGTTTTACAGAAAAATAGACTGTGAAGGAGAGAGGACACCCTCCTGATGCGTCTTGCACAGCTACAAAGAAACCACTGGAATCGGAGGCAGGTGCCTCTCCCACTTCCGAAGGGTCACAGGGGACCCTCCGTGGCACAGGGAGTCTGGCAACTTTCCGGAACAAAGCTTCCCCATACTTCAAATGGGCATCAGATCCCTTAAGCAACTCCCAGGTCCCTGCCACAGCCCTGGGAACAATGGGACGTCCTGGGGGCGGGGGGGGGGGGGGGGGGGGGGGGGGGGGGGGGGGGGGGGGGGGGGGGGGGAGGGATGCAGGAGGTGGCAGGGCAAGCATTCCCTCTGCAGACCTTGCAAGGGGCTCCCACAGCGCCCTGAGCTGGGGAGGAATTCCTCGGCATGGCGTCAGAAGGGGGGCCCGGCAGAGGCAGCCTGGCATATGGTGCCTCCACTTTTTTAGTGACAAGTGGCACGCTAGCAGAGCCGTGGAGGAGCAGGCAGAGAGCCGGTTGGCTAATCACTCCCCGTTGCCTGAACCCTCAGGCAGAATCATATTGCTTTATGCAGATGAGCTCATAACCGTTTCTTCAATTTGGCTTTTATATAAAAAAGTGCCAGCTCCTCGCACTGTGTCAACAGCCACCCGAGGGCCTACCACTTTACAACGCAAGTGTATTACTATTTAAAGACAAGCTTTTAGCTGAACATCAGTGCTGCCTTCAGAGTTTAATTACCGCCCTCCCCATGGGGCCCAATGAGCCAGCCACTCTTCCCAAGGGGGTTCTGCTTGGTGATGATCTTTAACTAAGTAAGTAAATGCCAAACCAGCTTGGCTTTCAGTGCCTGCATCTGAATCCTGCTCTGCTTCGGGATTGTAGGTGATTGGTAATGAGCCATGAGCAATTTAGAATCCTGGGTAATTAATTTCCAATTGGAAAAAAAAAAAAAA